>VZSZ01001841.1:9067-31955 GCA_013398815.1 Ibidorhyncha struthersii
AATCCCCTAAAGGCAAAACCAAATAGCAAAACCTATGTCAGCAAAAGCATTTGAAGCCTTCAGAACATTATTACTTGCTGAACTATAAGATATAAAACTGTTCCTGCGTGGACCTCAGGGGAAACCAAAGTTTCTTTGCCGAGAACGGTTAAGAACTGTAGTAAAAAGATAATAGGAACACTAAATACAAAATTAAATTGAGGAGTCTAAATTTATAAACAGCTCTGTAAGATGTTGTCATTGATCATTGTTGGAGTTCCTACGTAGTATAGATTTGGAAATAATTATGTTCATAGTTTAATAAGAGCTTTGCGTCTCTCAGATACTCTCCAACAAGCAGAATGTATGGGTGCGTATAAATAAAGCCGTAATGCTCTGGCTTTCGGGGCCTCACCTGAAACTCGAAGTCAAGCAGATCTAATAAAGCTGACTTCAAGCCAATGGCTGGTTTTAATGCGGCAGCTCACAGTGGTGCTGTAAAGTGAAATGCTTGAGACACTTTTATTAGAGATTTCTTGCAGCTGAGGCTCACTCAGTGGGGCTTTTACAAGGGATTGTCGTGCCAGTTTTGGTGCATTAAGAAAAGGCTGCGTTAGGGACCCTTTGGAAATTCATGCTTGTAAAGCAGCAGGATGCGATGTAATTTGATTTAAAAAAAAAAAATCATAATAGGATCAGATCTTTATTCCCCTTGAATGTTTGTTCCTGAAAGTTGGAAAGGCAGTCTAAATTTTATGCAGTGCCCCCCCCCTTTCTTTTTACTGTCTATAAAATGCTTTTAAGACCTTGAAACTAGAAAGATCTGTGCAACATTGTCTATTTTGGTGAACTCCAAAGGTGTGTGTGGGGGTGTTTGTTGTTGTTGTTTTGTTGTTTTTTTAGTTCTTTTTAAAAGCAAGGCAAAAGTTGGCATAGTTTGGCTTTGTTTACTTGTGCTTGTGCGTTAGCCTGTGCCCTCAATGTCGGCAGAACCGTGCTGCTGTTACGGGAGGGGGGCAGAGGTGCCTGGGCTTGGCTGGGGTGCTCAACTCCTGCAGAACAGCTGCTTTTTCTGGGTGTCAGCGAAAAACTGGGGGGGGGGGGGGGGTGGGGGTTGTTNATTTATATTACTTCACAGTGAAGTTGAGAGCAAATTCCCCACTAAACTGTAATGGTTTGAAATTTGGATTGCCTTCTGTTGTTTTTTTTTTTTTTCTTTCGAACTTCCTGAGCGTGTCCCTGTAGGGACAGGAGCATTAAAGCACCGCATTCTTATTACGGCATGATGTATATTCTTCTGTCTTGTAGAGGAGACTCGGTGCTGTTCCTGTCATTTTTAAGGCATTATGATTGCCCTATCCAGGTTGTTTTCTTTGTCTGATGATGAAAGGGGATTGTGTGTGTCTGCTAGTTTGCATTGAGGTCTCTTGGTGACTATCTAGAATATTAGTTCTGCTGGTCTGGGATATTCCTGTTTGGGAGTTGCTCTTGTATGTAGGTATCAAATCTTAAAAGGTTACTCAGTCCTCCCCCCTTTCTTCACATTAAATTTTTTTTGCCTTTTCCCTGGGGGAAACAGGTCATGAGAGATGTCTTATGATGCGGTTCTTGATTCCTAGTGGGATGTTGTTGGTTTGTGAGAGCAGTACGGATACACACGTGTCTTTGCAGCAAGACCAACTGGCCGCACAATGTACACAAGATGACTGGAAGCTTCATAAAGCTTTCAAGGGGAGATCCATGCTGTTTTTAGCAGAAGATACAGTCCCACTGTTGGAGGACTATATAGTATGCAAGGAGGTTTGGGACCACGCGTGTAAGATGGTTTGCACTTACTGTGCACTTACTGTGACCCAAGGAGACCTGTAAGACACGGGGTCGTGTCGATGGGACTGACCTGCTATCTGGACCTTAGCTGCTATCTGCTGGCGGTGTTGGGGGTCTTTCTGACTAGTTGGTCTTAGCCTGATGCTCCATTTAATACGGCAGACTAAGGCACGCTCTTCCAAGTCATCCCATGTAAAATTTTACAGATCACGTTGCAAACTCTGAGATCACTTGATTTATTTAAGGGAGTGTGGGTTGTTTGTTTTTTCCCTTAACCTCTCTATAAGCCTCACTGCATGCTTTGTCGCTCTAATGGCTTGTGTTCTGCAGGGACTTCTTGCAGATCTGTACTAGCCAAAAGGATCCTGTACTTTCAGTATACCTCATGATACATGATTTTTTGAAGGTATACTTTGTATTTGAAAGCTGTGGTATTAAGAAGTCTGAAGCAGGATGTGCATGGCAATGGAGATATAACGGAGATTAATCCTATTAGATAGCGAACAAGTAATATTCATCCTTCACCCCACTGTGCCATGTTGTCTCTATGTGTAAATGTGGAGCGAATGGCAAGTAAACATGAAGAGATGGTCCTGTAAGAGTTTGTATCAATGGGAGACCCAGATTCTTAGTGTAATCTTGGGACTGAAACGGACATTAGATGCTTAATTGTAAGTTGCTAAAAATGATGTCAGTCTGAGAAGGTTTTTTTTAATCTTTTGAAAACAGTGTACAATTGATTGCTGCTTTCACCGCTAGCAGTTTTCATTGGTTGCATCTGTTTTCTTAAATTAAGAATTACAGAGAACAAATGCTACTTAAGTTGACTCTTACCTCTTGAATCTTTAATTCTAAGCCCACAATTGATTATGATGAAGCTGTTCTCTCTGAAATGGACAGCAACTAGAGGCTGCTTGAAAAACTTAATAATTCATTCCTATTTATGCATACTGTAATACAATAGGTTATAAATCACTAATGTCATACACCTAATCAGGCATTGTCAGTTGGACTTTAGAGATACTGTGGTGTGATCTGAGAGAATTTCTTAGCTACAAATACGAAAATAATTTCATATTTTTGCTCTAAACTTACAGTGTTGTCTTCATTGTTTACTTGCTGCTTTTCCCTTCAAAAATTTCTATTGTAGTGTGGCCACTAAACACTGGTATCCATGTTGCGTGGAGTTTTAGTGGAGCAGAAACTCAGTTATTTTCAAAACAATCCACAGAAAACAAGCATTTTGTTAAAGTTTTTTTTTTTTTTCCCACACTGTTAGTAGTATATTTATTTAGAGAAGAATTTAGTCTCAGTGCAGGCCTGTATTGTTTTGTATGTGTATATTTCAGATGTTATTTAAATAATTTTAAAAGAAATCTAATTTTTACTTATAACTTTATGCTATATATATACACATTTGATTTCTAGGTCAGCAGGACATGGAAACTACTTGCGGAAGATGAAGTGTTGTGGTACCGGTTGTGCCAGCAGGAAGGATACCTATTAGATATGAGCATCTCTGATCATTCCTGCTGGAAGCTCGCCCTCAAGAACTGCCACGCCAGAGAGCGCGCTTTGAAAACCAACTGGAAGGTAAAAGGGAATTTCTTTAATGTGGTCCAGATGCTGTTGAAAAATGGGAACCTGATTCAAGCAAGTGGTAGTGAAATGCTGGTCTTTTGTGTTGCAACTTCTTTTTGCCAGTTAAAAGGGGAAAGCTGCTGAAGGATTTATGAGACTTTGCCCTAGCTGTAATACCATTTTTTTCCCAATGACTGATTGCTTTTGGGAGTGAGTGTTTCTGGTTGCTGTGCTACTCCATTGACTTTGGTGAGAGGGGGATGTTTCTACTTCGAGCATCCCTTGATAATGAGAATCAGCCTTAAAGATGAAGGCTCCTTCCCCTGCTCATTACATACCCTGGCTAAAAGAAACCTATCGTGGGTAGTTTGTGGTTTTTTTTTGTGCTAGTTCTTTTTCTACCTAAAGATTATGAATGATAATGAAGAGTGATAGCTTCTTTCTCCTTCATTTCTGTCTGTAAAAATTCCAGGAGGCAAGCATAAAATAGATGGGTCTTCTCTCTCAGCTGCGCTGCGACTTGTCAGTAGTGATAGCAAAGCTCAGAGTTTTCCACAAAGCAGCAGATAAACTGGTTCAGTGAATGTATTGCAATCCCAACACCATGTCTCATCTTTCTGTGCAGAACCGCATCGGTGCTGTGAGCCAGCTGCAATATGAGCTGGGAAAAATTCTTTGCGATGTACATTCTTGCGATGGAGTTGTTATTGCTGGGTGAGTATGAGGTTGCGTAATGCTCGTTTAATCTTCACTGTTTGAGATCTCATATGCTGCCTTTTAATAAATTCAAAAGAAACAGCCGTTTGAGGCAACAAGAGTGAATTCTTCTGACTGCAGTTCCTTTGTGGGTGCTGTAGATTGTCTTTAAAGTGACTGATAATGATGGTTACCTACAGGTAATTTCAGAAGTACAAATTTTTATTGTACTGTTCAAAAAGCTATCTCATGTGCATGTAGTCCCTGTAAAGACTATAGTATTTTCTGGTGCACTGTATCTATTGTTTTGCTGTGGAAGCATCCAGAATGTATTAAATATTGTACACATCTACTGAAAAATGCTCTTTTTTTTTTCTTCCATAAAAATCTCTTAATCACAAGGATGTTTTTGTGTGCTGTGTCAAGAAAAATTTAGAAGGACTGTTACTTTTCTGCATTGTTATTTAAAAGACAATCTGAGGGGGAAAAAAAACCCACCCAAAAACCAGAGATACTCAAACTTCTCTTTTCCTAATATGAAGCTTTGTCAGGACCTTGATTTATTGCTAGCTATTCATTGGTTTACACTCCTCAATTCAATGTTGAGAATTTCCCGAACTCTTGGAAGAGGTTACCATGACTGTCTCGGTAGGTGTAAGGCTTTACTGTATTCTACTTGAATTTTACAGGTTCGGGAATTAGTAGCCCTCCAGCAGAAGTCACATGGGTAAATAAAAATGATATCATGCTGGCGGCAGTCAGAGGACATTGTCCTCTAACATACCAGAGTTCCATATTTTATGGTAGCACTTCACGTTAATGGTATGCTTATGCATTGTGGGATTAGAGAAAACTACTTATAAAATACTATAAAATTCACAGACTCGTTAAGAGAGTCGCTTTGAAATACACTGGCTGTAGATAACTCCATATACGTTGAAATGCTTTTGGATGCTCTTGGCAACTGAGGGCAGAAATCTAAACCAGCAGACGGCATGAGTGAAAGGGGGATTTTAATCTTTGATGGTTGGTTTGGTTTGTTGTTTCTCTTTTTTACTAGATGTTCTCCTGCTTGTTTTACTTCTGCATTTGGAGGTTTCCCTTTCTATTCTCTTCCATCCTGTTCATTGCCTATTGCTTCTCGTTCTCTGCTTTTCATGGCACGTTTTTTGCTGCTGTGTAGTCCGTGACCTCTGGTGGGGCAGTGCCACACAGTGGTTAACCTAAACAGTGGCCATGGGAAGAGGCTTGAAGAATTCGTGTGGCTGGAGTACCCCGGATCTTACCTGGACTCCTGCCTGATGTTGAGGCTTCCTCGGACCACCGATAAGACACCGCAGGTCCCAGCCTGCTGTGGTCCGCAGCTGGGATGCGGCTCTGCGGATAGCAGCCTGACTTCTTTTGTGCCCTTCAGCTTGGGCAGTGTGTTTCCTGGCCTTGGCTGGGGATCTGCAGTACTGTATCTGTTCCACTGTCTCTAATGAAACCTCCTGGACTTTTTTGGGAGCCAGAAACCCCAGTTGTCTCCACGCTGCTGCCAAAACCTCCAGCTCCTCTTTTTCTTCATTTTCTCCATTGTGTTCATATGCAAACATGCAATATATAGACAGTAGGCAGAATAAATTAAATTTCAAAAGAATTAATAAAGGATATTAATCCTGCATATTAAACTCAAATAGTCCGTATTTTATCTCAGTGTATTACAGAAGTTGGGTTTATACAGTTTCACACAGTATTTCTGTATTGGTTCCCCAGTTCCTACAGTATCTCTTGATTCTTTTGGTGAGTTTGCATCAGTTGGCATGGTGAAGGCAGGTGCTGCCATTAAATAATTTAGATTCCTGAAACGTTCATGAAAATAGGTGAGCAGGTAAGAAACCGCTGAGGGGAAAGGTGCACGTGGGTACCCATTAGGAAAAGCTATGTTATGGGTTTTGCTCAAATTACTTTTCAGTAATTTCCCTTCTCTGACAAAATGAATTGTAGTAATGAAGTATCTTTTTATGAAGGAAGGAGCATGTAGTTGATAAAGCAACATGGGGAAATCAGAATGCAGCTGTTTGACTTAAACTGGTTAGCAAACGAAATGTTTAGAATATAGCACAAAAGTTATAGTATTTCCTGTGCTGTTTACTGCTTGCCCTTCACTCTGCTTTGGTAGCTCGAGATCTCTGAAAGCATCTCTTAAATTGCTGCAAGTAGAAAACTATTCTGTGAATCTTGCCCAAAAGGAGAAGAATTAGTTGTTCTGCCAGTGATGACTGAAGTCTGCAAGACAGGAGCACACTGTCACACCTGCCAATAATATCTCATGGTAAATATCAAACAAGACAGACTTAACATTGTAACTAAAACTTCCAAGGACATTAGCAAACTGTGCAGGGAAATACTGTGTTCGTTATGTGCATTTGGTAGGTATTTAGGGTAGGTAGATTGAGGAATTTGCTGGGGTTTTGTTGTTTGGTTTTGTTGTTTTGTTTTTTTTTTTTTTAAGTGCAAACGTAACCCTCCCCTTTCTCTCCCAGCTTATAGTATTGTACTTAATGGCGTTGTGCTTTCAAATTTGTCATAAAAGTGTAATGAATCTGGTGATCAATAGCTGTTGCATTCTTTCAGTACTGAAGAAGTAATTTAATAGCTGAGGTTAACATAAGTCAATTTTCTTCTCAGTATAAATATCAGTTATCTGTTATGTTTAATGATTATATCTCCAGTTTTGCTAACACTTATGTGCTTAGCTTTACATGTGAACAATCATAGGTTACAGCAAGACTTGCCGTGTGCGTAAAGCTAAACTGATGTGTGACTTTGCAAGACTTGAGAAGTTGGTGATGATCTTGCAGCTAATTTGTGTGTGCGGCATGTCCCAGGGTTTTCGGAGCAGTGGTTTGTGGCATCATTTACCTTTCTTCTCCAGGTTGCTCTGCTGGAGAAAAACAGGGCCACACGGTTTTCAGCAGGTTTTTTGATGTCTGACTTTGGGAAGCAGCTGCAGCACTCTGGCTCGGCTCGGGCAGCCCAGCCAGGCATTACGCTCTGTCTGTATAGCTGGAAACTGTGGCAGTGTGTAGCAGCTGCTCCCTGCTTTCAGGAGGTTCAGCTCAGGATCTTGGGAGATGAGAGAATGGTTAGAAAAACTAAAAAAGGGGTAGAGAGAGAGGTTCTCCAGCAGAAATGCTGGGGCTGTTGTGTATTTGGGGTCTTGGAGCAAGCCTGGGAACAATCTTACTTGATTTGAACCTGTGCTGTGATAGACCCGATCTTGTGTTCTTCACTGTACTGCTTCAAACTCGGCTGGGAAGTGGAATAATTTTTATTTTGGCTGCTGTAGAGCTTTTTTTAAATCTTTCTGAAAAGGAATTTGTACAGGCTGTGGGCAGGGTGACTTAAAACAGCAGCGACAAGTCTAACACATAGAGACATAGTTTGCCTGAACTGGTTTAGGAGTGGATCTCTGTTACCTTTGTGTAAGGAAGCAAGGATAAACTATACAGGGTTAGCTCTCTCTTAGAGAAATGTACCTATTTCATGTACTCTCTTCTCTTTTTCTCCACGCTGCTGCCAAAGCTCAAGCCAGAAGATGGCAGAATATCAAGGACTGATTAAGTGCAACCTGAGCTGTGCGTTGAAGGTGGCTGCTAGCGGCTCCCCTTTCTCCGAGCGCCTTGCTTTTACTGGCTGACATCAGATAATTCAATCTGGCCTGCATGCAGAGCATCTTGTGTTTATCATTAAAATTTCATCCCAGCGGTTACGATGCTTGTTTTCTGGGTCAGACCTTGAATCCCTTTTCATTTGAGACAGCGGTGTTTGTGGTTACCTCACTCCCAATCAATGTCGTATTCGCCAGCCTTTCTACAGTTACGTGTCTCGAAGGATCTTCTTTAAAGGGATGTTGTCCTTCCCTCCCCCCTGGCTCCATATTCAATTCAAATGTAGTTTCTTCTTTAAGTCAGGGTTTACTTAAAGCAATTATACATCTGCTCGCTTGCCTTTTATAAATTACTACTGATGATTAGGTTCCACTGTACCTAATGCTGTCGTATGTTTGGTTTCAGGACAGACTGCCTGGATTTCTTCACCTTCTGTTAATAAAATCTTAAACAAATCTCTTTTTTTTTTTTTTTTTTTTTTTTTCCTTCCTTTAAAGCAAGTGCATGTTCAGACAGTAAAATTGCTACTTTTTTTGTCTTGGCAGCATCGACGGCCACACTGACGGGTGTTTGTAGTCCGAGGTTAGGTCCTCCTGGAGGTACTGATCTCGGAGCATGCATCTGGTACTTGTTTGCACTGTGGTGTCATTATGCAGTGGATCCTGTGGTGTGACATGTCCGTAAGGTGTTGTGAGGCTGTTTTGCTGTCTGACCTGCTCTGTGTCAAATACTGAACGTGTGGCTGTCCTTGAGAGTGTGCGGTAAGCTTGCCTTGTGTCGGTGGTGATCATCTCGCCTCACAACTCGCCCCGTAAAACCACACGAACTCTGCTGTGACTCAGGGTGACGTTTTATTGTGCATCGTGTTAACTTTTTTTCCGCTTGTGGAAAGGGCACTGTGGTTTTTACTGTTGCTGTTTGTAGCTCTGAAAGCTTCCCAAATGAAAATAAACAGAAGAGATCCAGAGTCAGACCACCCTTCCAAAGGCCCAGAAATATGAAGGTATCTACTTTTTCTTTCTTCAGTTTTCTTTGACTGAAAAAAGAGTAGTAGACTGCTGGTTGAGAGCTTGCATAAATGGAGATTTAAGGGCATGACTCCGCTGTGACGTGGAGACCGGTCTAGCAGATGCTGCGTGGAGTCCCGCACCCCTTACAGACTCAGCTGGGAGTCAGCCTTTGGTTCTTCTCTTTACATTTTGACTTCAGAGGTTTGCTCCATCCCCCAGTAAGTACTGTCGTCTTTCCTAGAGATTTTATTTTCTTGAGTTAGGGCTGGTGAGATTCATCTGCTCTGAGTGCCTCAATAAATCTGCAGGTTAACACTTCCTCCCCTTTCAGGGTGGAGCACACCTGGCACAGATGGTATTTCTCCAAGTGATGCTTGATAAAGGCAATGAGAAACAAAAGAACTTTCTAAATACCCTGTGAGGTTAGGGGAATCATCTGGTTTAGAGGTGGTGATATGTTTTGATTCTCTCATACTGAGAAACTAAATGCACTGAAATAATTTTCATACAGTCGTCTTCGTTCTGAAGGAGTCTTATGGGAGTTACAGATTAAACGCTGCAGCACTTTCGAACGATTTGGGCCTTTCAGTTTAAGTCGTTACTAGCAATGGAGAGACGTAAAAGTAGCTGCTACTATATGGTAGATTTCTTTGTTCTCTAAAATCACCTCCCACACTGCTTTCCTCTTGCTCAAAGGTGACCTGCAAATGACTTTTTTAAAAAAATGGGCTTGCCACTCTTTTTAGCTTCATAATGATGTGTGAAACTAGCCCGAAAGGCTTGAAAACACTTTTCTGCGCTTTTTAAAACTTCATGTCAACTCTCATCTAATTTGTTTTTTTTTTTTTTTTGCTATAGGGCTTGTGGGCTATTCTCAAGGTATTTATTATTAGCTCTTGCATCTTAATTCACTGTGCAGACCTGAGGAAACCAAAATATTAATTAGTAATGAAAATGAACAAAAGTTAACAAACTGAAGTCTTAACCAGCCTGAATAAACCCCTGCCTTATTTAATTGCTTAAATTTCACTTGTATAACGGCACAACTTTGCTAGGTTTCTCCCTCCCCTCCCAGCGACTGAGAGCCTGGATGTAAAACAAAGCAGTAAGGCAGAAGGTGCCTTTTTCCTTCAACCTTCCCCAAACCCTTTGTGTTCTCTTCACTCATTCTCATCATTGTTAAGAAGTAATAAGTATCAGACCTTCTGTTTTGTTTTGTTTTTTTTTTTTGTTTGTTTTGTTTTTGTTTTTTTTTCAAGTGAGTCACCTTTAGGAGGGTTGAAAACAGGATGACATCATGAGTTCAGAGGGGTCGGATGACAAACTACAGGAGTTAGGTAAGGTTGTGTTAAGTGACAAACACGTTGGCTTCTCTGTCATCTTGTGAAAAAGAGCCTTTCAGGTGAAACCAATAGTAGAAGCTTGATACTGGCTCTTTGTGAAAGCTGCTTTTCCAGCCTGCCCGACCATTAAGCTATTGGTTTACCTGTAGGTTTTGCTGGATGCAGAGGAAGGTGTTGCTGCAGGGAGTTGCACTGGGTGCGTAGTGATGCCCAGTGTTCTGAAGTCACGGTGGTTATTTTTGAGCTTGTAAAACCTGTGGGGTGTTTTTGTCGAGGCCAGACAAACCCATCCTTCTTGCTGGTAGACTTCTTGAACATTTCATTTTTGCTATTTTCACAACCTGCCAGCCTCTGGGCTGTTGCCATCAGTGCCTGTAGAGTTCAGGTGGTACTTTTCCTCTCTGCTCTTTGTAGTGTGTTTCAGTTTGTGTTCCTTCCAACACGTAAACGTATCCATTTACATCATTTTCACATGGTGTTTTCTTGCCTGTGTCTGAAACTGGAGCCATTGTTTTATTTGTTGCATTATGTGTTTGTCCTTTGGGAAATAATAGGGCTGATGGAAAAGGTCCTTCCAAATTGCATCATAATGCCTCTTGAATTCTTTTGAAAAAGCTAAATTTCTTTTGTCCTGCCATGTCAGTAGTCTTAGGCGGTGCCCACAGTAGTATGTTTCCTTGGTCAGAGCAACTGGTTTAATTAATGGGCCTGGGCTGATGCAAGCCACTGGAACCTTGATCTGAAAGATTCTTGGCTTTAAAAAAGAGATTACTAGAGACAGTTTGGCCTTCTCTAACTTCTGCTTTTGTAAGTGTTCATTAAAATGTTTTACCTGCCATATAACCCTTTGGCTTGTTTCTGTTCCCTTGGTATGACATTTGCATGCGCTTAAAATTAATAAGAAGGTGAGGCACGCAGAAGTACTTAGGATGGTGAAATGTTAATTTCATCACAGCAAAGAGTGATAAGCGGCAGAAGAACTGCACGCTATCTCCAGCAGCTTAACCCACTTTCTAGAGCTGCGATTTCCTAAATGAGGCCTTAAGAACGAAGGTGTGAGCTTTCCGCGGCTCACTTTGTGTGAGCGTGGTCCACAGATGGACGTGGGTTGATGAATTGGAGAGTCAAGTTCCCAGCAGAAGAGTTTGGGAACCGATCATAGGGATGCTCAGAATGTGTTTCCTACATGTTAAATCTTAAAGTGTTTCCAGATCCATTTTGGTACAGGTTAGTCACTTTTTTCATAGCTGCACTCATAGCAAGCAACCCAAAATAACGTTTGGATGGAATCGGGATGTTACTTTCCAACTTTGTGTTCTTCTGTCAGTGTCAGGATTGTTTCAAATGCTGGTTTTGGTTTACCCTTATCTGTTTTTTCTTGTATTTTATGGTGTAGCTTTCTGCCACGCTATGTAATAGCAGGAAATTTTTTGTTTCTTGTTCCACTTGCATTTATTTTTTTTTGTAATTGTGTTTTGTTTTATTCCTTTCTGCCATATAAAGTAGTTCTTTACTCCACCGTTGCTCCTAGACTGTTTTTCCTGATTAATTCCCTTAAGGAATCCCTTAGCCAAGCTACCTGTTGGTTATATATGTAATGGCAAAATCAGTGTCTCTAAATAACTGTAAATGAGAACGCAGGAAAGCTTGGGATCTTCTACCTCTTTCATCCAGCCTTACTCTGTGAGGCATCTAACGCTGTGGTAAACATATCGAAGCTCTCCGTTATCCCTCGCTTAAGAGAAAAGTTGTGGGTCTTAACGTTGACTATAAGATGATAATGGAATCTATTTAATTTCGGTATTGTGTGTTGCAATCCAGCTTGCAGTGTTTTTGATGAAGAGGTTTTTTGAAATTGAACATTATGAATTACCACTGTCTTACTTGAGCCTTATCGAGAAGATGAAGCTTAGGAGCGAGCAATTTGAACCAACTTACAAAGGCGTTTGGACTTGGGTTTGCATGTTTAATTGGATCTCATTCTTAAGCCTACTGAGGGGGGCTCTGACTAGGTACCTTAATTAACCACATGAAGGACTGGTTAGTTGCTTTTGGTGGAATAAGGATGAAAGGTCCGAGATGCTTGTTGCAGCAAGACAGTGCAAAATACTCATTATTTTACTTGCTTATCAACAGGCATCCATTTAAACAGAGCTATAGCTAGAGATTGTTACTTGAGCAAAATTCCTACTGACTTCAATAAAATGCATTGACATTGTAAGGACTTCATAATAAGATCTTTTGAGTATTAACAGATGGTCACTGACTGCCTGAAACAAAGTTGTTGGGGTTTTTTTGTTTTGTTGATCACCGCAGGTATCTGGAAACTGAACAGGCTTTGCCTTCTGGAAATCAAACCTGACTGTGAAACAAAGGGTTTTCTTTTTCCTTACTTTTTATTTTCTTGCTACAAATTCTTTAGGGAAAATATGGAAAATGTAAACCGCTTTCTGAAGTGTCTTACCGAAAGTCTTTGGTGTTCTGACCAACTTAGTGTAGTAAGACTTGCCTTGGAGTGGTGTGCTTGAGGCAGCCGACAAAATGGACTGACGCTGGCATCCTGTTTCAGCAGAAACCCAGCGACGGTCTAGTTGACCCGCTTGTTTACAGTGAAATTCTGCGGTGCCAGCAATAAGTAAGTAATGAAGGAAAGCAGTTTGTCTTTGCTGCTGCCATGGACTGAGTAGAGTCTCGACTGTTTTGAAAATGTTCCTGTTAACAGTTTTTCTTTTGTGTATTTGTCAGTTTATATATTAGTTGCAGTTGTACTTTGCACAAACACTAATTAGACAGCCATCAACACTCGGGGCCAAAGGCTTACTAACAATGCAACTGTGATAGCAGTGTCTTAATTGGTTGAGTATAATTGTCATTAGGCAACGATAAAGACATCTGGGGCTCTGGAGAGAGATCAGCCTCCCCTCCTCCTCTTCCCCAAATTTGTTCTGGCTATTGCTATCCAACACAGTTGAGCTTTTTCAGATGAGATTCTGTGTTTTGACCAGTTTCCTGATGTTTTTCTCCTTATGAAATCGTCTGCCTCTTCAGCACCACTTCATTAGAGCGCTGCCCAGCCTCCATCTCTGCTTCCTCCCACATGTGCTCTGCACTTCACCACCTGCTTCCCAGCCATCGTGGGACATCAGCAGCTTTTAACCCCCAGCTCCTTCTCCTTCCCTCTTCTGCTTTCACTCAAGTGAGAGGGCATGAGGAAATTGTTCATCTCATTGAGACATTACCGTCAATAAAAAGTGGTTGAAACTCTTTTGATTAGTGAGTAGGTATATTTATTATGGTACGTTTGTAGATACCATGTGAATTTAATTTTTTTTCAGTTTCTCTATACCCTATGCATGCCACCTATTGTTGCTCCATTTCAGTGAGGCTTTTTTATGCACATCTGTAAAGCTTAAGCTGACTTTGCAGATTAATTTTTACAGACGTATACGTCTGCCCAGAATTACAGAACTGGCTTGTGGAGGAGAGGTATGGTTAGAAAAATATAGCTCTTGTCTTTTTCCTGCTGCTACTTCTCATGTGTGTACGCTGAAATGTTCAGAAGAACAAGAGCGAAGTGAAATATGTCACTCAAAGAAGCTGTGTTACTTGGGTTGGAGAGTCTCTGTTGACCGCCAAGAGGGGGATGGCTGTGTCTGGTGGGCAGGGAGAGAAATGCGCAGACCCCGAGCTGAAAGCCAGGTACTGCGTGGCCAAAACACCTTGGAAGGCATCAGGGCAGGGGGTGTCTGGAGAGGGGAAACGGGGTTGATAGCAATAGATTTTTTTTTCTTGTTGCTCCCTGTTGTGGTCAGGAAAGCAACACTTTGAACAGCCTTTCTAAATGAAGTCGATCAGGTATGGTCTCTATTTATTTATTTATTTTCTTTGAACTTGAGAACTCAGAATTTGTAGGTTTGGGGTTGGGTTGATTGGTTTTGTTTTGTTTGGGGTTTTTTTGCGCAAGTGGCTTATATTAGATGTTGGGAGTATTTACCTGCCACTGCAATAATCATCTCAATACATCCATTGAGGGGAAAAAAGCAACTGCCAAATGCTGTTGGTATTGTAGTAAATAGAGTGTATCTGTTGTTATATTAAACAGTTGCTTTTCTTTCACTCCAGCAGAAAGCTATGTGGGCCTTTCATAGCCGTCTTGGTAGAAAACTCAGTAACTGAGTGAGGTTGGAGGACTGTGCCTATTCTGGTGCAGAAGACTTAAATCTTGGGTTCTTTCATTCGGGAGCTGGTAACCCAAACACATTTTCATGGTGAAGTGTAGAGGCAGTTGTAGAAATGAATAGAAATACTGAAAATATCTAGAAATAGGTTCTGTACAGTGGAGTGTGTTCTTCTTATCAGCCATCTATATTGATATGGCAGATTAGCCAATTATCTGCAATAAAGCAGCCTTTTTATTTTTTTATAGCAAGGCAATGCTTTAATAGTTTAAAAGCCTTTTGTTGTGGTTACAAATTGAAAGTGTGCTGCTCTTTACAACAGCATTAAAAGCAGGGAGTTGAACCATTAAATTTTTTAGTTCTGAATTGGCTTCATCTGTGTTTGAAATTCTTCCAGTTCAGTTCTGGTACAGTCCCAGTGTATGCTGGAAACGGGCATGTGGTGGCGATGGCCAACGGAGTGTGTTGTCAGCTGAGGAGATGGTTTATATTTCCCATTTCCCCATGCTGGTTTCCTGCCCAAACCTGGACCTCCACTTATGTTTCCAGCATGGTCCTGTAACATCTCTCCAAACCCTTTTTGGGGTTTGCCGCAGGGGACCGAGATGCTGTTGTGCTGCTCTGGGAAGGATGTGAGTGGTGTTGCTGAGTGACAAGTGGGGGTAGGAGAGATGATGGAGGGACTGGGGGCAAAAATGCCTTACTACCCTACTCCCTCCTCTTCCTAATGAATGTAAAGCACTTGTCCTATCTTGCAGTGCACTGGTGGGGTTTCTGGACAGACACGAATGAAAGTAGGGTTTGGTGGGTGCTCGCAGGGTTCTCCCAGAACATATAGTGCACTGTCTCATGGCTGAACTGGAACGACCAGTGTGGCCAGGATCCTCTTACGGATTGCTGTGTGGTGTCTGCCTGAACCTGCTAGAGTGTACCTGACGTACGCGTAACAAGCTCTTGTGTTCCAGCAGGTCCTTGGTAGGGGTGCAAGAGCAGCACAGCTTCATGGTATGGAAGTGTAAGGTCTTCAGCATGTATCTGTCCATCACTGGAGAGGAAGGGGATGAGGAGGCTGCAGGGAGGTCTGATGCAGAGCCTGCCAAGCAGAGACAGGACAGTTCCTGTGTTTAACAGGTCCCACCACATACTCATTAGAATTTGAGTCAAATTTATTTCCAGCTGATGGTCAGAAATATTTGGTGGTGCTGTTCCAGTTTGAGCGTAGCCGTAGACGTAGTTCAGGTGGTTCTTTGAGAATAAAGAATGGTTCAAACTAAATTTTGACTTGGTTGAATTCTCAGATAAAATTGAAGCACATACTGTTTTACTGTGATGTTGGATCTTTAATTCCAAGATTGCGGTCTGTATTATTTTTAATGGATGGTAGTGTGTCTTGAGCCCTGGATCACTTGTGTTGCATGCTGTGGAGAAAAAACAGAAGCAGTGCACTCGGAATTAGCCAGCCCTGTGTCTCTTCTCTATTCCCGTCATTCTGTTTTCTCCATCTATTACTCTTTGTTTTCACATTCTTGGACTGGACTATGTGAGAGTGAGTATGTATATGTGCTAGGAGGAGATGCTGCTGTTCCTTGCTTATTTGGGGATGAAAATGAATGTTCTGTCAATTAGTTCTGTCACTTCTACCAGTATTTTATGTCTCCCTTGAAACTCACTTTTCAGGGTCACATAGTGACAAGAGAATTTTGGTTTCCCCCTTGAGAATAATCTGCTATGCTTTGCAGTTAGGAGAAGTTTGAAAACATGACCCCGACCAACCCAGACATACAGGGAAACAAAAATCAGTTCAAAATTAAAATGCTTCCAATACGTTACGTGTTTGTCTTGTTGAATGGGACTGCAACAGATCCGTGCAATGACCGTTCCCGTTGTGTTTTATCTCTAAATTTTAAAATGTATCTGGTATGAGCACTTTTCAGTTTTGTAGGCTGAAGATGTTTGTTGTGGACTAATCTGGACTGCTTGTTTCGTCCAACATGAAACGTTTTGCTTTGGGGAAGCTTCTTTCTTGCTCTGTTCTTTTTAAATAGTGCTGCTGTAAATTGGAAAGTAAAGCAAAATTCATAGAGGGATTTGGGCCTCATTTGCAGAAGGAGGAAAAAGAAGAGCCGTCCCACCCTATTTTCTCTTATTTTCTTCTGTCTTACCATGTAAAGCACCGAAGAGGAAGCCAGGTGACAAGGACACGGTTTTCCTTTCTTCCCGATTCAGTGCAGAGAGTTAATGTGCATCTCTTTCTGCTTGACAGATTTCACCGCCCCCTCAGGCACTTTAATTAGTTGTATAAAGTGGAGCATTTTCACTCGGAGATGTTGGAAGTAATCTGCTGGAGAGTACCTGTAGCCCAGTTGCGTGGTACTCCCCAGAGACCTGGGTAACCTCAGTCGAAGTCCAACATCTTCCAAACCTTTATTAAGCACTTTCCTTCACCTCCTTTGTAAATAATTGTTTTCTTATTTCCCTCATAAGCAGGACAGCCAGGTTTCTAACTGGTAGACCTTTGAGACTTATAAGAATCGTTCTTTTGAAATACTTTTCCCCGAAAAGTTGGCATATAACAACAAAGCTGGTGGAGCAGGAAGCATCCTTCATTTTCCAATGGAACCCGAGTCTTGGGTATGGCAGAGAAAGATACCTGAGACTTCTTGACAGTGTTAATTGTCACGGTTCTGCCAAAATGTGTCTTAAATAATTATTGAACTGTTCCGAGTAACTATTGAGCTGTGTTCTCTGACCAGTTGTAGAGGGACCTTCTCTTCTACTTTGCCTGTGGTGGTTTTTTCTTTAGTAGTATGTTGTGTGCCCCAGCATAGATGGCACAGAACAGTTTCTGCCTTGCTTGCTGTGTTACAACCTTCGTTCATTCACATATGTATTCAGTATTATCTGAGAAGTTTGGGTTTGGTTTTTTATTGTCTCTTTGGCAAACTAGAGCCTGATGCTAAACTATAGGTTTTCTGATGTTTCAGTGAGAGAGCCTTCTGCAAAGAAGGCAGCACTGCCTTAATTCTAAAGACAACACTTAATTGTATTAATTAATTGTGTTAAGTCTTTGGAGATGTAGGAAAATCTGGTCCATTGATGAGGCATTAAGATGTGTGAGTGCTTGTATGTATATATGTACGTAAATGCTCTCATTAAACAGTCTGTCTCTGGCACAACCACAGTCACAAATTCTTAAAGACCGAAAGGAAACAGTTTGAAGTTTTGCCATGATGTAATTTAGACTCGTTACTAATTACCTTTTTTCCTTGAGCCTGGCTCTGCTTGCATTCTAGTTGTAAAGCTGATATCGACTCAGTCGTTGTCGTTCTTGTAGCTCCAGTTTACCCTCTTGTCTTAGTAGCTTTGATGCTACAGTAAGTAAAGGGGAATAAAATGAGCAAAGTTGATGGGCTTGCACACAGAGCGCATAAGAGGAGGAGAATCGGTCTAGGAGCTGTAAATGGTGTTAAGTTTTAAGACGCCTTTTGTTTCTTCCTCCGTTCTCCTGCAGCTACCTCTTTTCAGATGTTTTGGGGTGAATAATAGCCTTCTTTTCCAGATATACATCAGGAGAAGTGAGGTTGTGGGACACTCGCACCTGGGACTACACAGCCCCCATCCTGGAACCAGTGCACGGTCCTGGTGATGCTGGACCTCAGCCACGTGTCTCCTTTGTGAGGATAAACAGCTCTCTGGCTGTAGCAGCTTACGAGGACGGTAAGTAACCACAACTCTCCTCCCTATTAAAAAAAAAAAAAAAAAAGGCTTTACAAAAATGAAGCAGCTGTGCTCAGCTTTTTGTGTGTCTGTAATCCTGTATATACACACACACGCACACACACTTGCTTTTATGTGAGAAAGTTGGCCAATAACCCTAAATGCATTAGGAGGCATTGGAACATAGCACCCATTAAAACTGATGTTTAATTCCTACTGGAACTGCTACACAAAGCTTGAGTGCCAGGCTGTAGTCCAGCCAAACTATCTTAAGCAAATAACTTGTTTTGCTATAAAAATATTAAATATTCTTCCACCAGCCTTCTCTGTCCAAAACTCCCTTGGGGTGCTGGGAAGCTTTGTTATGGGAATACTGGTAAACTTGCATGTCTGATTAATCTGCGTCCTCTCTTGCTCTTGGCATGGTGTATGGATGCACATTTCCTTAACTGAACTATTGGTTTGCAACAGTGGGTTATTATGTACTTTGATATAAAGAAATAATAACCGTGACCTAATATTTAATGAAACACTAGTAAAATCCTGGTTATATGCATTGTTTTAAATGTACTTAGATGTTTATATAATGGGTAACAAGAGCCAGAAACCAACCGTACATGTACTGGATGTGGGAACAGCAATTAAAAAGAAGTCAGGTTTGGACAGTGCTAGTCAATTGGGATCCTAAGCCGAGTTGCTCAGGCAGAACTCTGCTCCTATCGTCTTTCTTTAAAAATGTATGATTTGACACTTAAAAAACCTCTCCTCGGGTACGAATAAAGAGCGTCTTTAAAGTTAGGGAGCTCCGTACATATACTGTCTTTGATCCTGGCATTTCTGCATGTGAAAACAGAACTGAAGATGGGTAATCCAAACAAAACCTCTAATCCATATATTTTATTCTAGAAACAACTGTTTTAAGATGATCAACATCCTTAGCTGTTCTTTTAGGATGCATCATGCTAGAACGGTTTTCTGTGGCTAAAAATTGTTGATGGGCAACGTTTTCTGACAACAGCAAGTCTGATATTACAGAATACTCATTAATATTATTTCCTCGAGTCATAGGAAATTATAACACAGTGATAGTTTTAAGTGTTGGCTTTTTGTCCAGCGTGCCAAACAATGACTAGCGGAGGGTCTTTGTTTGTTTTCTAGTCTCCCACTGACTAATCTAATAATTTGTCTAGGTTTTTTTGCTGTCATATTCCTTGGTGTCAGTCCTGTGTGTGCTGTGACTAAACTAGTTCGCATAAAGCTCGGCGTCTTTTATTCTTTTGGGTAGAAATTTTAATGGGCTCTGTGATATGGCAGTTATTCTGATTTGAGAAGCCTGGTCAGAATAGATTAGTTTCTGTGTGAATAGGGAATTATAAACACTGACTTCAGAAATGTTTACTAACTGGAATCTGAAAGTGTGTATTTACAGTTTGGTGGAGAGAATTATTTTAAACTTGGGAAGGGAGAGGATGACTTTGAAGATAATGTGTTTGATTGTTCTTTGTTGTACTTTTCCAGCTCCCTCTTCTCTTTGTTTGTAAGTTTGACTAACACAGAGAAACCATCTGCTAGTGTTGGAGGTGGTGCTGTCAGGCAAAGAGTCTAGACTTCTCTGTTGAATCCCTGGCTAGCAGACTCGTTCAGATAACATCAGTTTCTCCCAGTTCAACAGAGCTCACGCAGCGATGTCCTTGGCATCTGATCACAGGGAAGAGCTAACAGGCAGATTCTGCTCGTGCCGTGCCTGCCTTACAGCGCTGTTTTGCTGGTTCGGTAGTAGCGAACGCTTCCCAAGGCATATGAAATATAGCAAGGAGAAAGATTTGTCTTACTGGGGATGCCTGAATCCAAAGTGAATTGTAACTCTGTGATGGCACTGAAGAAAAATTGAATTGTGACTTCTGGTGAATGTTTCCGACGGTGTCAGCCTCTGAGAAACAAGCTGCAAGGAGAGGTAAATGAGAGAAAAATGTATGGGGAGAAAATGAAGTTCCCTTCGCCCATGCCAATGCTCAGTGGGGGCACTGTATGTACACCTGGGGCAACGGGACTTGGCAACTTGATCCACAGTTGTGATTTTTGAATTCCAACCCACTGGCCTCATATTTCTTCTGCCTTGTTTCCTATTGTCAGCACTGGCAGTCCTCCAGTTTGATTTTACCACTAATTGTGTTGCACGTTACCGAACTGAAATGAATCAAATCAAAATGCTTTTCCTGGAGCATTAGATAAAGCAGGCGAGGGTTCTGGGTAATGAGCAGATGCTGCTAATGCAGGGACAGGAGAGGCCTTGCCAGGACTCCATCTGCTCCATGCTTGCCTGACTTTGGCTGTGAGCCACAGCTTTTGGGAAACAGCAGTCTACTTTAGCCGTCGCTCTCCCCTCCGCCCTCCGGAGTCTCATAGTTTGACTTGAAAACAATGTCCTGCAACAAGAGAACATACTTGGCTTTTTGTTTTTTGTTTTTGTTATTTTTTTTTTTTTAAAATGCTGTGCTTCATACTCATGTAGGCATGGCGGGGAGATGCTGTGCTGCCCCCGTTCGTGGTAGTGCTTTGAGACCTGTTGGGAGGACTTAGTGGTGCTTCGCAAGTTGCAGAGTAGCAACTTGCAGCAAAGGAAGGTGGTTTCTGCAGGGATCAGAAGCGCTCTTGCTTGTTGTCAGGCTCCAGGAAGGGAATTTTGGCAGCATTACTTTCTGGGACTGGAAATCTGCTGTCTTGTCCATTCTGGTGCCCGTAAAGCTGCTTGTGGGTATTGTCCTTTCTGTACCGTCTTTGCAAAGACAGACATGGAGTAACGTGTTTGGTGCCTTCCCCTAAGTGCCAGGACATGCCGTAAGACAGCAAGAGCAGGGAAACGGGCTGGCTCGACTAAAGGAAAAAGTTTTTGAAGAAAACTGCGTATAGCAGGCAGTAGTATATTTATTCCCATCAGATACGTACAGGTGGCTGTGGGTGCCAAACTCTTGGTTTGGGCAAATGTTGTGTGATTTCACACCGCGGGCAGGGAAGTCTGCCTCTTCAGTCCCCAGCTGGGAACGAAATACAGACCTTCTTGTCTGGCCTTTTCTGAGGGGACTGTACAGGGACGGTGTCATTTGCCACTCTCTGTGAAGAAGAGTGGTGGAGATAAAACCTGACAACGTTTGGTGGAAACCGATGTGGTAATGGTAAAGTAAAGGCATGACTCTCGTGACTGAGGTCTAGTCTCTCGCTGTTTAATTCGGTGAGTAGCTTGCTGTACCTGCTGAAAGTTGAGAGACAGCATTGCAGTGAAAATAAAATGTAAAATTTAAGTTAATAAACACCAAGCATCTACTAGGGTCAAGTTGGTTGTGTGTTGGTGATTGTGCCGACTAGAAATGTTTTTGGGAGAAACTTGAAATTCAAGATGAGCAGCTTTGAGACTTCAGACTGGTGCTCGTTTCCACCTGTGTGTTTTGTTAACTTTCTGTACTTTGTAGAAGTATGATGTTACCTGAAAATAATAAAGAAATAAATTAATGTTCCTAGCTTAGAAGAAAAAATTACATGTAAGAAGTGTTTTCAAAAGGTGAAAAAGGCTTTTGTTTTGTTTAAATCAAGATGGGAAGCGGCAGGACTGTGACCCATAAACAGGAAAAAATGTCATGTGGATGATGTGAATTGAGCAGCTTCTGGCCTTCCCACCCAACTGTGTTTAGAGGCTGAAGTGAGTGAGCATGAAAACCACGAGCATGTCCGTATTCATGCAAGGTGCTGCACCTGGGTGGGAGCAATCCCCAGCACAAATCCAGGCTGGGTGGAGAATGGATGGAGAGCATCCCTGAGAAGGAGTTGGGGGTGTTGGTGGATGAGAAGCTCACCGTGAGCCGGCAATGTGTGATTGCAGCCCAGCAAGCCCCCGGCATCCTGGGCTGCATCCCCACAGTGTGGCCAGCAGGGCGAGGGGGGGGGTTCTGCCCCTCTGCTGCGCTCTGGGGAGACCCCCCTGCAGTGCCGCCTCCAGCTCGGGGGGTCCCAACAGCAGAAGGACACGGAGCTGTTGGAGCGGGGCCAGAGGAGGCCCCGGAGATGCTGTGAGGGCTGGAGCCCCTCTGCTGGGAGGACAGGCTGGGAGAGTTGGGGGTGTTCAGCCTGGAGAAGAGAAGGCTCCGGGGAGACCTTATTGTGGCCTTCCAGCCCCTAAAGGGGCTCTAGGAGAGCTGGGGAGGGGCTCTGGATCAGGGAGTGGAGCAATGGGATGAGGGGGAACGGTTTTACACTGAAAAAGGGGAGATTTAGATGAGATATTGGGAAAAAATTCTCTCCTGTGAGGGTGGTGAGCCCCTGGTGCAGGCTGCCCCGAGAAGCTGTGGCTGCCCCATCCCTGGAGGTGCTCAAGGCCGGGTTGGACGGGGCTTGGAGCAACCTGGGCTGGTGGGAGGTGTCCCTGCCCAGGGCAGGGGGGTGGAACTGGGTGATCTTCCAGGTCCCTTCCAACCCAAACTGTTTTATGATTCCCTGCTCTAGCATGTACAAAATTCTGTCTTTTTTTTTTGCAGATAAAGCACCCGTAGATTGCTCTACATCTTCTCTAAAGCTGGCAGCAACTGCTAGCTGTACAGTCTTAAACATGGAAGAACTGATGTAATAGGTCGTTAGGATCTGAGTGTAGGATCTTATGCACCAAAACACAGTCCTCGCTCGGCGTAGCTGAAGGATTCGCTGTCAGAAGGGAGCAGTGGCGGGCAGCTGCCCTCTGCTGTGGCCAGCTCTTAGAAGGAGCTCTGACACGCAGTATTACGCTGGCGAACGCAGCCAGTATAATATTTACAAATGTGATCTAACATTTTTTTTCTCCCCTGTTTTTGCTGCCTGTCCCTGTTACAGGATGAGAGTATTTTATAGGAAAAGAGGTACCTTTTTTTTTTTTTTTTTTT
>VZSZ01001841.1:31995-73306 GCA_013398815.1 Ibidorhyncha struthersii
TTGCCAGAGAGAAACCTATGTGAAAACAGATGTAAAAACCAGCTGCTTTTGCAGGGTATCTTTTGTGCTCCCAGCTGCAAAGAGGGAGATGTACTAGAGACAGGCACTCAATGGAGAGCTGCTTCCAGCCATTCACCTCTGATACAGCAAGAGATGCGTCAGACTGGCTGATGCTTTGCAATGAAAATTGGAGTACGGTCAGGATCAGCAGTGCACTGTGTAAGGCACAATAGTCCCAGTTAAATGTTTTATCCAAATCCCTTACAGTCCAGAGGGAATTGCAATAAACAGACCTATCATCAGGCCACATTTCAGCAATGTATCGGGTTAGAAGTTATAAACCAAAATTCTTTGTACAATCTGGGCCGAAGTGATAAACGAGATGACTGGTACAATGACTGTAATGTCAAGTGTCCGCAATTATACCGTCTCCATCAGCTTCTTGCACTTAACTCGTTTCCTTGAGCCAAGATCAAATACAAGCAAGCTCTGAAGTCTAAATTGATTTCAGGAGTTATTGTTAGAGTTCAATTGGAATAATCACAATTGTGGTGCAGATTTTAGCATGCTGTGAAAGTATTGCTTATAATTTTGATTTAATGACTTTTGAACAGTTTTAAGATTACAGTATTAAAAAAAAAAAAAAGATGCTCTATGTTTGCAACCTTAACTTGACCTTACCAAAGATGCTGCTTTGGAAATGAAGTACTGGTCACTGCTGGAGGCAGGAAGATAGACTGTGTAAAGTGGTGATCTCATCTGCACTGGTAAATCTTGCGCCTAATTTTTTTTATGTTGCCATGCTAATAACTTTAACTGTAATGGTGGCTTTTTTTTTGCTCTTAGACGAACATGATTGACTGTTGCAGAGGTTTACATGCTAGTAAATACGTTTTGCTGTTTCTGCAATGAAATACAGAATATTCTGAGCAGCACTTTCAGACCTAGTAGTAGCTTTACCTACTGATAAATACAGCGGAGTGTTTGCTTTTTCTGTGTAAATCTTTCCTGCTGTCATGTGTGAATGCATAGACCTGTTCTGACAGTAGCGTGTTTTCACAGAAGGTCCGTACACGCAGTGATTGAAGCTTCCGATGGTGGAGGATGTACACCCGGAATCGTGCGCTCTTTTGGAGGAAGGGAGAAGCAAGGGGGATGAGCAATCCTTTTGCGAGCAAATCGTGGTTTATCCTAATGAAAGAAAATAGTATTTCTCTTGCTCTTTATGTTCCTTTTCAATTCTCCTTTTTGCTCCTGGTGTTGTGCTGCTTCATTAAACAGATGTTAACTTGTGACCTTACAAGTCACTTGTGGCTTTGATATTACCAGGGATGTTTTCACCACTGTATTATACATCAGGTGTTGCACACACTGGTTTTGCCTGATAAATTTTTTAGATGGTTTGAACAGATTTTGCTCTTGAACATCTGCTAAAAAAAACAAAACCAAAGGACCCGTCTCGAGCTGATTGTACTATTGCATGGGCCATTTTCGCCGTCTTCTTTTGTTGTGATGTTTGAGTTGCAGTAATAATACTGGCTTTGTTGCCCAAATTTGGAAGCAGAACTGTGAATTCTGGGTTCCCCGGTTTGCTCGCGTGGTCAGGGAAGGTTGTTTGACTTGAATTTTTTTTGTTGTTTTGCAGAACTTTCATACATTAATACACTCTGTTAAAAACAGTGAAATGCTCATCACGGAGATGTGTAAACAAAAAGACTTCACTGAAAGCAAATCAGCTTCCTTTTCCCCTTCACAAAAGTGGTCTTTAATTGGGATAAACATTCTGAAAAAAAAAAAGTTGAAAATACTCCTGCCCAGAGGAGCTTGGCAGCCGTATTCATCGTCTGATGAAAAAGTCCGGTTCTAACATCCGTGATCTGATATCACTACAATCGTTTATCATTGTTGTTTGTTTGCTTGTTTAAATCAGCTGTCCTGGAGGTGAGACTTCACCCCTTCCCTTTGTTTTAGTTTGGAGCCGAGGGCTCGCTGTGAAGGCACAGAAATGCTGCTGCTGCTGCGCCTTGGCGTGGGGCAGACCCGGCTGCGGAGGGAATTGTAGCCTCTGCTCTCCATTTGTATTTGTTAACTTGTTTTAAAGCGCAAGTGTGTGTGATGTGAGCTAGCGTTCTGTTTTTCAAAACCAGTTCAGCAGTTATTTACCTTTTAAGCAATTAACATAATTACCATTATGCTAAGAAGTAATTTTGGGAAGTTCTGCTCTGAGCCCTTATGACTCCATCGGGACAGTTTTAGTCGGGACTTATCTTTTTGATGGAAGCCTAATTGCAGTTTTGGCTTTGTGTAAACAAACAGAGGCGGCTAATTGTTTAGGCAAATAGCAGATTAATTTAAATATGCATCCCTAATAAAACAAAAATGGTCCCCATTATGGTACTCATTCCCATGGCGAGGAATATAAATATTCAGTGGGAGTGCCATTAGACAGGGATCTTAAGGATTATCTGCATTATTTCACATTGGTAGCACTTTCCAGATACCAAATAATCTTTACAAAAGCGAACATAAATCAATTTAAACTCATTTAGATACCATTTCACTATGTGCAGTTTCATTACCACACTCTTGCTTCACCTCCTCTGGGACACGGGAGGAGTGTTTGCAAACTGGCATTGGTGCCCGTCCACAGCTGTCTGTCAGAGCTTTTATGTCTCCTTTTGAAGGAATAGCTACCATTAATCATTTCATCATTAATGGCCGTGCTCAAGCAGAAGGAAGGCTTCTCCAGCCCCGTCTATCACGTCTGAAGATTGCTTCTCCCTTAATTCAGTGCAAAGGTGGCCCAGAAGTCTCCAATTCCGTCTGGCCCTTCTGTTCTGTAATACCCTCCTGATTGCTTCAGGTTGCTCTCATTCAGACTATTGCTTTAATGTACCACGCTTTTAAACACAGTATCAGTGATCTACACCAGGGAAAAATGCGATTGCAAATGTATTGTCTTTTGACTTACACTCCTGTATTCTTTGGGATTTGTGTTCTTTAGCGTTCTGAACTCTTCTTCATTGTCGGTTTTTCCTGAGCGTCAGGATTAGGAGCTTCGCTGCTGGTTGTAAACTGTTGAGTGGTATTAAAATCCCTGACCTGATTGCCGTGTGTGCAGAGCTTCGGATTCTTCGCTTTAAAACTTTTCTGTGTGCAGCAGAGTGACTTAAATTTGAGTGTGGGTTCTTCCTCACTATTTTTTATGGTGATTGAGGGCAGGTATATAATAGAACAAGAATTTAGGTATCTGTTGAAGTCTGATCTTCTCTGGATGTGGAAATGTGAGAGAAGTCGAGCAGTCTTCCTCAAGGGAGATACCAACATTACCTGAAAGTCAAAAATTAGGAATTACTTAGAGGGTAACAGAGCCTCTAATGCCAGAGCACATCATTTTGGAAAGTTTCCTCTGAACCTGTTTTGTGGCGCTATGCGGTGTCCTGAAATTCTGGTTTCCTGCCCTACAGTCTCTTTTCTGGATATTAACTTTTTCCGTTAGAATGCTTTTTAAGCTTACATCTAAAATGATCTTTTAAGGTTTTGTTAAATTCCAAGGTAAAGCGTAGCGTTTTTATTTTTCTTATTTTTTTTCCACACAGGAACCGTCAGTGTGTGGAGCCTGATGTTCGGGCGGGAGCCAATCCATCATTACCAGCACAATCAGAGGATACAGGCTTTAGCTCTTGGTTCAGAAGGTGCAACGGTAGCAACGGCATCTGGCTTCGAGGTCAAAGTGGAAAGCCCTAATGACAGAGGATTCTGGCAAACTACAGAAACATTTGAAATCCAGAAATTGGTGAGTCTCCAGGCTACTCAGCTTCATTCCAGGAGCTCCCGATCCACCAATTATCTCTGGTACAGTTAAGAGGGATCTTATAAAATCTTACAAGAGCGTTGCCTGAACTAGATAACGGCATTATGAGCTAGAGGCTATGATTTTGGAGCAGGTTAATGGATGAGCCTTTCATCGCTGAAGAGCAAGGGTGAAACGCTGGCTTTAGCTACAAGTGAAAATGAGTAGAAGTCCATATGGTGTAGGAGGTTGGCTGTTTTTAATTATTTTTTTGTCAACATTAAACTAAGTTGGCTCATTTTGTAAATCAGTTTTCTCGCGTAGAATTGGAGCTAAAACTCAAGGTCTCATTCCAGATCAACGCTCTCTGATTAATTCTGAGGCAGGATATTGCAGGCGAGCTAATAGTATCACTTGTGAAGCTGTAACTAGTTGTGCAGCTTCTTTGGGTTGCACCTTCTGTCACTGAAGTTTTGAGACTATTTTAATTAAAAATCAAAAGCTGTTCCATTCTCTGAAGTTTTATTATGTCTCAGAATATCAGCTTTTTTTTTTTTTTTGAAAGGGTAAGGAGGTGCGTAGGAGTAAATTGAGTCTTGCAGCTTTGCTCCTAGTGCAGGAAGCTACTGCACAGCTAATGGGTATGAAGTTGTGATTTAAACCACTCCTGATTAATCCCCTTTTTCAAAGCTAAGTCAGTCTTACAATATTTAAATGTTTGGGGATTTTGTTTATTTTTAAGAGGTTTCTCAATAAAAATGTTAAAATGCCACCACCTGCTCCATCCTATGTGGATCCATTTTACTCTTGTGTCTTGCTTGTGGTGAAATGTCACTTTGCCACATGTGACAGGTGCTCAGGACACCACGTTCTCTCCTAAGGTTGGGTTAGAAATCAGCTGTGCTGTTAAGGAGTTTAAACCCTTCCCGTGGTGAGACTTCACAGCAGTGTCTTGGGGTGGTTCAGCCTGGAGAAGAGGGGGCTCTGGAGAGACCTTAGAGCCCCTTCCAGTCCCTAAAGAGGCTCCAGGAAAGCTGGGGAGGGACTCTGGATCAGGGAGGGGAGCCATAGGACGAGGGGGAATGGCTTCAAACTGGAAGAGGGGAGATTTAGATGAGATATTGGGAAGAAATTCTTGACTGTGAGGGTGGTGAGCCCCTGGCGCAGGTTGCCCCGAGAAGCTGTGGCTGCCCCATCCCTGGAGGTGTTCAAGGCCAGGTTGGACGGGGCTTGGAGCAACCTGGGCTGGGGGGAGGTGTCCCTGCCCAGGGCAGGGGGGTGGAACTGGGTGATCTTCCAGGTCCCTTCCAACCCAAACCACTCTATGGGTCTGTGATGATTCTATGAAATGAGGAGAGCAACGTCATTCTAGTCTTGTAACAGAAGGTAGGGGAGCTGATACTTGGGCTGTCCTAGAGTCGTGTGATGACTTTTCTGCTAATTTAGGTATACATGATTGCAGGGTAAGCATCAACTATTCCATGTTAGTTGCATGAATGTGTTGCCTCTTCTGGAGCACCATATTCACATTCTAGCCACGATTTTTGCTTTGTGTGCTTTAACATTACGGCTTTCTGGTCTTCATCTGAAAGAGGCCTTTACGTCTTGCTCCTTTCTTCAACATCATATTTTGCTGTGTTCTGTTGTAATGTGTTCTGATTAGTTTAACTGGGCTCATTCCAAAGACTGCGAGCTAAATTTTATCATAGGAACTAAACTTGCAAAAGCTCAGAAATAAGACGGATACTCGGTCTTTGTCTGAAATCCATAATTGGGGTAATTCAAGATAGCCAATAACCACATGTCAGTAGTTTGCTCAGTTTGGCGTGTGGCAGTAGCGATGTAAAAGAGTTTTTGGCTGTAATAACAATAAAAAGTCTGCTTCTTCTAGGTCAACTTCCTTAATCTGGTTCCAGATGTTACGGGGAGTCCAGTGACAGTAGCAGCTGCAGATGACATTGTGTATCTCCTGAAGGCAGAAGATCCCGGCAAAATTCTCCATTCTGTCTACGGTCAGCCTGTCACGTGTCTCGATGTGTCTGCTCATGAAGCAGCCTTTGGGGTCAAAACCTTTGGCTGGCTATTGAATGAGCCCAATCAGGTATTTAATTAGTTCTGGTAAGATTTTTACACCTTCTTCATTAACAAAGGAAAAAAGATCTCATGCTACTGGTCGTTTCCTTCCCTGCTAGTCAGCGTTTGACAGCAGAAGGAAGATATTCTTTTAAGGCAATAATCTGATGCTTGTATTAGTGTTCTTCTAGTGGGCTGAAGTAAGGGGTTATTGTTCAGCTAACTGGCTTCACTTTAAATACTTTGCATTCTCTGCTCCTTAGCCAGTCCCAGCTTATTCAGTTGGGTGCTGCATCAGTGGTCCTCTAGGGGGAACTCGTCTCAAAAAAACCCCAACCCCAAACCAACCCTAAAAACCCCAATAGACAACCCCTGCCCCCAAAAGCCAAAACGTCCCTCAGCCTTTCTGATGAGGACATCCTGAGCAGTGTGTCGAGCCTTGTACAGGCAGATGTGCAGTCTTAGGAGGATGCTTCTGTTTTTTTGTGCACTTGAGTATTTGAACTAAGTTCCTTAAAATTTGGTGAGGGTGGTGTGACTGTTGTATTAAAGGAAGCTGAATGATCATCATGGGTTTGAAGCCCTGTGGGACACAGTCTGCGTCTTTTAGCAGTGGCAGGGTAGTTCCAAACCAGACTGCTTTTGTAACCCTGCTGAAGACTCATGGCTGAGGCAGGTTTCTAATGCAGCTCTTCTCAAACTCCTCTGCTTGCAGGAGGGTCTATTTTGGGCTTGCAATCCCAAATAGGTAGCATAAATAATTGTATTTAGCGGGGGCTCAGAATCCTACCAGAGGTCCCAAGTAGCCTGCTCACAGATCACACTCACTCCAGGGCAGGGACCAAGCTGTGAAAAGACCCGTTTCCACATGCTTTCAGAAGAGTTTCTTTCCCTTTCCTGCATCTCCCCTAACTTTTAAGCTTCCTAATTTCATTCCATTTTTTGTGGTTGTACTTCAGGCCTGTGATGGGCTATCAGCAAAGAGGGAAGGAGGGTGCTTCAGGCAGGTGGAAAAAGAAGCAGGAGGTGAGCACCCAGATGAAAGGAGCCGTGGTCTGTAGTGTAAAAATGCCGCGTTTTCTTTGGCAAGTGACTAGAACAGGAAAGCCTTTTTTAGGACTACCTCTGTGTTAGGAATAAACGTGTCCAGCTGCATCTAATTTCCCCTTAAAATTCACGTTCACCAGGGAAATGCTGAGGCCACCATAAATACCTCTAGGGTTTGAAAGATGCTGCGAGGCCGTGCTGTCTTTATTAATTCCTTTGCTGTTCTAATCCAATTCTTTTCCCTACAGAGGTGGGAGGTTAGAAGGTAAGATTGCCTCATTCAGGGGCATTACATCGGTGATCGCCTTTGTGCCTCGTAAAGGAATAGAGAAATCCACTTAGGCCCCCAAGCATCACTCTGTAAAGCCGGACGTATTTCCTAATTTAGTTCTGAACTATTTGGCATTTGATGGCAGATCGTATTAAGCAGCGCATCAGCGCGCATCCTAATCAGGGAGATGGGACTGAAGTCGTCCAGACGGCTGGGGTGTGTTTGACAAGGACGCTTGCTTGGCATTGCCGCACCAGCTGACATCACGCCGGAAATTAATTACTAATGTCTATTATGATAATTATTCGCCTCGCGCAGACGTGAAGGGACTTCGCATTGGCTGATTACACTGGTCACAAGTTGACAATCTGTCTTTAGGAGAGCTTTCGATCTCAGAAACATAATGAGGAAGAATTCCAGCCCTGCTTGCGGCTGGCTGTGTTGCTGTAGTGGGAAAGCTGTGTTTCTTCTCACTTTGGGGTTTTCTTTAGTTTGCCTGAGGGATTATTTTTTTTGGCTTAGTGTAAGCTCACAATCCTAATGCTTCTGACTAAATAACCTGCTTTCTGATGAAAATATAGTTAGGGAAAACATCTTTTTCCCTCTCTTTTTTTTTTTTTAATCATTGTCTAATTTTAACCAAATTTGACAGCAGAGTGGAGATCTGAGGCATAAATTTTGTAGGAACTTTTATGTCGGAAAGGAGAAAAACATCAAATCTGTGGCGTAGACTTGCCTACTGTAGATGACAGACATCTATGCAGGAGGGAGGGGAGAATATAAATACTTCAACTGTGAGAAGTTCAACTTTCACTTCATTAAGCAGCAGACAACCCAAGTACAATGCTGTTTCATGAAAGTTAGTCTGTTTAGTGCTCCTGGAGCTCTTGGTTTTACATTAAACTAAGAGAAGATTCTTTGGTGAGGGTTATTTCAGCTGTATTAACTCTATGTGGAACGTACTATTTTCTTCAACTTCCAAATCCTTGAAATACTGAGATCTGTGTTCCCATCTACGCTCGTACGTGGGTAATAATATAGACCAGATAATGAACCACAGGGAAAACCCTAACCCTGCCTTTCCCTTTCAACCTAAAGCGGTGCTCAGGACATCCAGCGGACGTGCCTCGAAGGATGGTGTCTAGCGAATAACATATTACCCTGCGTCATGCGATCTGGAGACCCGCGATCCCGACACGGCAGCACCATTACAAAATCTTGGCACTCAAATGTTTGAATTCTGGGTTTGAACATTGTATGTCAAACTAAATCCACAGATTTAAACTGGAGCTGGCTCTGGCCCTCTTCGTGTCAGGATATAAACCTCTTAAACAGGTGGCGCTGTGACTGTCAGGATGAACATCATCTGGTTTCTGATGCAATTATCTCACTGATTGTAGGATCTGACTGAAGCTTTTCTCACAGTTGGCATATTTATAAGCTCCTCTGAACGGACCGTCTGCTGTCAAGTAAGTCTGGTCTCCTATTGTAGCTTCAGGTGAGCTCTCTTCTGCTTGTGGATTATTCCCATGAAATTTATAGATGCTTTATTCTCTTGGGGTGGAAAAAACCCAAACCCAACTTTCGTTTGTATTTAAAATCTAGCTGAAATTTTTTAACTTATTCAACAGCGATAGGAGATAATCCACGTGGGAGGATTTGGGGTTTATTTTTTGTAATAACATCATAGAATGGTTTGGGTTGGCAGGGCCCTTTAAAGGCCATCTAGTTCCACCCCCCCGCCATGAACTTCTTCAGCTAGATGAGATTGCGCAGAGCCCCGTCCAACCTGGCCTTTCTTTTTCCACGGAAGAAACTTCATATAGTATGGAAGGGAATTTTATTTTGAACTCATGCAGCTGAAAACTCTTATGTTACGTGTGTTCTAAGGCGCAGTTCAGAGTATGTCTGTGGTTTTGGTTGCTTTGTGCACAAACTTGAACCTTGTTTCAGAACAGGTAGATGGGGAAGAGAGGAGTGAAGGGAGGACAGTCATGATTTTAGAGCCTTCAACTTGGAAACAGAAGGCTGGATGTGTTGAGATCAGATGTCTTGAGAGTTGTTTGTTCTGCTGTCGCTTTTTCATCTGTTTCGAGCTGGTGATTGGCTTGTACTGGATGAATGGTGTTCAACATCACCTGTCTCTTCTCATCAGCGACTGAAATACTGCCTAGTTTTGCTCCTGTATTTAATGTTTCCATAGAGTTTTTCAACTGCTTGCTAATGTGAGCGTGTCCAGTAGAATTAACCACTTGAAATGGATGTTATGAACTAATATTAACTGAAAAAAATTAAATTACAAATTTTAAAATAATCTTTTAAATTCAATTTCATACTCTGCGGTCTCTCTTGGATGACATCTTTAGGTCACAGCTGTTTTATGTAAGCTGTTGCATCTTTCTTGCACCTTATTTTAACCAAAATTCTCCTCTTTGGAAGCTAGTAAGCTTGCATTTTCTCTGCTGGTGGTGTAACATCTCCATTTCTCTTGGACTTCGAAGGACTTCAATTTTGTATCTCTTTTTTTCTCATTTAAAAGAGGTTCTTTACATATATTTTTTAACTACTGTGACCCTTGTAAACAGTCTAATATTCAATAAATTGATTTTTATAAACTCTTGTTTTCATACCAGTAGAAGGGCAGGTCTTACTGGTGACTGAAATTGAATGTGTGGGACTTGCCCAGACGTTTCTCTCTGGGGAGCTGGAGGACTGTAGAGTCTTAGCAGATCTTTGAAAGGTAAAAGGTGTTTTCAATACTTTGTTCTTTATAAACTCTCTGGTGCCTTGTAGGAGAGACAGATCTATTCCTGAGGGTCTGAACTGTGTAACTGTTATAAACCAGGCACTGCAAGAAATACAGTCCAGCAGAGAGACCAGAAGTCTTCCTTGCCTAAATTTTGCATGATGTGTCGATTAAACCCTCTCTTGCTGAAAAGTAACGATAATCCATCTTGTTTTTTCTGTGTTTGTAAATGGCCAGAAGTAATTTTGCAAGTTAAAAAAAAAAATAAAATAAAATAATTCCGTTTGTATTGGCTAATGTTAATCACATTCTGCTTTCTTTTTTCCCCCCTTTAATTGTACATTAATGTGAATACCTCAAAATTGGTATAGCTGCTTAGGTAAGTGTCTTGGGTTTTGAAAATATAGCTGCTAGGGTGTGCCATGAATATTCAAGGTGATAATCTGTGAAACAAAGAGAATCCATTCAGTTTTTAAGAATTACCTTGCCTTCCTTTTCCCTGTCCTATCCTTAGGTTGGGGAAAATGTGTTTGGGGGCTAGGGCTTGTTTTTTCAGTGTGTAAACATAATATCCTCTCCTCTCTGGGTACCTGAACTCTTCCATAAAACTTCAGCCACCAGTCAAATGAGTCTGGTGACCTCCTAGCAGACATCTGTCCACATGACAAGCCCGCCGAGGCTGGCAGAGCCCCGGCCGTTGGCAGCACGGCCCCGGGCAGTGTCCAGTGCTGGAACACCAGGGGCTGCAGGTGCCTTGGCAGAACCACGTTCCCGAAGCTTGCGCGCTGCCTGCCTGCACAACGCTTGGCTCTGCTTCTTCCAACCAGCTTGGAGCCTTCCTTTGTAACTCCAGTCAGATGAAAACTTGAAAGGAAAAACCATACTACGCTCATCTTTAGCTTCATGCGTAAATCTTGCGGCAGGTGTAGATGTTTGGAGGAGCGGGTAGTGTGTATAGCTGGCTCCTTTTAGCTGCTGGATTTGCTGCAAGCTATTTAGACTCTTTATTTTTGCAGTCCTCTGCGGGGGTCTTTAAGCATTGCTTGAGGCTGCTTGGTGCAGCTCGGCGCATGCGAAATGAGAGTTCTCGTTTGCCACTGTAAAGTCACCTTTAGGATGGCATGAAAGTCAATTTTCCACATGCTCGGAGAAACGGTTGTGTTACCAGCTTTACACAATGACTTATATCTGGCAAGAACTTGCAAAATAGTCTCTCTGGCTGATTGTCAAAAATTACATCATATTGGAGTAAACTGCTTTTAAATCAAACATCCATTATTCATGTATATTAACTGCTTTTTTTATTTATTTTTTTTTACTGGCTGTTTTGTGTATGATTTACTCTTTTTCTTTCTCTCCGATTGTCTGTCTGTCTCCCTCAGCTGCTCCTTTTAAATCTTAGCTCATCTTCGAATTTATGGAGCCAGAACACTTATCTCTGTGTACAAGTATCAATATGCTGACCTTGCATTTGTTAATAGTCAAATATTTTTGTTGTTCTTGTTGCAGTGTTATGTGCCATATTTACAGTAGGCAATTCAATACATTTGCACTGGGAAACTGTGCCCCTGAGGCTTGTAAACTTTGAAAATATTTTTTTTCCACATCCTTTTAGAAATAAAATTCAAACTTGCAGTGTTGTGTACCATATGTTGTACTTAATTTGATGACTTCTGCCACAAATGCACATGAAACAGCCTTATCGCTTTTATAGATACCCTTTGAATTGAATGGTTTTGACCTGAGCAAAAACCGGATCCCCTTTTATTCCTGGTGGACTTGAAATTTCACAGCCCTTTCTTTTGTTGGCAATATTTGTGTGTATTTAGGCAACGTTTTTTCTAGTTGGCAGAGGGATGGGCAGAAGGAAAGGTGGAGAAACGTAATGTGAAGATAAATGCAGATTCTGTTCCCAGTCTTGCTGCTTGTTCCTCTGCATCTTTGAGCAACTCAGATCTTTTTGTTTTGATCTTCTGTCTCTAAAATGACAGTTAGAAGCCTCTATCCTAGATGGTTCTTTCTGAGAAAGGGATTCTTTAATGTATCCTGTGTCTTATTCAGTAAGGAAAAGGATGTAGGTTTTGAGTGTGGTTTTACGGTGTACTTCTTGCTAATATTTATGATACTCCGTTCAATGCTTCGTCTAAATAAGAATTAAATATTCTGTACATACGGAGTGCTTTGCCCAGTTCTGAGAGGGAGCTCAGTTTTTACTAACCGTGCGATGTGGTAACTCCTGACAAGAAGCAGAAACGCGATTGCAGAGGGAAACGAGCTATTTCGCGAAACAGTTGTCTGCTGGCTCTCAGCCAGGACAGTGGGTTGAACGCCCCTGCTCTTGCTCAAAGTACCACAGGCTCTTTGATAACAAGTGCTTGGGGATTTGTTGTTTTAATGTTCCATCCAAAAAAGACATCTCCAACAACACAGGATCCCAAAACACCTGCTGGGGTATTGGACATGCATGGAAGAGTTCCATCAACAGCATTTCCTTCAGTTCCTTGGTTTTTCTTGGAAGTATCTCAACCGGAGTACATGGACCATGCTTGACCTCACTTAGCTGCAAGATGTGACAAAGCTCGCAGCTTAGCTATTCTGGCTACAGAGACTTTAATTCTTTGTGAATTAATTTAGTCTTCTTTCCTGAGTTCTTGGACAGCATTTAAAGAGAGTTCCCCGTACCCGCTGCTCTGCAGTTTCCTGAAGTACAGTAACTTTTCCTTTCTTCCTCTGCCTGGGCTCGTGAATTTGCCAGCTTCTCGGCGCATCTGTCCAAGAACAGTGGCCACAGGTTGAGACTTGCCCGACTCGCACAGTAAAGAGGGAAATTAGTCTAATGCACTGCCTTAACAAAAGAGAGAGTACGAGCATGAATAATTAATACCACTAGTCTGTGGCAATCGGATAAAATGAAGTCCCATTTGCTCAGCCTTATTAAAAGAGAGAGAGAGAGAGGGAGAGATGGTAAAGGTCGTTAAGGGACTTGTAACATGGAAAGAATCGCCTCTGAGATGGATAATGTGTTTTCTAATCTCTGTGGTCTTTAACTAAACATAATGGTAAAGGTACTCTGGCTATTTCTGGCTTGTTGAATTATTAAGCATTCTGGGAGATTGCTTGGCTCTTATCCAATAACTTTAGACTTTTTCATTTGAACAATGTTAATAGGTAACACTTTTTATTTTGTGCGTTAGATCCTGATACATCTGCACAGAGTATTTAATGCTTTTCCTCCCTTGTGTCCCCGAAGTCCCACTGGGGGAAGGGATGCTCGTTAGTGTGTTATCCCAGGGCACTTCATTTCACACCCAACTGCTCTTGGTTCTCTTACCTTCAGTTCGGTACCTATTAGGTCACTGGTCTTGGGTGTCCATTATAGGATTATAAATATCTTTAAAAGGGTAATCCCTTTGCAGTGTGCATTATAGGATTATAAACCTCCTAAAGATCTTATGCTTTGTCTGCCCTTTAACATACAGGCCCTTATTTCAAGTCCCTATTGACCAGGTATTTTCATTTTTTCTCCTTGGCCTTTGTAAAGAAAATCCTTGTTGCCTTGGGATATTACAGGAGAGCTCGTCAGAAGTGTTCTAGCAACTTCAAAATTGTCATCAGTGTGCTTTTAAAACCCCTGTCTTCAAGAAATTATTATTCAGACTTTAAAAAGCATTCTGAGTTTTTTTTGTCTCTTTACCTATCCGTTTGTCAGGATAAGGTTTTGAAATTCAATCGCAGACCATAAAATTGCTCAAGACAGAAGTTGCATTTAAAGGTCAGTAAAACCTGGATACCAAAAATCACAAAGAGAATCTTTCTTCCAGTTATAGGGCTAATTGGCTAGAAATACACATGTGCATTATAAAATTAAAAAAAACAAACAACCCAACCCAGCAATCTTTAAAAGAATGGAGACCGATGTGAGAAGAGGAGGAACTGGAGGGGGTAGGAGAAGATAAGACAAAAGCTTTTCTTCCAGTTTTGTGGATCTGAATCTTTATTTTTTTACAGATTCTCATTCTTAGATGCAAACACTTTAAATTGGTGGCCATCTACAAGTTATGTGAGGAGAAATACATAATTTTTTGGCTGGTGCTGCCTACATATGAGGATTGCCCCAGGTCTAAAACGGAGACTGCAAGCAGGAGAATGTGTAGTATTTGCTGTGGTGTAAAACAGGGGAATCATTAAATGCTACGTGGAGGCGGTTTTTCATCATAGTCTTTCGTGGCTGTAACCGAATTTTCAAGTATGTATCATATGTTTATAGGATAGATGGGAGCGATGGTCATTTAGATAAATTAATAGTTTATGGATGTTCACTTTAAGTATTAGCCCCAGGGGACTTCTGAGAAAGCAGCGTTTGGCCCTCTCCTCTCCGGAGTGTTAATGTGCAGCTGGGAAGGGCTGGTTCAGAGGCTCAACTGGGAGCTGGAATACGTCGCTGTTGACCCGATTGTTTATCGTTTGTAAGTTGAATTCAGCGGTTTATTGACTTTGTCTTTTGTTCAGAACTTTCCGAGGAGAAATTTGGTTGCCAGGCCACAGATATTAATTTCCTCCACGCTGAAAACCATGCAAAAAGTACCTTTGCCAGAATGTCATTATCTCTGGGTTTGGTTAGTGAGCCGTTGGAAGCTGTGCTGCAAGTGAGAACAGGCTGTAAATTGGTCTTAACCTTGAAGACTAATATTTTCATGCAGTTTGTAGCAACTTTTTGGTAGGTATGGAAGCTTAGGTTAATTTTTTAGCAACTTTTAAGTCCTAAGTCTCCCTGCAAAAGACGAGTCTGTCTTGCTTTACGGAGCTTGGGTAAAATTGCTTTGGGTTTTTGGGCCTTAAGGATGAAAAATTACATGCTAAAGACTGGGATTTGAGGCAGATAGCTTCACAGAGAGAAGGCTGGGAAAGGGAACTGCTTGGGAGATTTTAAATATGATAAGCAACTGAAGAAGTTGGGTCTGAATGTGCGTTGATTCTAATAGGGAGCTGGTGATACATCTGAATAAAACCATGTGTTCTCTTTAGTTGGGAGAAGCGGCAGGTGGAGAAACCCTGCCCTCCTCTGCAGTATTCCTGGAGATTTTTAAAGGTTCGTTTTTTGGCCTGGAGGCATCCTTCACAAAATGACCCTCTCCTCTCTTAATTCAACCTTTCAGATGCTTCCTAAAATTGCACAGATAGGAAGGAAAAGACCAGGCAGCATCACTATGGCTGTTTCTGCAAACGCTGAAATAATAGGTACTGATAGTGTAATATTTATTAAACAGTGTGTGGATATAATCAGGAAAGTAGAAGTTAAGAATATTGATGTGACGTTGATGTAGCCATGCTGATGTTGTCATGGAAGCCATAAGGGTTTTTTTCCTGATGTTTTAAGTACCGCTACTCTTTTCATGGTCAGAGGTTTCTTTTAAATTAAAGGAGCATCACCATGAAATTTAATAATGTTTATGAAGTTACATAAAAACAGACACTGCGCTGAGCTCTACTGGGCTTTGACCAGTATGTTTTTCTGCTTCTAAAAATACTTGCTCTCCTAAATTGAAAGGCCCAAATAGATAAATCTCATCTGGCCCCACACGAAAGACAGACAGTGAAGGTGATTAAACGGATTCCTGCGCAGATGAGAGGCGGGTGAACAGACGGGAAACAACTCGTACCCCTCTCCCAGTGCCTGATTGAATCGTCTTGGATGTTGCTTAAAATCAGAGTTGTTTTCGTTCCTTTCCCATCTGAACTGCCACTTCAGATGGAATATTTCTCGTAATCTGTTCCTGCCGCGTCATCTGTACAGAAGCGATCGGCAGGGCCTGTCAGCGCTGAGTCAGTGGTCGGTTCTGCTCTTCAGTTTTTGCTCTATTGGATTGAATCTTTCTTGCACAGTCCATCTGTCTGAACCTTCTAAACATTGATTCTGTCTTTCAGATGTTAAAATTGATGAAGAAACTATTTGCTTTTTCCGTGTAAGCCTTAAAAATTTGACCTGGAGGATATCTTGCATCCCTGCTTCTCGGTGGGGAGAGAAAATCATTGGGAAATGATATTTCCTGATTTTTTGAGGCTGTGTCATTGGCCTTCTTAATAGGGATAGATCTGTGTCTTGATTATGTACTAGAATATTGAGAAACAAGTCCTGCTGTCCGTCTCTGATGGGAATAACTCTGCTGTGCTTTAGGCTGCAGCAAAATGTAGCTGTTGTGCTCGTGCTACGTTTAGCCGGTGTTTGTCCTCTTTCTGCCAGATTCTTCTGTACAATCTGGAAACAAGTCAGTGTCTGAAGAAGATGGGCAACTCGATGGGTGACTTTACGTGTGTCAACCTCCAGAACAGTCCTCCAGACATGCTTGTTACAGGCAATAAAGACAGAAGGTAGGTACTACCAAAAGCTGTAACCCATCTCAAATTAGCTGACTTCCTGTCCTGCTGTCCTACATCTGGACCTGCTAGAATTTGTTTCTCCTCTAATGTTTCAAATGCAGCCTGCGTGAACTTCAGGAACAAAATATTAGGTAATAGTTGGATGTGGCTGCCAGTTTGCTTTGTTTCAGAAAGCTCCATGGGAAGACTTTCCTTTTAAGCCATTTGGTGGACGCAGTTGGTGTACAGCCCAGCGAGACCACTTGGAATATCTTCCACTTCCCCACCACCACCCGCAAAATTAGTTTGGCATTTAAAAGCTCACTTTCTGATATTAAAAAAATAACCTAAGGGATGAATCATGTAGGATGAGATGGGTCCGTCTGCCAAATGATGTCAAGAGTGTATTTCGGAACACTGTGTTGTCCCTCAGGTGACAAAAAAAAGAGACTTTCATATGAACAGATTCCAGCTTCTATTTAGCTGATTAGCAGCTTTCTCTTTAACTCCTTGGCTTGGGGAGTAGGATTTTCCCCGCACAATATCCGGTGCCAGGAATGGACGCGCTGGGAACAGTCAGTGCAAAAGGATTAAAGTGCTTAAAAAGACCCTTTGAGTCCAATTTTTAGGTTTTCTTTTTTTGGCTAGTTATTTGTGGGGTCTGATCCAGTGCACCAAAGGAGATGTGGGATGGCGAGGAGCCAGTCTCTAATGGCTCCCTGTTCCTTCCCTCCTCCTTTCTGCGCTGGGCATGGGGCTGCAGGTGGTGGTCTGGTGTGGTGGTGGGTATCAGATTGTAAGGCGGATACTTCCCTTTGCCAAATCCCAGACCTCTGTCCCGCCAGTGCAGCAGCTTGCAAAAATGATTATTTTGTCAAACAGCGTTTTTTCCCTCTCGGTGAATAGGCGCAGTGCAAGCAAACCTCGCACTTTCTCAGCAAAAGGAATAAAGGAAATATCTGAAGTTTGACACGTGTAACTGAATCTCTGGATGTTTTTTTTCCTCTAAAAGCAAATACTTGATTTTTCCAAAGCACCCCAGTAAAACTACCTCCAATTTTGATCTCTTGCGCAACAATGGGAGAGTAGATAAAATTGATATCCCTTAAGTGAGATTGAAATTTACTCCCTTCATACTAGAGTAAATGTCTGCGCCTTCCCCCTCCAGAAAGCTTTTCAGTTGTTCAGCTCAAGCATTGACTGAGTTCAGGGGTTGGCCAGCACTAACACAGCAAGAAGTGTGGAATCAATAGTTCAGCGTGTAAGTTTGGCATGCAGGAGACAAGACCAGGTGTATCTCAGAGCTCAGTTCCTCACGTGGTGCTGCGGGAATGGTGTTAATAGGTGCTGGGCATCCGCAGGCGGGATGTGTTGAATGTCCCTAGCCCTATTACGGAGCGCGTGGGCTAAACAGGGACCTTGCCCTGGGAGATCAAACCGCTGGCGGTCAGTGGGGAAACGTATTGCTGGAATTAAATATAGTGCTTGCACATTTTTTCTAGTATATGCTATTCTTTTATTCAAAGCAGTGATTTTGAAAAGTAACACAGACCACCCTGTTGAAATGAAATGTTTTTGGTAGGGCCTATAAAATCTCTTTCCATCCAAAAATACTCCTGAAGCGTTGCTGGTGTATTTGATTACTGAGCTGTGCTTCACGCTGGCGAGAGGTCTGATAACAGGGAGCGTGTGCTGACGTGCTGCCCACCAGGAGCCTTTTTCTTGGTCAACCTGAGATGGTGCATGGCATTGGGAAAGCAAACATATGCCAAGCCCAGTGTATACCAGCACTGAAAGGCGTGAATCGAAACATGTATTCCATGCTCTCCTAAAAACAAGTGAGCTTCTAAGATAGTCTATCAGGAGAGACAAAGCTTTGTCATGAGAACACCTTCCTGACGGCTCCCTTGAGCTCGGATGAATCTGATGTGCTCCCACTGAGCCCAGCTGTTGGGGCAGGAGATGGCAGGCCATGCCAGATCTGCATTAGAGCATCACATTAGATTTGCAAAATGCTTTCCCTTTTTTTTTTNAACTCAAGTGTGCCTCTGATTCTTCCAAGGGTGTGCCAGAATGGACACCTGCCTGAAACCTGGGCCCTTGCTAATGAAATAACCAGGACACAATCAGATCTTCGTTTCCAACTGTGCTTACCAAACAGAAGAAGCTTTGATTGCCGTGCAGAACGCATGCAGTAAGACAGGGAGGGTGGTGGGTGTGAACGCTTCCAAAATACCCCATCCTTACCCAAAGCACGGCTCTAATATGTAGCCAAAGCTTCTCTCTGCTGGAGTTGGAGAAAGCAAGAAGTCCTTTTCGCCATCGGCAACTGTTGTGTTGGGGTTTTCCTAAGGGTGACTGCAGAGCCACACAAAGCGTGCTCCTCGCTCTGTTCCAGCATGTTTTTCTACATGTCAGATGGATGTTGCTCTGTTGGAGTTTTGGACTGTTCTGTTGCCTTTTATTTCAGTTGCTGAAATGTGTTATTTGTAAAATCATATGATGCAATCTCCATTTGAGAAAGGAAAAGGAAAGACTTGCAACACCATTAGGATCGTAGCAGGGGTATGGAATACAGTACAGTTAATGCGTTGGAACAAGTGTATTTTGGCCTTTTCTGGAATTAATGTGTACCTGATGGTTTCATTCTTGATAGCCATCAGCTGGGAGGAACTTTCTCTGGCTTCTCTTCAAATCTGAGATCAGTATTTCCCCTTTACTTCTGTTTTCACTTGCTGCATTTTTTTAAATTTGCTTATGTACTTGGCTTTATCTCTTCATCTTGAGGTATAAGGATCAAAAACCATACTCCTTTGTGATATGTACTGGATTTAATACTTAACACCATTAGCTTTAGCTGGTTTTGTGGACTTGTTGCAGTGATTGAAATCTAAGCTCCTTTTCTGCAGTTCTGCTTCATTAAGCATAGCCTGGTCTTTGATACATTTCTCTTCAAAATGCCTTGTCTGAGCGTTCAATAATTTCTGAAAGATCAGACGTACCTAAAAGCTGCCCACAGTCACTGGTGGCGTTTTTGAAATCTCTTCAGAAGAGATACTGGTTGGGTGCCTGTGGATAGCTTTGTTTCAATATTGGTGAACAACTCAAGCGTCTAAACTGATGATTCCCTTGGCTTGTCTCTTGAATTGCCACACACTTAGTCCCTTCCTCAGTCTTTGTAATAACAGTTCTTTCCTTGATCACAGAATCACAGACTGGTCAGGGTTAGAAGGGCCCTCTGGAGCTCACCCAGTCCAACCCCCCTGCCAGAGCAGGGTCACCTCCAGCAGTTGCACAGCACGGCGTCCAGGCGGGTTTGGAATGTCTCCAGAGTGGGAGACTCCCCCATCTCTCTGGGCAGCCTGTGCCAGTGCTCCGCCACCCTCACAGGAAAGAAGTTCCTCCTCGTGTTTAGATGGAACTTCCTATTTGTCCTGCCACTGGGCACCACTGAAAAAAAGACTGTTCCCATCCCCCTGGCACCCTCCCTTTGAGTATTGATAAGTATTGATAAGATCCCCCCTCAGTAGTCTTTTCTCCAGACTAAAAATACCCAAGTCCCTCAGCCTTTCCTCGTAAGAAAGATGCTCCCGTCCCCTGATCATCTTTGTAGCCCTTTGCTGGACCCGCTCCAGCAGTTCCCTGTCCTTCTTGAACCGTGGAGCCCAAAACTGGACACAATACTCCAGACACGGCCTCCCCAGGGCAGAGCAGAGGGGGAGGATGACCCCCCTCCACCTGCTGGCCACACTCTTCTTGATGCCCCCCAGGATGCCGTTGGCCACCAGGGCACATTGCTGGCTCATGGGCATCCTGTTGTCCGCCAGGACTCCCAGCTCCCTTTCCACAGAGCTGCTCTCCAGCAGATCAGCCCCTAATAAAAGATCCTCATAATCATATTACCCCTTGGCCATAGTGGACGCGGGTGAGGTACCACGGAGTAGGACGCGTTAGCGGTATGCCCGAAACGTGGTACTTTATGCCTCATAGCATTGCTGGCGTTTGGGGAAGCACAGATAGAGGAGCTTTCTCCAAATTTCACTTATATTTTATGTCCTGTAAAGAGACGGAGAGGTCCTGTACAGTGGGAGAAGTCTGCCTCAAAAAATGTGTGATAATAGAAGTCAGTGAAAATTCAACGGTGAAAAGTGTCAACCACACTGGGTTTCCGGCCCTGTAGTGGCCGTGGGACTGCTGCTGTCCTACACCATAGTTTCATAACCCCAAAAGTACTTGTGCTTTCAGAACCCACAGGCTGCAGATCCACAGCTGGCTTTATCTGTTCTTTATTTGCTTTTGTTTAGGGTCAGGGTATTCGATCTCCGTAGAAGTGAATCTTTGTGCTCCCTCTATGCCCACCAGTTAGGAGTGTCTGCGGTCCAGATGGATGACTGGAAGATCGTCAGCGGAGGAGAAGAGGGCTTGGTCTGTGTGTGGGACCAACGGATGGGCACCAAACTCTGGGAGATGCATGCCAGGTAATTTTGTCTGCCTGGGGTCCTGTTGCAAGGGTGTTCATCGGATCTGGCTGACAGGAGGAATGTGGGAATGGGATGATCCAGGACCGAAACGATGACGTGCCCATGTCTAAAGCTTCTGAGAGTTCTGTTAGTTTTCGTGTGATTTGGGAACAGATTGCCTCCCCACCTGGAGTCTTGTGCATGTTTCTGCGTGTGCCCTTTAGCTGTCGCAGGCTTTTTACTCCTTAGTTAAAGAGACTGCTTCAGTCGGCGTGAGGGAGCAGGGAAATTGTTTCCCCTGGATTTTCTGTGAAGTTCAGTTAGTGTCTTCTCCCTGCCCCATCCCCAACCCGTGTTTACCTCATTGAGCCGTGGATTTAAAATGCTGGACTCCTGGCTGCTGTCTTCAGAGTGATTGGTTCTGGCTGTCTCTGTCTGCTGTGTCCTCACACAATACCTGTGTTTCTGTTCACCTCGTTCGCGTGTTCCCTTAGCAGTAACGATCAAAGCCAGGCTGGTATTTAAACTCATACAAATATTAAAATACCAACTGGTACTGAAAGCGCAGGAAGTACAGTACTGAAAGTACAAGCAGAGATCAGTATGCTGGAGTTGACAGAAGACTCTTAGTTGTCACAGCCAAATTATGATTTCCTGATCAAGGCACAGGTCCCAGGGACTTAGCTTTGTCTAAATGAAGATCTCAAGGGTTTAGCCCCTTGTGAGTCTGAGTGGTACCTGTAATAAAATGAACACATAAATCCTGATCTTTTTTTTTTTTTTTTTTTTTTTTTCTATTGNTTCCCCAAAGAGGAGCTAGATGAGGTATTTACAGTCAGAGAAGTTCAAGTCAGAGCTGTCATTGATTAATAGCGGTTACCTCCTTCTCTTTTGACCCTGTGAATTATAAAGCCCGTTGTGATGCGGCTGATGCATTAAGGACAATATCGCATTGATTGTCTCCTGGAGCAGCACTAATGAGCGTGCCAAGGAGGAGGGCAGGCAGTGCAGATCTGCTGAGCTTTGGGGGCTTACTAAAAGTGAAGCCATTAGATTAAATGTTTAAAAAACTGTTTATATAGAGATCAGAAGGGATCACTTCAATCAAGAAGGCCTCCCTAGATAAGAAGGTGTGCGTGGTGTTATCCGTGCCTGCAGCCCAGTGTCATGAATGGAAAGCAAGGGCAGAAGCGAAGGGAGATGGCAGGAGCCACGTTAGGGTCGTGAAGATGAGCCATCTTAATCTGAGACGAAAAGTTACTCGTACTTGGACAGTAAATGCTGTTAAAGTGGTTCAGGGTTAGTGAGAGGAAAAGGAGAGAAGACCAGACCTCTTAGCTTGTGCTGTACAGTGCGTTTCTCGATCAGCCATAGCTCAGCTCAGCACTTGGGGATGGGGGTGTGGGGGTCCTGGGTGTCCTCATCCTTTCCTTTGGGAAGCATCCTGCTCTTCCCAGGAGTGTGCCGCTGCAGTCCTTAAAGCAGCGAAGCAAGCAGGCAGCCCGGATCCCTTGCAGCTTATGTGCTGCCAAGCGGCTAAAATATTTTCTGGCCTCCACGTGTGTTCTGGTAACAGCCCACTAGATGGGGATAAAAGCTGTGTTTATTTGCTCCAGACAGGAGAAGAGCCAAAGGTGTAGGTTCCCAGCTTCTGGCCACAGAGAGGGCGCTGATTTAAATGAATTCTTCTTTAATCCAGAGCGATTCCTTTATTGCACTTGGATTTTAGGAGTCTAATGCAGGTGGCATCTCACACAGTGCTGTGGGTTATTTTTCAGGCATCCAGTCCGCCACCTGTGGTTTAATTCTCATAGCCTCATCACTGCAAACATCCCTGATGACAAAACTCCCCGAGGTGCCAGCATCACGGATGATGACCTTACCGCGCACCGCAAGTGAGTAAGCCAGCTCTGAAGGATAGGATTTTTGGCACTGCGTAGATCTGCTTTATTATCTATTCTAAAGTGGCACACCAAGCACTTGAATCACGATCCAGAGCAGCAGTGGAGAAGGTATAGCATCTAAAAAACAAAATAAAAAACGTTTCAAGGTAAGGCTTTCAAAACCATTGATGAATTGGCTCTTTGTTTACTTCTGAGCACAAAAAAAAAAAAGCATTTCTTTTTCAGCAAGGGACTATAAAGGCCACTGAAGCCAGACAGGGAATGCAGCCCTTTCCTTGCTCTAAATATTAGTAATGATGCCTTCTCCTAAAGGAAAACTACTGGTATTTAAACTGCAGGTTTTGGTATTTGCATCTCAGGTGGCTGTTCGCATATCTAAGTGAACTATCAAACTACAATGTACTTATCTTCCCACTTCCTGAATAGATTAGAAATGTTTCAGCAGATGACAGTCATGTCTCTGCATTGCTAAAGTGAATGATTCACCGTTCGTTTCCAGGGCTTGGTGGGGTCCCTGGAAGGAGGTAGGAGGGAGTTTTCTCTGTTAAAACAGCACAGAGTGCGGAAGGGATGGGGTTTTATATTCAGCTTCTGAAGCACTGAATTTTCATCCTTTATGGCAGTCTCTAACTTCGCTCGTTTCCCCTGTTGAAATACATAATTAAGGCAAAGCAGTGTGTCCTGGTTGTGTTTTGTACAGGCATCGAGGAATCATTTATGCCTACGAGTTCTCAGTGGACCAGTTGGCTGTAGAAAGCGTCCTTCCTATTTGCCGCTCTTCCTACGATGAAGTGACTGGTTACAACTACAACATTGGCCTTGCAGTTCCCTATGATAACATTTAATTAACTCACTTCACTTGGCTTCTGGGGTCCAGCCCTCTGCCAAGCAGGTGGCCAAAGGCAAAAAAGAGACCCACAAGGGACAAGCGCCGAAAAGATGGTGTTGGCTGCAGGCACATCAAACCGGCTGAGCGTTTGCCGATGACTTGGGGATATGAACCAGAGCAGAGAGTATGGCCGCCCTCGAGCATGTCACTAAAATACAGTGCGGCGCAAAGGTTCAAAGGTCCAATGTGATGGAACGGAGAGACTGAAGAGCGAACGGGAACAGTACACTTCAGTGTAAACAAAAATGTTCCTTCTCGCTGCTTGTGGGAAAGACGCTGCTGATCCCATCTTGGCAGAGGACACGGTCAGGAAGTGAGAGCCCCGAGTGGCAAACTGCTGAAGTGGTGGGAGGCTGGGAGCATGTTGAGGAGTCCGTGACTGTCCTGAGAGGGAAAGAAAAAACACCAAGGACTTGGAAAAAGCATCTTGCTGAGCCATGTGTTTGAAATTTCTTTCCTTGTAATGAGCTGCTCATTCTTCTTTCCCCTGGAGTGCATCGGAATGTGTCTAGGAACAGGACCTTGCACATGGGAGAGGGGAGTATGATTGAGAGAGGGAGGGGAGGGGAAGGTTGGCCCTGACCAGGGAGGATGCTTGGGAACTCAGCAGGCCACGCACATCAAAATTATTTTAAAATAAATTATTTTTTTAAATCTCTAAAATTCTGGATTAAATGTTTTCTAATTGTGTATGTCTATGTACACGTGTGTTGTTGTTTAGGCCAAATCAGCTACTGGGGACATGGGGCACCCCAGATGGGACCGACAGATGCTCCCCTCTACCCCTCTTCTAAGAGAGAGGCAGAGGAGGGAAAAGTTTAGAAGGAACCAAACTACTTTAATGAAATATTAATAATAAAATAAAATGAAATAATGAAATATATACAGAACCGTATCCAGCTCCCAGGATGACAATCAAGACACTGGCTGGCACTGGGGCAGTCCCAGGCTGGACTCAGTGACGGATGGGAACTGGTTTCTGGATCTGCATTCAGGATCGGGATCAATGGCAGACGAACAGCCAGTCCTCCTTCAACACCGGCCATTGAAGAAAGAGGGCTGACCCTTTGATCCCTCGGCTTTTACACTGAGCATGAGGCAGATGGGATGGAATACCCCGTTGGTCATTTTTGGGTCACCTGTCCTGTCTGCTCATCTCTGCAGGTGGGACCTCACTGCGCTTTTTCCGCTGCCGACCCTCCAACGGGGCAGGTACCAAAGCGAGCTGCCCGTGGGGGTTGGAGCAGTAGGTATAAGCAGGAGCCTCTCTGCACATCATGCCTGGGCATCAGCTATAAACAGCGGTCTGATCACTCTGAGAACGAACAAACAGTGTCTGCACAATACACTCTTAATTTCAGCAGTTAGAAGAGGCCCAGCTAAGAAGCAAAGTTAATGAACAAAATTGCTCCTGTTTTACCTCAAATCAGGATATTCCACCACTTAATCCGTACCATTTTCATCTTACTCGGATTACTATTACTTTTATCTATCAAATCTACACACACACACAGATACAATATGGATACCTGCAGGTCACTCATCTACAATTTATGTTTATATACAAAAGTTTAAGTCCATTTAGTTCACGATTGCAGGATCTCGTCTCAGGGCAGGAAAGATGGTACAAAATTCGTGGTGGTTTGCGCCCACTGGTAGCGTGTTCCTCTGGAAGAGCTTGCTGGACGCCACGTCCTGAAAGCAGCTCAGGTTTCATCGCCACTATGTTATCCCGAAAAACACTTATTGAACGCTGTCAGTGTTATGTAGTGAACAGCGTCATACAGCTCGGGATTGAGTATTCTCACCCGGGGTTAAATTCCCTTGGGGTACACACTGAACTTCCCCATCCTTCAGCATCACCCACCAAGTCCATCCAGGTCCTTGAGCAAAAACAGTCCTGCGAATGGGTTTGCTTTTGCCTGAAGCAGGAAAAACCCAAACAGTGTTCCCTAACATATTCCTTTCCTGCACCACAGGGACTTTATCCCCTTCTGCAGTGTGTAAAAGGTCTGACTGAGCAGGACCAGCTCGACTGATGGATCCCCTGCTGTTAACTAACCAGGGAGTTCGCTCTAAATGCTTGTCCCAATTTTTAAAGGTTCCACCCCGTATTCCTTTTAGGGTGGTTTTTAACAGTCCATTGTATCGCTCAATTTTCCCAGAAGCTGGTGCATGATAGGGGATAGGACATATCCACTCAATGCTGTGTTCTTTTGCCCAATTACTTATAAGATTCTTTTTAAAATGGTTCCCATTGTCCAACTCAGTTGTTTCTGCAGTGCAGTGTCGCCACAAGCCTGTCTTTTCAAGGGCCAGGACGGTATTCCGGGCAGTGGCATGGGGTCCGGCATAGGTTTGCAACCACCTGGTGGTCGCTTCCACCGTTGTAAGCGCATAGCGCTTTCCCTGGTGGGTTTGAGGGGGGGGCGATGTAGTCAATTTGGGGTTTTTTTTGTTCAGAAGTCTTTTAGGGTGAACTAACCCCTATGCACTGAAACAGAAGGCTATCGTGTCTCAGGTTAGTTGTCAGGTATGTTCTTTGCCCCTCGGGTAGGATCGTGCCCCTCGGCGGCACCTGGAGGCTGTCCCCAGATGCCCGGGACTTGGGTTTCCGACACCGTCCTCACTTCTGAGCTGGGAATTGATCGCGTTGGCTTTTTTCTTTTCCAAATAAGACCAAAGTGCGAAGAGATCGTTCAAATGATGGGGACGTCTTGATAGCACATTTATCCGTACCTTCAGTTTCAAGCCGTCTTGCAAAAGAAAAGATGGAAATACATTTTAAATGCAGGTAAGTATGTATTTTTAGCCATTAAAACATGGGCCAAAAAATCTAGAAATAGGAAGGTGCTTTTAATATGCTCCACAACAATAAAAGCTGTCATGAACAATTACGTTTATTTAGAAAATGCAGATGTCCTTGTTTCTTTGACTTGCAAATTAGAAAAAGAAATATTGATACACATTTTCCATGCTAATGAGTTAAACTCTCTCCACAGGTGTAAAGAAAAGCATTAGATGAATGAGGAAAGTATTTTATGGCATGAAAGTAAAAATGATTCTTCTGCAAAGCCTGGGAACGTAAAGATTGAGTGGTGATATGATTGCTGTTATGGATACAATCACAGATTAAATACTAGGAAAAGAGACAATTAGGTGGTATAATAGATAACAGTTCTAAATAAAATAGTTGGAATGGACCCCCACAACAATCTCGCCCAGCAATGCCCTACGCAGAAGGGGTGAAATGGCCACAATCCCTGTGCAGCGTTCACAGTAATGCTGTGGAGAAGCGCCGGGGCTGAAAGATACGGTGGCGAACCTCGGGTGAAAAAGAGGAGTAAGGCTTCAGCTTCAGTCCAACTTGCACTGACATAGCTAAAACCAGTTCGGCGAACAAGAGCTGCAGTCCTGCGTGGATATGTTTTACTGTTTTAAAACTATTTTGTGGTTGTGATTTGCCCTTGTAAACTTACCGGTACAAGTCAAAGCCACGTAAATCAAGTTTAGATTGAGGTTAAGTTGGAATCCATTTAAAAGTACAGTGCTGGGGAGGAGGGGTGTGGGAAATGTGCCCCAACCTGCCGGAGAGGGGGTGGCTGGAGTGTCACCCCCCCCTGTAACCAGCCACTGGGGCAGCCCCTGGAGAGCTTCATGCTGCCTCCCTCCTGCCTGGAGAGAGATGCGTTTCACAGCGCTTCGCTGGCTTTGGCTTGGGGTAGCTTTCCGTGACCCCAGGCCGTCTGTCACGTGCATGTTTGGTTTTTACCAGTTAGCGTTTCCCTCGTGATGGACCAATACAAGAAGTGCAAGGGGCAAAGTCATTCTGTCTAACCAATAAATTTTATCTTTTTATAAAGGCTTGGTCTCCCTTTTTGTTTTCTTTTTTTTACTTTCTTTCTCTGCCCTTCCGGGAAGCCGGCTCCCTTCCTTCATTGCTGGAAGAGCAAGAAGTGTCACGGATATGTAGTTTGGACAAGAGCTCAGCGGAAACCTGTCAAACAAATAATAATTTCTGTAGCACGGGTGATTTTGTGGGTTGCTCCAGCCCTGTGTCTTCTGATGTGGCTGAACACAGAGAGCTTCCGCCGGCATTGTTCTCTTCCCCTCCGTGCTGTGACCTTCTGCCCCGTCTTGCTCAATACACCCTTGGCTTGTTCCAACTTTGACTCTCCTTATCTTGCCTCGTTATCTCGGGGAAGCTTTGTTCTTTCTTCATCTCCCTGTGGCAAGTAGCAGATAAGTTTGTCTTGTGCCAGTGTGTCGAGCCCTTTTTCTGGAGTCCACCTCTGCACTTCTCCTCTCCTTCTGCACTGCTTCCGTACTGCTCCTTGACCGTGGTAGTCACCAAGCCGCTAGAAAACATGCTTTGCAGCACCTGCATTTGTCGAGGTGTTTGCTTTCTTACGCAGAGAAGACCTACAAGTCGTCAGTTCACTGGGGACGGAACATCAACCGGTCCAGATACGAGAAGGCTTGCGTCACCTCCGGCGGAGAAAAATTCTCCGTCCTCACAGCCACCATTTTGTTGGCTCACGGTCTGTGGGTGCAGCTCCTCCGGGTGGATTGGAGGGTGGTCCTTTAGGGCTGGTTTTCCTATCACTGGAATTTGTTTAGGAAGGTTGTACCACAGCAGAAGACTGTGTACATATTTAACTAGCATTCATGATGCAAATGAGGGCACTCGGGCTGTTGGAGAGTATCCATGTTGGGAGTTTAATTTTTGTTTCTGAAAAGGGATGTTGTCCCACTTCACTGGGTAGTCATTAATACTGTGCTGAAGTGGGTGCTGGAGTGTAGCAAATGTGATTGTGACTGTTTACATCTTTGCCAGGGTTCGGTGACATTTAAATGGAGCCTCTTCCCTAATAACTTCAAGAGCAAGAATGGAGTCACCATCCAAACTGTCTCCAGATAGAGGCTACCTTTGGATTTCCCAGCTGGGCGCTCCCTGGGACTTGGTAGTGCTACCAGTTTGTGGTGGGTAGGGGCGAAGGTGCACTCTTGTCTCAGCAGACCCCTGCTGTATCCCACAGGCAAAGGTTAGCACTCAAGAAGGGGGCATCTCTTCCGCGCTGGGTGGTGCCTGGGGCCGATGGCAGGGTGAGGAATAATTGTTGGAGGTGACTTAGAAATTAAACTTACTTATATTTTAAGGAAAGGTACAGCATCGACGAAACTTTCAGGGCAGAGTACAGCTGGTGTGCAAGGGATACATTCCGCAGAGGTTCCCTGAGCAACCTTAGATGTAGATCAGGGGAGTCTGGTGGGCTAACTCTAAGAGAAACTGCGCGGGGGATGGAGCGGCATGGAGACGCCACGGCCAAACTCTGTGATAAAATGGGAACTTGAAGGTCTTATGGAATTGATAAGCTGCCTAATTGCTATCCTGAGCCAACGATCTATAATTTTTTGACAAAATGCTATCCTTTGGGTGAACTTTGTTCATTATAATCTCATTATAATACCACACCACACCTCCATTCCAAAAGCCACCTGCTTCTAAGATGTGATCACTCCCCATGGAGCCCGCGCTCTGATTTTTTTTGTAGTCTGTACCTTTAAAAGCGAAGCCAGAAAATTGTACACCAATCTTAACAAAAGCGTGTATGACTAGAGTCCCTCATGCTCCACCTGAAAGGTAAAAAATAGTATTAAAATAGCTTAAGAGAGGAGGGATGTCAGGGAAGACACCATTGCGGTCAGGGAAATACCACTGCTGACCACCCCTGACTCCTGGGATCAGTCGGCGGGCTGAGCCTCTCTTCCTCCTCATAAGGACGCTTGTGGGTAAGATTTGAACACTTGGCTATACCAAATGCTTCCCCGGGAAACTTAGACATCTCTATAGAGTTGTTTTAGAACTTAGCGCGCTTGTAGCCAGGCTGTATTACTCACATCCTTAGTATTTGCATGTGCTTTGCAGACAGTAAATTTATCCCCGGCAATCCAAAAGAACTTGTGCATCTGTCGCTTCAATAAACTACACTTTTCGTTAATCTAGCCGTGAGAGTTCATAGTGAAGGGGACCAAACTCCTCAAGTGTGGCCGTGCTAGTCCATGGAACGCCGCTAGGTCGAATTGTGTGTGGTGTTATTAGTGCATCCGTAATCGTGATAGTTCAATATACATATTGAACACGACCAGACTTCGAACGGCGAATTGGGCATCACTCAGAATCTAAGCCCAGCCGCCCCCAGCCCCTCTGATATCTGAGCACAGGCTGGAGCGCAAGGGGGGTTATTCTCTGCCAAATTACTTTGCCCTTTAAATGCAACACAGGGGTTCGAGTTGAGGAGCTGCAGTTGGACCGGTGTTGTGGACTGACCAGGCAGAGGTTAGACCGAAGGTGAAGGCTGACACTGTGAGAGCGTGGTGCAGTGTGCCGGGCTGGTGACCATCGCAGGGGCCGGGTAGTTGGGGACAGCTAAAGAATCAGAAGGCATCAAAAGAGGAAGAAGTAGTTTGGGGTGAAGAGCCTCAAGGACGACTTCTGGTTTCTATTGTTGATGACAGTGATCCTTAGCAAGAAAAGAGATGTCCATTCTCTTTATGGGAACGATCCCTGGATATAAGTTTCTTCCCTACTATTCTCCAAAGAGAATGTGTGATCAAAGAGGGAGGCTGTCTCTATCGCAGCCTCCAGCTGCTACCAGGTTCCGGAGCTCTGACTTCAGTGAAGAACGGTAGGTGGTGCATAGCAAAGCAGTCTTGGTGTGAAGGACGTGGTAGGACATGCTCAGCTGTAGTGCCGTACTGGAAAAACCCCAGCTGTCCCTCCACGTGTTTGGGGTCCAAGCCACCAGCAAAAGCCCCAAGAAAGTGCCTTTTGCCTCTGTTTTGTGTCCTCGACCACCTTGGCAGTGGGGGAAGCGCGATTCCAGCATTTCATGGTCTCCTGTCCCTCTCTTGGTTCTTGAGTGGTGGGAGGAGGAGCAGCGGGTGCGTTTGTGCAGGAGGGTCAATGGGGGTCTCTGACTCCTTTCCCCTCCCCTGTAGCTCGGCTCCGCAGAGCAGCACCTTCCCCTCCCCTCCCACCCTGTGGTCTTTCCTGCTCTCAGCCTCTGCTGTCGTGCCCCTGTCCGGAGGGGAAGGGTCCTCTGTCATGTCCTGGTTGCTGTCAAGAGAGGGATGAGCATGTGGTATCCATGAGCCACAGTTGTGCAAAAAATACTTCTTTATGCCTTCTCTGACCCCTCTTTTCTTTCAGTGGCATTTGGCTGCTCATTTCCCCCTTCTGTGGATGGTGTCAAAACCTTCAGCTACACGCTTGAGGGACGGGATGCCATCCACAGGGACCTGGACAGGCTGGAGAAGTGGGCCCAGGTGAACCTCATGAGGTTCAACAAGGCCAAGTGGAGGGTTGGGGCACATGGGTTGGGGCAATAGCTGGCTGGGGGATGAAGGCATGGAGAGCAGCCCTGCCGAGAGGGACTTGGGGTGCTGGGGAGTGAAAAGCCGGACATGAGCCAGCAATGTGCGCTCAGAGCCTGGAAAGCCACCCACAACCTGGGCTGCATCCCCAGCAGCGTGGCCAGCAGGGCGAGGGAGGGGGTTCTGCCCCTCTGCTGCGCTCTGGGGAGACCCCCCTGCAGTGCTGCCCCCAGCGCGGGTGGTCCCGACAGCAGAAGGACACGGAGCTGTTGGAGTGGGGCCAGAGGCGGCCCCGGAGATGCTGCGAGGGCTGGAGCCCCTCTGCTGGGAGGACAGACTGGGAGAGTTGGGGGTGTTGAGCCTGGAGAAGAGAAGGCTCCGGGGAGACCTTAGAGCCCCTTCCAGTGCCTAAAGGGGCTTATAAAAAAGGTGGGGACAGAGTTTTTAGCAGGACCTGTTGCGATAGGACAGGGGGTAATCGTTTTAAACTAAAAGAGGGGAGATTTAGAAGAAATTTTTCATGCTGAGGGTGGTGAAACACTGGCCCATGTTGCCCAGAGGTGCCCCATCCGTGGAGGCATTCCAGGTCAGGTTAGATGGGAGTCTGAATACCCCGATCTGCTCATGGCAGGGCGGGTGGACTAGATGGTCTTTAAAAGTTCCTTCCAACCCAAACTATTCTATGATTTTATGATTTTGGCCAGTGCTGGTGTCCTCCCAGCCTGTACCAGTCACTCATACCTCTGCAACTGGTCCCTGCTGCTGAAGGGGAGGATGAGGCAGCAGTGGTTGGGGACCTCATAAGAATCAATGGACTAAGAAGTAGAAATGAGTGGGGAAAGCGCCTGTTCCAGATCAGGATTTGTGCCATTGGCAGATTTCTGGCTAGAAACGTGGCTCTTCAGCCTCTGGGCCAAAGGCATCTTCATGGAAGGCAGCTGCCGGCTTCATTGGTGGGGGAGTTCCTGTGTCACCTCTGCATCGGAGGGCACCGTTTGAAGGAAGGGGGAGCTCCTCAGATTTTAGCTTACAAATATCGGCTGCAGCTGGCTGCCCTGGCTCCATCGCTCCCTGCTCCTGCCCTGCCCTCCTGCTCCCCTGCGCCTCCTGTCCTTCCCGGGCACATCTCCCCTGGGTGTCGGTCTCTCCTGCCTTTCCCAAACTCCGCTGTGGCTGAAAGATGGGTGGGGATGGGTGTCGCTGGTGGGGACCTGGAACTGTTTGTTCCCTCTATGCCAAAAAAAGCCCTCCCTGGGGCACCTGCCCTTCAGTCGTGTGGGTCGCTTGGTCCCGCTCTTCCAAAACCACGGGTCACTGCTCTCTCCGTTATGCTGCTCAGCCTTCATCAGCCTTCCCCGAGTTTTCTGACATGCGGCAAAGCTGCTTCAATTGTCCAGTTACCCTCTGCTGACACCGCTGGGGTCTGCAAGGGAGCTGTGCGCCGCATCCCAGGTCTCGGCATCTTGGCAGCTCGCCCCGTGCCCTGTAACAGCACTATTATCTTTTACCGAGCGCGCTGGGCTTTGCAGGATTTTGCTGTGGTCTGCGACCGAAATATTACCCTTGCCAGATTTCCCAGTGCTCTGCCAGTTTTTCCTGCCCTTTACAGTATTATTATCCTCCGTCTCGCTGGGTTTTGCTGTGCGTAGCGTCAACCGTGCGTTACACAGCCCTGGCTTGCTGCTGGCCGTGGCAGCGATGCTCCAGCCCACCCCGAGGAAGGGTTGCTGCAGGCAGGGCTGTGCGCGGCCTTGGGGCCTCCGGCCTTCATCATCGGCCCTTTGCTGGGGGGGAGGATTGGGTTTATCTTCCCCGGTCCCTCCCGTTCCACTCTCCCTTTCGTCTGCTCCCTGCATCCCTCCCTCCCACTCTCCCCTTCATCCCATTTCCCGCAGAGAAGATGAATGCAAGCGAAGGCAAAATGTGCTGCAGCCCGTTGGCTTTGGGTCCTGCCTCTGCTTCCCCGCAGCCCCTGCTCCCACGCTTCCCTCCCACCTAACAAAAGAGCTGGGGGACACCTAATTAGCTCAAGGGATAATAACGACCGTCTTATTGATACTCTTCAGCCCTCCTGCCCTCTATTTCCCTGCGTTGCATGATGTTTCCAGCCCCCGCTGGCTGCAAGATGCACTGATGTCTCCTCCAAGAAAAGCGCGGTGAGGAAGGGGGAGTGGGACCATGTTCTTACGGCAGCGCACGGGAACAGCAGCAGCAAGGGCTTTGCTTGGGAGGGGCAGCCCCGCTGGGTGAGTCAGGGGTGGAAAAGGGCCTTCCAGACACACACGACTGCTGATCCGGGGAGCGGGATGGTTCTGCAGCATCTGCGGGGTAATTCCTGTGAGAAGATGGGGACAGGAGCACGGGTCTGCTCCGGTAACCTGGGGGTGCCGGGAGAGGCTGGATGTTGCGCTTTCATGCGCGTGGGGAGGGACGGGACCACCAAGGGTCCGGCACGGGGAGGAGGAGGAGGAGGTTCAGTCTCAGCCAGGAGGTCGGGCTCTGACCCTCTGCGCCGGTTGGTGCCGATGCAGACACAGCCAGAACCGAGCTCAGGAGATGGAGGTGTCTGGAGGAGCAATAGAACAGGACAGAAGAGTCCCACAGCCCTGCAAGTGCAGACAAGGCTGTGACTGCCTCCGCGCAGCACTGGGAGACCCTCAGGGCCTGAACGGCTACACGGGAAGAGCTGAGAGCTCCATCGCCACCGTCCCCTCCGCAGCCCCAGCGCTCAGCCCTCGCCACCCAGCATAGGTCGAGCCCCACGTGCCAGTGCCACAACGGCTCAACCAACGCCACAACGGCTCAACCAACGCCACAACAGCTCAACCAACGCCGTGTGTGGTGGCAGCACTGCCCCGTGCCTTTGCGGCACGTCCCACCTTGCGGTGGTGGCGTCCCTGTGCATGGAGCTGCGAGACGGGATGGGCTCCGTCCCTTGCAGCTCCCTCCGAAGCCGAGTGAGCCCCAGCATGTCCTGGGTGCCGCCGAGCAGCACAGGTCTCTCCAGGACAGGACTGCATTGCAGGGAAGGGCTGTCCTTCGCCGGGTTAGCGCGGCTGCTCTCCGGCTGCTGGCTCTGAAGAGCTTTTCGGGTGCGGGAGCTGTGGTCCAGCAGCTCTGAACGCAGAGCTACATCTGCAGCTGCACCAAAAGGGCAAGAAGGGGTTTTTCGGAGGGGCAAAGCTGCAAAAGCCTGCGGGGGCGAGTCCTTATCTGTGCCCTCCGCTCGGGGATGCCTGGGCAATGCAGAACCCCCCCGCTAACCAGGAGCAGAAGGAAAAATTCTTTGTGCCCTGAGCCGGGGAGGTGGTGGGTGCTCGCTGCGCACGGAGGGATGGAGAGGGCTGTTCGTGGCTCTGCAGCCATCGCGCCGCGCAGCCCTCGCTCGGCCGCTGCCAGCTGCTTGCTGTGGCGGGGGCTATTTTTCCGTCGAGCGTACATGTCACCAGGGGAAGCTATTTTTGATAAAACAAACAAATCTTTCCAGCTTTTCTAAAAATAGCCATTGCCCTTTTTTCTCCCCCTCCCTTCCCGGCTCAGGCTGCCTTAGAGACAGAAATCCGCCTCGAGCCATCCAGTTATTAATACCAGTAAACAAACCCTTATCTCCGGTGCCTTGTTCTAGCAGGAACATGTGGGGGCGGAAGCCACCGGGCTGCCAGGAGCCCACGTCCCCATGTCCCCGCATCCCTGCTGCCTGCCTCCCCGCGGTCCCCGCACTGCCCCTCCTGCCGGCAGACGCAGCCAAGGTGGCTGGTTTGGGGTTATTACTCACACTGCTGCCACCTCCGCTGGCTTCAGCATCTCATGGGCTGCAGAGAGGGATGTGATTGCCCTTCCAGGTGCTGAGGGTGCTGCCTTCACCCCCTGCCCCTCAGCATCCCCATCCCTGCCTGCGTACGGTCCCCATGGCATGGGGATTGGGGGCTCACGGCACAAGCAGGGGGGCAGCTCCTTCCCCAGAGCAGCACGTGGTAGAGGTTAAAAATTCAGGTTTATGGGAAAACCAGGATTTGCGGAAGCTTTCTGTGCAGGGAGAGACCTCCGCCAGGCCCTGGGCGATGGATGGAGTATTTCTCAGCAAGGAGTAAAAAGAGAAATACCTTTTATTACAGATAAAAGCCTCTTATGTTTCTAGAGAGCAGAAGGCAGCCCCACTGCGGGACAGGCACGCGGGTGGGTACAAAGCGCTTGGTGCCAAGAACACGGAGCTGCTGCAGATCCTCTTCCTCCTCCTCTTCCTCCTCCTCCTCCTCCTCTGTTTCCCAGGAGGGAGCTGGAGATCAGTAGCAGTGCGCGATGGTTTCCATGTTGAGGAAGCGGACGTGCATCTTGGTTTCGATGTCGATCCCCTGCCACATCTGCAAGGGGAAGGGGGTGAGTGGGGCCGCCTGGGGCTCGGCTCGGTGCCCACCCCAAACGCCCGGCTCCCTGCGAGCGCCCGCAGACCAGCGGAGATGCCACCAACCTTAAGAAAGTCTTCGAAGGTGATGCCCTCGTACACCTGGTCCGGCCCCTGGGCGCAGCGAGAGAGAAAACATTACGGCTGCCCCACGCCAAGGGGGCAGAGCCCTCGGGGCGCTGGGTCACCAGAGGATGGGTGCCTTGGGGATACGGGACGTGTCTCCCATGGGCGCACCATGCCCCACGGCCAGCCCGAAATTGGTTCCCAGCACTACCATGGCTGCAAGGCGCAGCCTTTTTTAGAAGCACTAAAGCCCCAGGCCCTGAGGATGGTGCTTCATGGGGTGCTCTTTCCTTATCCCCCTTGGGCTCTTACAACGGAACAATAAAAACCCTGAAAGCTGCTGCCTGCAAAAAACGTCTTCTCCAGCCAAAGCAGCCCAGGGCGAGGGGAGATGCCCTGGGCAGGACGGACACCTTCCAGCCCCATTTCGATACCATCACAGCATCTCTGTGCCGCAACAGAGCAAGAAACTGGCTCCCACCATTTGTCCCACACAGATGCTGGCTGCCTCCATCATGGCCCCATCGGCGATGGACCGTGCCGACTCCTTCTCCAGGTGGGGATTCCCCGACAGCAGCTCCTCCACCACCTACGAGGCAGCGGGTCAAAGCCGGGGCCGGGAATTCGGTGGTGATGGGGTGGGAGGGACCATACGTTACATTTCTGTACTCCTGCAGCGTGATCTTCCCATCGTGGTCCGAGTCGTACATGTGGAAGAGGACTGGGAGGGAGGAGGAGAGCGCGGCAGGGTCAGGGGAACCCCATCCCACCGTCCCCCCGCCTCCCCGGCCCTGGGCTTTGGGCAAACCTCACATTTGAGTTTCTCTTTCCGGAAGCGATCGAGCTGCTCCTCATCCATGTTCATCTCGATGGGTCTGAAGTAGGACATGATGGTCAGGAAGTCTTCGAAGTTTATCTCGTCTGCCAGCCCATCCGACGCCTGCCGCAGGTTCCTGCCGAGAGCAGAGCTGCCCGTGATNCCCCCCCTCACCGGCCGCCCGCTTCCGCCTGCCGCAGAGCCCAGCGCGTCCCTCGGCAAAGCTTTAGGGCTGTTTTTTCCCTAAGACCTAGCTTAAATGTCTGTAATTTTCACCCTGGCTCCATCCCAGCCTTTAGGGAGAAGATCTTTGCCCAGTCACATCCCACTTTCAGAGGATAACCCAATTACCCCCTCCGCTGCAGTGTCGGGGATGTTCTTACCGCTTGTCGAAAAAGGCATGGACGATTTTCCCCCTAATTGGGTTGAACTCCAGATCAGGGATGCTGTCAAAATTCTCCTTGCTGCAAAGGAAACGGAGACAGCGCGAAGCGTGAGGGAGCCGCGGAGGAGGAGGGAGATGCTCCGACAGACAGTGAAGGGCTGGGACAGAAGCCCCAACCCCATTCTTTCAAAGCAATCATGAAAAAAAAGAGGTTTTGCAGGAAAACCCCTACTTGCCTCAAANAAGGGTTTGACAGAAAAACCCCAACCCACTAAAAAAAAAAAAAAAAAAAGGAAAGCATCAGTCTGTGCTTGGTGCAGCAATGGGAGATTGTTTTTTTTGTCCCCGCTAAAAATGGGTCTTTGGGAAGCTGTGGGACACAGCGGTTCAGGGCCCTTTGCACGGCTCAACCTGCAAATGGTTTTCAGAGAGTTTTCCCAGAAATAATGTCCTAAACGGGGCTGGAAGAGGTGCAGGAAGGAGCTTCTGCCGTCCACCCTCCTCTCAGCTTCCCCTGCCCCGCTGCCGCCCCGTGTTGTGCTGCCCAGACACCGGGCTGAGCCTGTGCTGGTTGTTTGCTATCGACTTCATATACAGCCAAGAAGTAACCGTGGGGTGGGGGGAGCAGAGGGCAACTGGGCTCCCCGCGCTGGCGCTGGCTCCTCGCGTGGCTGGTGAAGCCGGTCGGATGTGCCAGAGCTGTCCCGAGGAAGCGGAGTTGTGGTTTTGGTGCTCAATTGCCCGCGCAGACGCCGGGGATGGGGACAAGGGCAACTGCAACCTCCCCCCCCCACNCCCCACCCCCCCCCCCCCCCCCCCCCACCCCAAAACTGCTGTGTAGGGAGTTCGCATTTCCCCCCCCCGGACTGGTTTTAAAGCATGGGGAAAATGGGCTGCTTGGCAGGAGCGACTCTCTTCTCAAGCCACTGCTTCGCCACTCATTTTTCCTCCTATTATCTGCAATGCCACAGGGCAGAGAGCCAGCTCAGCACGGCCGGGGGATGACCGGGGAGGACACGCTCGTCCTCGCAGCGTGGGGAGACGGGAATCTCAACTAAGCACCCTCGGCAGCCCCCGGCGGGGCCGGCATCACCCCGGCAAGTGCACATGGAAGCGCCGTACCGGATTGTCAGCTGGTCCCGGCTCAGCTGCTTGAATCGCCGGTGTAGGTGCTCGATCTGTTCAGAGGTGACTGTCGGGGAAAAAGAGAGAGGTGACAGGGGGTGAGGTCGCTGGTTACAGGGCAGCCACCGGGACACCCCTGGGACACCCATCTGCAGAGCTCATGTCGTCCTCAGGGACATGAGGAGACCGGTGGACACCAAAACCTGCCCTGGGAACACCACCAACCCCACCCCATCCAGCAATAGCCAAAATGCTCCTACACACACCCCCATGCGCGCGCGCACGGCCTTGGGCACTTCTTGGCACAGTTGTCCCTGTCCCTGTTTCCCTTTGGTGGCTCTATGCAGCCCTGCAAGGGCCGTCGCGCTGCGTTGGTCCCTTCGTGCTCCGTCCCTTGGTCGCCGCAGGGGGTGACAGGGTGATGCCGAGGGCTGGTTTATCAATAACCAGTCCCGCTCTGCAGAAAATCCCCTGGTCCGGACTGCACGGCATGGCACGGCACGGCACAGCATGGCACGGCATGGCACAGCAGGATTCTACCCCCCCCGCCAAGTTTAGGCTCCTCGGTAGCAGACCCTTCAAACAGGCTTGACTGTTTAATTTGGGGGTTGCTGGCGCCGCGGGCAGGAGCTGTGCCAGGGGGAGCACGTCTCGACCTGCCCCAGGATATCTCTACTTGCAGCTGGGAGGTTCAAGCGCTCATGTCCACAGCCACGCTGGGTGACAGAAAATAACACTGGGAAGAAAAGAAACCTCCAAAGGCGACAGCAGCCACCTGCGTCTTGCCAGGGGCAAGGAAAGGCTCAACACGGAGGAGACGCACCGGCACTCAGAAAGCAAAGCCGGGCTTTGAAATAGCTGCTGCCGCTTGGGTGAAATTGGGGTGCCGGGAAGCCCCGAACCATCCAGGTGGGCGCTGCCTTCCCCAGGGCTGCACCGGCTGGAAGCGGGACGCCCATCAGCATTGCTTTGAGACCCACGGGCGCTGAGGTCACAGCGTGAGGCTCAGCAGCATCTTTTCACCTCCTTAACCTCACGACGCAGTTTGGTTTTGTTTTGTTTTTTTTTTTTTTCCCAGCTCTCCTCATTAGGCTGTAACCAAGCTTTACAACCCCCTGAAAGAGATGCAGAGCCTGAGCCACTCCGGCAAATATTGTCTGCAGCCATTCCCAGGAGCCAGGGAAGCCGCTTTCAGCTCTGTTTGCGGGAGCCGGTGGCGTCTGTCCAGGCACCAGCTGGACCCACGCACTGGAGCCGAGCACGGGGCCAGGCTGCGCTGGCGTCTGGTTGTCAGCCTTTCCCGGCGGCGCGGCAAAAGATAAAAGCATGTTATAAAGTATAATTGAGGGGTTGCAAATAGTTAAATGCTGTGGCTGAAAGACAACAGGTCAATGCCGAGCTCTCGTGCTCGAGCTCTCGCTCTTTTATTATGTTTAAATACCGTCCTTTGCTCTGACTGTAGTTTCACAGCCTTGAAATAGAAACCGTATTGATCACTAAGGCTGAGCAGTTACAGACCTCTATTAATGGACTGGAAAATCCATCCGGGCTTGTTGCTGGGCCTTGGTGTCTGCGGCGGGTCTCTGCCTGTGCTGGCAGCCCCCAGCCCCTTGGCAGGATGAGGCCGTTGAAGCCCCCTGGACTGACGCTGGGGGTCCTGCCTCTGAACCCGCTGGCTCTCAGGCGGTGATGCTCGGCTGCACAGGCACCACCGATTCACCCATATGATGGGGTTTTTTTTTCCCCCTAATCCTGCTCTGGCTGGTGCTCTGCTGCTGTCCACACACACACACACGCGCGCGCGCGCTCACGCACAAACTTTCTCAGGACTTTTTGCTTTCCAATTTTGGCCACAGAGAAGTGACCTTTCGCTTTCTCCCTTGACAACATCGCCGTCACCACGGGAGCAGCTGGGCCACCAAGCCTTCAGCATCTGGGACTTGGTTGCGCACCAAAGTCTTTGATCACTCAGAAAAATGTCCCAGACACTGAGGTGACAAAAACCTGGGGTCACTGGCTGGATGCTCCAGCCCCGCTCCCCATCCAGCCCATAGCTGCAAGGCAAAAAGAAGGTTCTTCCACCCTCTTTCCCCAAACCCAGGTCTTCCTCGCCTGGCTCTGAGCGGTGGCGCAGGCAGGTCTCCGAGGACGGCACCAGTCCTGCGAAGGGCAGCAGCGCTCGGCTGCTTTCCAGAAAAAAAAAAAAAGCTGCACCTGCACAAAGGGCAAAGGCTTTCCTGCGAGAGGGACCGGCTGAAGGGCAGCAGAGGCTGCTCGTACCGCTGAGAAACAGCCTCAGCGCTCTGGTGCTGCAGGCCTGTGTCCAAGCATGGCAACCTACGCTATGGTGGGGGGAAACCAGTATTTAAACCCAAGAGCGCTGGATTTGCCATTTCCCAGCCTGCAGCGGTTTGTGCTGCTTGAGCAAAGGGCATCCCCCCGGGGAAGGGATGCACTGGTGTGGCTCAGCCCCGCGCTGCCCTCCCTGTGCTGTGTTTCACCTCGCCGGACCGGCCTGGGTGCGGGAAGAGATCGCACCGTCCCGGGAAGAGCTGCTTCGGCACCAGGCACCCGCCGCTGCTGCAGCTTCGTGATCAAACACGCGGCAACAGGGAGGGGAACCAGCCCCGCCGGCCCCGAGCAGACAGCCGTGGGTGCCCCTGCGGCGTTGGGGGTTAGAGCACCAGGGAGACGGCAAAGGAACATGCTACGGGCACATCCCGGGGACCTGCAGGGAGTCCTGCCCTGTCCCTGCTCCTCCCAAGGGACCAAGGGTGGCTGCGATGCCCTCCACGAGGCTGTCGCGCAGCAGCAATGCTGTAAAAAAAAAAAATAACTGGCATTGCCCGGGTTTTTCTAGCAGCAGCCACCGCACGGTGGGAGCCCTGTGAATCCTGCCGGCAGCGCACTGCGCGCATCCCCGTCGTGGCACGGGGTCATCGCCCGCTTCCCCCTCCCCAGCCTCTGGTTTCGATGAGACTTTTTTTTTGGGGTGTTGCCTTTGTAAACTCTTCTCCGGGACTGATTCACAGGGGCAGTCGGGCGTGCGGTCGGGGCCTCCCGTGGGCAGGTGGCAGGGAAAGGCCCACGGGCAGCACGCCCCAGGCCAAGGCGGTGTCCCCCCCCCCAAAAAACCCTCCTCCCACCCTGGGCTGCCACGCTCAGACCCCGGGGGCTCCCCAGGCCTGCGGGGAGGGCTGAGGCCACCCCGGGGTGCCCAGCGGGGTGCTGCAGCGCTCAGCCCTCACTGGGGGAGGAGGAGGAGGAGGAGGGAGAGGGGAGGAAGGGCGATGTGACTCTCTCCTGGGCTGGCGAGAGTTGCTGGACCCTCTCGGCCCTGACAGATACTTTAGCCGTGGGCAGAGCTGCCTCCCTCCATCACACCCGCTCTGGGGACAGCAGGAGTGGAAGGAACCCATCAGGAGCACCCCGATCTCTGTGTCCTGGGCCATCCTGGACTGATGACATTCCCCAGGAGGGACATGACCACGCCGTGTCCTATGCACTAAGCCCTGCTTGGAGCCCCAGGCCACATCCCTGCTGCAAACCCCTGCCCGCTGGTCCCTCCCCCCACGCACTGCCGGGCGTTATGCACCGTA
>VZSZ01001841.1:74387-98767 GCA_013398815.1 Ibidorhyncha struthersii
CCCCCCCCAAAAAAAAGCCCCAGCCCTCCTCAGGGTCAGAGGCGCTGGCTGTGACCCCAGGGCCTGCAGAGGTGGGTGTTTCTGTCACTGTCTCTCACGCTGCCAGACTGGGCTCCGGCCCCGGCAGCGACACGTCAGCCTCCCGCGAGCGCAGGGGAAGAGCACACCGCTTTCCAAGAGACAAGGCAGCGGGTTTGAAGAGGAGACAGGCAGCTCAGAAAGCACAGCACGCCACGGCAGCGGGTAGCAAGTCAGTGCCGTTTATTTTTTTAAAGCCAAATGTAAACAGGAAAAGGGACTAAATAATTTTCAGCCTCCAGCTGTCCCAGATCCAATAAAATACCTGTTAAAAAAAAAAAAAAGAAAAAGGAGAGAGGTCCCCATCCTGTAACCTCAGCTGTCAGTGGTAGGATGACCCTGGGGCTCAGGAGTCCTCACCCTTCAAGCCTGGGACAGACAATTTTTCATCTACTGTGTCTTTTTGCCCGGCCCTGCCCCCCCCCAGCCAACAGGAGGGGGGTAGGAGAGAGGGGTAACACATGCACCGCTCTGTCCTTGCCCACGCAGCCAGGCCCTGTGTCCTCGCGTGGCGGAAGAGCCACAACCCAGGTAGGTAGAGCCCATGGAGCTGTGACATCCCTTGGAGATGCTCCAAACAAGGCAGGGCAATACCCTGAGCAACCTGGTGTGAGCGTGAGGGTGGCCCGGAAGGCACCAGAAGGTCCCCAGGGGCCCTCCTCCAGCCCCAAGGAGACCTTCGCCCTCCTGCGCTCAGCAGCAGAGCCCTGGAGGATGCAGCTCTGCGCCGGCTGGAGGCAGGGCTGCGTGGCGCACGGGGCCTCGGGGCCTCTGCTTTTGCCTGTAAAGGTGGGTGACAAAGTGCCACCACTCATCACAGAGGCCACAGGCCATGCCCTTGGCTCTGGGGGCTGTCGGAGCACGCTGCAGCGTGTCCCTGCTGGCCCTGTGTCGGGACGGGTCAAGAGGGGCTGGAGGACACCCCAAGAGGCTGCTGCACCATTAGCTGTCCCTCCCCTGCCCAGGGAACACACGTTGGCGGTGGAAGGCCCCGAGCAGCTCCTCAGCCTCTCTCACAAGCAGCACCACAGCAAGACATGGTCCTGTAAGGGAGGACAAACCTCCCCGACGAGGTTGTTGCCCTCAGCCCTCGCTCCCTGCTTGGGGAACTCTGGGGACGGAACCACCTTTATAACCTACCTGAGCCCCAAGAGCCAGCGGCACCGCTCAGAACCAGCCCGTGACTGCGGCTCAGCTCTGTGCCGTTTCCCTGACGATCCAGACAGCGAGGACTGCTTGCGTCCTGCCCCCTCCCAGCCTCCCCTGTCCCCTGCTCAGTATTTTTTAGCTTCACCCTCCAGAAAGCCGTTTTAAGGTGACAGCACCCTGGCTGTTCGGTCCCCAGGGGACCCAGGACAGCCTTTCTGCTCGGCGGGCGAGTAAAGAGAAGGGCTGGGAGGGGTTCAATTCAAGGGCTGCAATTCAGTCTTCTCCAGAAAGAAAAACGTCCCTTCTCCCTGCACAGACACGACAGGACAAGTTGTGACGTATATGCGTATGTATCATCTTTTAACACACATACATTCACGCGGACCTGGACATTACTCACGGACACAAGGAACATTTGGGATCCATCCACTGCTGTCGTCTTGGGGAAATGGTGACTGCAAAGATGCCTGTGCTGCCGGGAGGGGAGGGGGGGACAGAAGGCAAACACCTGACGCGACCTATATCAACCCAAAGAGGCGTTTCCCGACTCTGCTGGCCCGCAAATGCTCAGCCTGCAGGAGCTGCTGTGCATTTCAAGAGGCGGCTCAAGCAGGGAGAGAGAGGTATCCTCGTGTTTTTTTTTCCCAGTCACACGGGGTACTTGGGCTGAGGTCTCCCACAGCGGCAGATACTGATGTGGGAATTCCTCCTCGCTAAGGCCAAAGACTCAACCCATAGCATGCAAGAACCTACCCCCCAGGCAGCAGCAGGACACCGAAGGAGGCGGCTGGCACGCCTAACCAAACAGGATAACAAGGGGGTGCTTTTACACACCATTTCCTTTGGGTTTGTCCCAAAACGGGACTGATGTTGCACGATGCCTATTGAAACACCTCCAGTCTCTTCCGAATTTGGCACGTACAAGGCTGTGTTGGCGCCCCTGGGTGACACCAGCACCCAGGTAACCGTGCGCTGACCCGGTCTGCACAGCAAAGCCGATGGGCAGACCTGCCGGAGGACACCGTTTCTCTGCAAAACGTTTGCCGAAGGGATGAGGTTTTAGTTCGAGGGCTGGCTGGGCTGCCTTGTGTATTTAAGTCACTTGCAGTGTGTCTGTCCCCTGTTGCACAGTAACACTCCACTTTTGCACCCCATGCCAAAAACGGAAACAGTTGAGAGTCTGCGGGTGGGGGAAGTGTGCGTAACCGTGTGAGGAGCAGCTCCCACACTTCCTCCTCATCCAGACTCTTTTCAGAGTATGAACATAGTGTGGCCCCACAAAGATGGGTACAATGGGCTCTACTGGCTGCTCTGGGACCCTGTCTTAAAGTACACAGCATGTTTTCACGTGGGTTAGACATGCATTGTCCAGCACTGGTTTTCAGAGAAACATCGGGCAGCTTTCTGTCGACTCCTGTGGCTTTTTTTTTTTTTATGGCACAGTTCTACCTGGCATTCAGGCGGCACCTCCAGCTGAGGACTCCTACGAGCTCGCTATGTGACAATTCTCTTGATGCGCTCGAGAAGGGCAAGGTGTCAACAGACTGCCCGTTTGGCAGAGGGGAGCATCAAGGCCCAGGAGACGGACCATCTACGCTGTCACAGAGCTAGCCTCAAAGCTGAGGCTGGGTATGGGGAGCCCAGGCCCTGCTCCTGCATGCCTCTTCTCAGCTACCAGCATCAACCTTGTGATTCAACAGTCCCGTTCCCAACCTTGCATACCCACTAGGAATCTTTTGGGATCTGCTTACAACCCTTAAAAAGCTTCAACCCTCCAAGCTTCAAAAACAAAAGATGGATTTTAAGATTTTGCCTGATGATTCCCTACTCTGCTTTCGGTTGGATCCATTCTGCTTCCGTAGAAATTCTGTAGTCTCTTCCTCTTTCCCTCCCTCCAAGTTCATCTCAGTACAGGCTTCTTTAAAGAAATAGTTCTACTTGGAGAACAGCACCTTCACCGTTCCTCAGCACTGACCACGCAGGGCTGTTCTTCCTAAAGAACCGAGATTCCTGCAGACCACCACTCCGCTGGCAAAAGCGCTGGGCTTTCAGTATTTATTTCTCATATTTAATCAGTGCTCAAGATTTCAACAGGATGGCATGCAGTTCAAGCATTCTTTTAAGAGGAGGGCTGTGTGAATTCCCGTGGCGATACCTGAAGTGCTATAACAGACTAAGAGCATCCACCTAACTCTACAGGGCACAGTCCCTAATGCTCACCTCTGACATAACTACTGTATTGCAACTGGACAGTGACGGGAGGTTCTAGCTGCATCTATAGAGATGTTGCTTCAGAAACCACAAAGATATGCAGGCTCTGTGTATGTACAAACACTGCGTCCCTCTGCACCCCATAATACCTGAAGCCAGAGGAAAAAAAAAAGCTTTTCTGCAGTGTGTTTGTCTGGGCCTTTAAATCATGTTGAAATTCATGTGCCTTGAGCTGCTAAAGCTCTTCCCTTCTGGGCAGCGGAGTACGCGCTTCCCCCCAATCCATTCTCTTTTGGCAAAAAAGGAAGAAGGCCTCAAGCTGCAGGAATTAACATCTCGCTTCCACACACGGTTTGGCTGACTCCAGGGTTGGCCAGTTTCCAGTCACGATCCCACCGTATTGCATAAATACGTATAGATTGGAGACGGCGGTGAGCAGAAGCTCCCCATACGAAGTCATTCTGGCACTGACCTCAAGGCTTCCATGAAACACTGCCACGATGTTCAAAATCGTCCTGGAAGCACTCATGGCGGTGCTGCAGATCCTGCCTTGGACATACACGATGAACAGACCAAAAAACCAAGGTAAGAACACGGACTGGGTGTGTTTAGCAGGCATGAAAAAGGGTAGAAGCTCATCCTCTGCATTAGGAGAGTTTGTATCATCAGCGAGGTGGCCAGCTGGACCTCAAGTGTTACCACTGCACTTGCCACCCCTGGAAGCCCAGCTGTTTCTGGTTTTGTTGCCGGGACTCTCTCCCAGGCCCATTAGGATATTCAGCATGGGAATGGTAGCTCTGAGAATACCTAGACTACAGAGGTGAAGCAAAATCTGACCAAAAATTCAGACCGGAAAAAACAACAGTGAAACGTAAGAGACTTTAAAAACTATCACCTGCATGAGATATACATAAAAAAACCCCAACAAAACAAACCCACAACCAAACGACCCACAACACTGCAAGGACAAAGAACTTCCTTCTCTGGAAGAGGGGGTTCTTCCATATTCCACACCAGGGATGTCAATGTGTCAACCTTATAGGCAAGACAATCACAGAACGAGTATTATGCACAAATCCTTTGGAAGGACAACGCCCTTCCTAGCACGACCGTCCCCGCAGGATCCTTACGCTTGACCTCAACTACCAATGTGTCCCTGTGCCTTTGGGCCAGAATGGGCAGGCAGGCAACGGAAAGATGCTATAGCACCAGTTACAAAAGTTCAATGCAGTTTTCAATGCATTAAGCCAAAGGATTGTCACCAAACTTGCCTTCCACGCAAGTTTTGCAAAGAGGGTAAAGCTACACTCCAGCTGCTTCTGTCCTCACGATGCCTTTTGCGCTCACTCCTTGCCTGGACTGTAGATCTTCTGAACTGCGGCACGTGTGAGCTCCAAATCCTCTGGGTACCGAATTTCTAGCTCGGTATTTGCTAGGTAGTGAATGCCGGTAAACTCTGAAAAATAGCGGCCAATGTCAGGGTGAGGGATCTCCCGAGGCTCGGAGTTATACTCCAGGTTCTCTGTTGGGAAAGGAAAGAATCAGTTATCACCACATGAAACGGCCTGCTACAAAGCAATAAATCCTGCGCCTCTCTTGTTTCTATCTCTAGAAACATCACCTCCTGATGCTTTAAAGAAAAAACACCCCTCATCCAGGAGAATACACAGAGTACGTCAGTATGATTGCTCACAGAGCCTCATCTCCTAAGTGATGCTGACCCCATTTCCTAGTGGCATGAAAACTATTTTATGCCTGAGACCACGTTGTCTGACTTTCAGTTAGAGCAGGATGCTGACCTGCTCCCGCTCTGCTGGTCACAGGTCTTGGTTGTAAGCACAGGGAGAAGCCGTGGCACTGAGCTCTGATCCCTGAAGTCCCACGGGAGATCAGTTTCTAGGAGAGCTCCTTCTCAAATGCTCCATGGTGAGGCCAACTGCACAAGGCTGTCCTGGTAGAGGAGCCAAGTGCTTTCTTGTTCTAAGTCACCAGCCTGTGTTTCAACCGTGTCAAGTCCTGGTTTTCAAGCATGTCTCGCACTGCAAAATTAACTTTTCTAAATCCAAACTTCCCCAAATTAAGAGAAAGTCCCTAAGAAGAGCACGTTAATTCTTTTCCAGAGCACCCCATTTCCTCCTTTGTACTAAAAGATAACCCGATTAAGCACAACAGTTAAACAACACAGAAGCACCGGCACTAAAACGCAAAGGCGACCCAGGCTGAGGGCCCCTGCAGTATTTGTATAAAGCAGTGTGACTGGGAGGCAGCCCAGCAGTAAATCACATGCGCAGGTGCCCTGCAGCAGTCCCCAAATGACGTTATTTTTTCCTGCACGGCGCCAGATACACAGGTAGAAACAAAAGCTGCCGAAGTCCCAAAATCTGACTTATCTGCAAGGCAGGGCAGGAACAAGACGGGATGCAGGGAACATCACTCAGGAATAATTTATCTGTCTCTGAAACTATTCAGTTCACTACAGCGAGCACACAGAAGTCATATTAATCCATACAGGCTCTTTGAAACTACTGTATGTCAGCGTGTGCAACCAAAAGCAAAGGAGCTTTCTACACCTCAGCGGGCTGGGTGCAGTCCTACGGGCTTGCAAAGTACCTTTTTCGTATACTGCACCACTGCGGAAAACAATTTACACTCCAATATGCTCTGCAGAAGCATGGCTGAGCAGTGAGCTGTGTACAAAGGGAAAACACAGTGACGAAACAGAAGGTGGCAGGGGGGAAGAGACCGAGACAAGTGAGTTCAGCACTAGGTGGGGAGCCTGAGAAACATGCTGACTCGCAGTTTTGAGCCACAGATATCTGGCCTGTGCTGCTACAAAGCAAACAAAAGACAGACAAGAGCAGACAGGTAGATACCAACTCACTGTATGAAACAGGCGTTTTGGAATTAGCTACAGCTCAATCTGTGAATTTACAGGAAAGACTCAAACTGATGTACATTACCTATAATACGCTTGGTGTTATTTCTGGGCTGGTTAGATAAAATTCTGCATGCAGATTTGTCTAAGATTCTTTCAGTAAAAAATTACCATCCCCTCCCCAAAGTCAGGTCAGTAAGTGATGAAATAGTCCCTTCCCAAATGATCTGAGGATGTATTTCAGAGGGGATACTCAGCAGTCAGGCAGCAAGACTTCAGCCAGCAAGGGCAAACCCTTCGATTTTCCCTCGCAATATCAAACTACTTGGATGCCACAGAGACAGCAGTGTCAACATACAGCTTGGCTAAATTACTCTGTGCTCTGGAACCAGCCAGCATTATACTTGTTTATAAACAATTAGACAAGAGATGTAAGAGATGACTCAGCCCCAGAAGCACTGTGGACAATTATCTGATTAGTTTTCACTGAGATGCATATTTTAATATCAACCCATGGCACACAAAAGTTTTGGGGTTTTAAGACTCTCTGAGAGGCCAAGTACTGCCTAATATGAGCCATTAGGCTGAGCTGCGATATTCCTGGTCCCCACTTCATCTTTTTGGACTACTGACTATAAAGTAACTCCCAGGACAGTGAGAAACACCTGTACTTTAAACCCACAGAGGTAGGAGCGTCTCTTCTTGTAAAACCACCTCTTGCTCACAGGTTATGGACCAGAGCATGCTTGGGAGCACCCCCTAGTGAAAAAGCTGAAGTGCGTTTTGTTCAGCATTTGCCCTCCAGCAGTTTCCTCTTCTTGTCAGGCTGTGCAGCTGCCCTGCCAGTTGGATAGGATGTCGCCGTTATCACAGGGAGAAGAACAAACATGAGGCAAAGAAACACTCTGTTTACAATGTACAGAGTTACAGGTATCTATGTATAGTGTGTTTTTTTCCCTTTGGAAACTCGTTCAACATTTCTTGTATCCTAACCTCATATTCTGACCATCGGACAAGGATTTCCTTTCTTATGGTATGTATATTTCATAAAGAATAGGTGATGAAGATTTCACAAATGCAAAGAGGTTTAGAAGAGACATTAACTTTTGTCCCATTCCTATCAGAGGTGGGACTAAACACCATGCTACCCGTGTTCTCAGGGATCTTGGCACAGTCTCTTGATAAAAGCTGCTCAAAACTGCGCCCCAACAAGCAAAGCTTGTGTGCTCTCTCACTACATCCTATTTTGAGGCCCTGCCCAAAGCACAGCTATAATTTCAAAGAATGAGAGCTGCTGACAGAACTTCAGCAGAAGCTGAGTTACCTCTTTTTAAAAGCAACCATCATGGTTTACACCATACCATGTCCAAACCACATGTCTAAGGCAAAGGGAGATTACACCAGAGCGGTCCTTAACATTCATCCCTACCAGTACTGATTTCACGGAGAGCAAACAACGCAGGCCATGAATTCAAGATCGCTTTCCTTCCTACCTCAACCTTAACTAACAGTTTATGTTTCATACTTGAAAGTTAATTGCTTAAGCACTTCCTTCTTCTAAGGTACTTCTAAACAAACAGTAAACACATGAGACTCCTGCTCACCTTGAGCAGCGTATCTGCAAGAGCCATCTTCCACTAGCACATTGTAGAAAGGCTGGTGGGGGCCATGCGGAAGGCTGTGGACATTCATATTCCGGATCCATTCATGCCCCATCATGCAGGCGGGATCCCAGCCATATATCACGCAGTTATAGCCATACCTAATTAAAAAAATTGCACGTCAAAGACTGTGAAAACTCCAGAGCCAGCTCTTTTTCCTCAAGACTAATATAGCACAAACAGGATAGGAGCCTCCTGTGAGCTAGCACAAGGAGGAGCGGACAAGAGGAAAAAAGAAAATCAATTCAAAAAGATTGTGTCGTATGCGTGTATATTTTGAGGTGGGGGAAATGACTAGGAGTGACTGGATAAACAGACAGGAACAAACAGCTGAGGACAAAGGAAAAGCAAATGCGAGCAGAAATGAAATGGGAAAGAGACTAGAAGTCAGCAACCGAGAGAACAGGAAGCAAGACACAGGGAGGGAATCAACTATCCTACTGTGTTGCGCAGTTACTTCTGTGCCCACCACGCAGACATGGTAATCCCAATACAGAACTCCCAGAAACAAAGCCATCATTATTTTCCAGTTTATTTATGCGATTAATTGTGAGGTATAACTGTCACTGCTGACATCATTAAAATATACTCCAGGTGTCCTGCTGAGTTGGAGGAGTGGCTGAAGTAAAACAGTGCTGGCATGTCATTCTGGCAGAGTAGTACAGACAGGAACACAAAGCCTCTGCGCAATGCAGGAAGAGGGGTAATAATAGCGCAGGGAAAGATTATAAGCTCTCTTAGGAATCTTACGATCTTTTTTGAAGTCAATTCTATTCCACAGTCCCTCATTAACTGATTATTGATGTTTCTTCGAGAGCTCTGGGCTGTGGAAATTTTAGCTTTGTGATGTATGATGACTCAGACAAGTCACCTCACAAACTTGTCTCTGCAAGCAGACAGCAGCAAAGACACTCGCTTCTCTCAAAGGACAGGCAGAGCTGCCCCCATTTTTCTACGAGGTACACGGCATAGATGTATGTGCCTGGCATTTTCCATTCTAGGTACCTCCTCGGCAGATAAAACCACATCTCATTACTGTCAGAACAAACACTTTTGCGCTCATTGTTATAGTACAGACTGCTAACGTGAGGAAGGTTTTGAAGAGCTCACCTCTTGTGTTTCATAATCAGCCCGATCGAAAAGCAGACTTCTTTGTGCTTCTCATCTGAACGGTGCTTCACCTCGGGTCCCACCTCCTCCTTCCGGCGCTCAATATGCTCTAGGGTATGTTGAACTAAGTACCCGACGGCCCCATGCTGGGATGGGTCCAAAGCCTGAATATGCTGCAAGATGTCCAGAACCTTCAGCAACCAGAACAGAGAAACAGATTGAGAACAAGTCCCTACAGCAGTCCAACACTTTAAAATATACACAGACACATTTCTCAAGTTAGCTGGGTCTTGGTGCCCAGGCCTAGCGGTCTGCCACACGAGTTTTCCACACAGGACTGAGAACCTTTGCTCTAGCTACACACTCCCAAGGAGTTCTTCACACTTGCCTAGCCTGTAGAAATTGCAAACGATCCTCTCCTTTTCTATTTGCAAAGCTCCCTACTTCCAAGGAAGGGCACTGTTGAGCACAGTAACTCTTTAAAACTAAGTCATACAAGCTAATCGCGTCACGTTTTGCAGCCACTGGGTATTGACGAGACTGTTTCAAGGTTTCTGAAATGTTAAGAGAATACTCTTGCTAGTCTCCTAAACTGCTGCTATGAAGTGATTCCAGATGACTTCCGCTGCACTTGAGAACAAACATTTTAGTTTAAAAGAGTTCCTCGGCATGTCTGTGGGGGCCTGGCAGAGGAAAAATAGGGTGGCACAGAAGGAAATGCAAATAACCTGTATGATACTATACTGCGTAATAGTGAACAAGAGACAGAGAACCTGCTTGTCTCAGGATGACTAAAGAACACTAACTTTTAAAAGTGCTCTCAAAGCAGCAGACTCTGTAGATCCAGAACACCAGCCTACCAACACCCTCTGGCACACTATGAGAGTATCTGCTGTCAAGTTTGTTAGAGGAAGGCAATGCAAGTTTTACTCTTTTGTTTTTTTGTCCTTGCTCTTACCAAAAACGTTGTCTACACAGGTTGGGAAAAGACAGATACATCCATGCCAACATCAAATACCTCAGGTGCTGCCACAGTTTCAAAACCTGACACACTTTAGCACCTGGCAAAAGGACTGTCTCCTCGATTACATGCTGGAACTTTTGGTCACTCTAAGTTCAGAGCAGCAGCAGAAGAGGACTACAAATCTCAGGCTACCGAGCATCAACATCAGCCAAGAGACAAAGAAAATAAATTCAGAAAAAGAACAGGGGAGTAATTAGGTACGAGAAGAAGAAACACAGCTCAGGCTTCTTGGCCACCTTAATTTTCTGGCTGGCATCTTAAGAAGGATATGAAAATCCTGAAAAATCCTACAGAAAGAGGAAGGCCTAGCACAGTGACCACAGCTGCCAGAGATTCTCGGCAATTTCATTTACTGTTATTTGCAAACATTTAGGACAACATTCTGTGTAGCTCTGCTTGACTTTTAAGATTGTGTACGACTTTCCATAAATCTGGCACACTTCTATTAAATCTGGTATATTCTGTTCTGTCAGACATAGAGCATTCTCTCTGGCTAGCTACAATCCTACCCGATAGCGTGGAAGGACTGGATGCGTATGAGGACACAATACTGCAAAGTCCAAATTTGCATATTTTCATTGCATCTGGCAACGTGGTGGAGAGAAACCACATGTAAAACTCAGTTCGTATTATTTGTTCGGAGGGGCAGCAAAATGCAAGTCTGTAAAGCCCTGGTGCGTTACATACACATCACCGAGTGCCAGAAAGCGAAAGGAGTATCTTTCAGTGTTTCACTTAGCTGCCCCTATTTATGCACAGTTGCCATTTCAGCTCAGCCTTCCTCCCCCGTACACAATTTCTTAGTTTGTGCTGTTTTTTTCTCTGGCGACCCTAAAACTTGCTGCCGTAAGAAAGGAACGGCAAGCTTAGCACAGTTTGTCCTTCACAATGAAGGCAGCTTCTCCAGCAGCCCTATGCTTCAGTTAATTTGGTGGAAAGAGCTTTGCCTTCTGCTCAGCCAATACTTCTGCCCCCTGACCCAAACTGCACATTTGGAAACGGCACAGACATTGCCCAAGCGTGTAAGCTTCACTAATATCGTAGAGGAAATTTTGACTAGGGAACACCTCTTTGCTGTAGCGACACACACAAAAGAAATAATACTTTTTTGAGTTACGTGCTTCTTCCCTGGGCCTTCCCCTTGATTCAGTGAATGACATGGATTATCTGGAAAACTCCTAAGCCTTGGCACCTTCTTTCCCACGCTCACAAGATAGCAAGACTCAAGTTGCTATGCTAAAGGTGATATTAAAGAAGAATCCCAAGGACAGGAAAATTAAGTTGCTTTTTCACAAGGGCCACTGATTGTGTGGCTATGGTTTCAGAGAACAGCTTCTGTTGTATTTACAAAAGATAACTTCCTACAAGTCTTCCGATAAGGCAATTGCTCCTTTTACACGTGTCCAGCAAGAGTTTTACCACCACTACCACAATCTAGGCATAAACCAAACAGAATGCTCTTCTAACTTACACCTGGAAGTCCACAGTATTGGTTGCAAGATACTGTCAGACTTGGGCAGTAAATCATAAATAACGACTCAGACTCGAGGCTGCTCACAAGCCTCCCCAAGGGCAACCGAGCAAGAATCACCCTCTTTTCCCTGCTTCATGTAGTAGAAATTGATTCTCTGAAATGTGATAACTCGTTCAATTGCGTTTATTACAGAAACAACTTGTGGCAGACTGTAATGCAAGCTGACGTAGTCCAAAAATCAATAGACTAGTGTTAATAGCGCTTAGCCTATCAGAAAACATACGACCGAGTGGCGAGGTACCTTTTCTGGCCAGATTCCCAGGTGGAAGTATAACCTAGCCTGGAGCATTAGATGCTGCACATTGTCCGGATACATGGCCAGGTATAGATCCAAGGAGTCTCTCAAGAGTTGGTAAGACTGATCAGTGCTTTCTCTGCCAGCAAAAAAGAAACTCAATTGTAAGGCTAGCTCTGCAACCCCTATCCCCAGTACTGCGATATACAGGGATAGTCACCAAAAACGATGCTACAAGTACAGGCATGATCATTCAGTAAGAGCGACTCCGGCACTTGACTGTCACTCACCACATCCAACAACCTGCTCAGAAGGAAAAACGCCACACAACTGATGATTGGACTCTGCTCTCCCACTTCACCAGTATTCTACTTGGTCAAATAATCCTACATAGTGAATTCACTCTCCAAGCCATTTCCTTTTGCAAATCTGCTTTTGTTCCCCTAGCTTAATTACACCTGAAGCAATCCTTTCACTCTGATTTCGGTCTACGGCTACTTGGGAAAGTGATTAGCAGGGGCATTTGAAAATAAAACCAGATTTTCTACAAAACAACAGTATCTTTGAACCCGCTCATATGAGCACGTGGGTTACACTTACTAGATCATAATGAAGGTCTCTGCCCTTAAAGGAGTGGTGGACAGTCCCTATCAGCTTTTCACAAACGAAAAAAATATAAAATTCGTCCACTTTCTTGAGGGGAACTAGTTTTACTAAATATTCTTGTTTACACACAATACTGCTGCAGGTGACTAAAAGCAACTAGACAACGCAACGTGACACACAGAATTTTCAAGATTCCCTGGGGTAACTGACACCTTTTTAAGCACTCACTCAAATACTGTGAAGAAGCAGTATTGGATATGCAGACTCTGGGCCCTTCCCCCCCGCCCCACCCCAGGCCTTACAGGCCAGATGATCCTGAACTCACCGCTTGCCAAGGTTTAAGAGATTTCCCACCATACGCTGCAAAACCTCTTTTGAAGTCACCACTCCGTAGAACTCTTCTGTCACATGGTGGCCAATAAGGTACTCGCACTCCTTCACCGTCAGCTGCTTCCCCTTCCCAAAGGCGTCAATGTAGGTGTAGTCAAAAATATCTGTGCTTCTAATGAAACAACAAGGAAATTAGATTGTGACGATGGGTCTCGTGGTAAAGCAAGACTACCTATTTCTGATCTTCCCTCAGCACCTTCAAGCTTGTTTGTAAAACAAGTGTCAATCTCCTAAAAGGAGGTTACTTGGTACCTTCTCTCTCCTCCTAGCTGCTTCTTCAGATAAACATACATGGGGAAAGACAGAGAAACCAAGGGGACTTTTCACTCCACCATTCTTTCCTTCACATATTTTCAGGTTTGCTGTATCTATCGCTAGATTAAATTATGACACTGCACTGGAAAATGTAACAGAGCCCACGCATACGGCATTTGAAGCCTCGTGCCAAAAGGGGTATGTCTAGACAAAACCATTGCTCTGAAGTGGACTGCTGATGTCATTCATAAAATACAGATTTCTGTAAATTGATCATGATCTGGTCAAAGATGTATCCTGCACTGACTCAGAGAATTAAATGAGTGCACAGAACAAGAGTCTCTAGCAACTGTTTGGTATGAGAGGTTATGTGAAATCAGCACCTTTTTTCTTTTCAGTTTTTCATAATTTTCTTAAATAAGAGAAATGTTACTTCATGGCTACTATTATTTCACACTCAGGAAATCTGTTACCATTCATCAACAGCAGAGCTGAATTCTGTGAAAACTTCTTTAAAAATCTGATCTTTTCACCCATATAGGTTGTAATTACGGATGCAAAAAATAATTAAACATTCTGGTATAGCTGTAAATGCTTTCTGGCTTTTATTACTGTGGACACGACTTCAAAATTCAGCAGATCACTTACCCTTCTTTTCCTTGACACCATCGCAGCAGAAAATGGCTGGGGAAGTTGACTGGTTCGAGCTTGACTCCTAGCTGCCTGGCAATTGTTAAATAAAGCACAGACAAACTGATGGGAATTCCTGTCCTGCGGATCAAAACCTGGGGGATAAAAATGTGATAAAAACATGTGGGATATCAAGAAAAACACAAAACCCCAAGGTTTGATTTCACAAATGAAAATACACCAACTTGACAGAATATGCACTAAAAGATGACATCACATTGACTTTACAGCAAGCTGTTCTTCAGAAAGAATTATCTGTCTGACTACATTCGGACAAATAAACACCACAAATAGAATGTCTCAAGCCTTGCAGCCCCCTAGTTTTTGCTTAACATACACATACCTGGTGGATGTATGAATTCAGGGAGTTATAGTAATCCAGCTCGTTTCCTTTGTATTTTAACTGTTCATATAGGACACAATTCATAGCATCAAGTACCTGCCGCTGAAGCTCAACTTCTGGAATCAGGATCTCTCCTAAAAACACATGCAATGAAATAAAGACTGAGAAAACAAATGTTGTTGACCTTTACACAATGAACCTTACACCAAAATTCTTCATATGGACTAAGAGAGACTCATCTCAGTTCATATAGGCAAGAGACTGGCTGGAGTTGACCACGGCAGTGCTCTCGTGCTCTGCTCACAACGTGGCCTGGCTCAGTTGATTGCCCTGCATGTCAACAGTGCAACAGTGCTGCCTCGCGTCCTTCTGCGGCTGGAGGACAGGATCCTAACCACCCTGTGCCAGCACAGCACTGCCACTGGACGTGCCACACCGCCTGGTCATGCTTTCACTGCTTGAGGGTCCCAGCTTGGCCACTCCAGATATACAGATACAGGCAGACCGCCCATTCTCTCTTTGAAAGAAAGCAAACATTAGACAGTGTTTATGAAAAACAAGGAGCAAGATGCTGCCTGACCTTTGGAGATGTTAAAGCACGTACCTTTTCTATTGCTGCTGACTTTCTGATACTTGCAGTGGAAAAGAGGTCGATCCCCTGTCCCACAGCTCTGCTACAGATATCAGGACTACTCAAGAATTCAGGGACAAATGGGGGGGNTTCTTTTTTCCTAGACAGCATCAGATGTACCGACTACCCTGGGGTATTGAATCCCTGTGGCTGAACAAATGGCTGTTTCCTGAATGGTTTAAGCAAATGTCAGAATATGCTTGCCAGGGGATAAAGAACAACAGCTCTTTAAGCTGCAATAATTCAACAGCTGTTTCACCTTGTCTGCCTGTATCCAGACTTGCAGAAATGCTCTGCAGTAAAACATACACTTCTGTACAGTACCTGCCTTGGAAGCCAAGCTGGGGTGTCTTGGATTTTTCGTCCGCAGAACTTTGCGCACTTTATCTGTGATATCATCCACCTGTGCCTGGACACTTTTTAAGCAGATGTCTGACAGTGGGTTACAATATTGATCAATTAAAACAGCACCTGGAAAAAACAAGCTATATAAGAAACAGGACTTCAGTTTTTTCTTTGCTTAGTTTTACCTACTGTAAATTCCAGGCATGCAGCAAGCAATTGCAGCAGAACACAAGAGCTTTCCCTTTAAAATCTGCAGTCATACGTTGGACTTATCAGATAAAATGTAAAGAATAAACTGACATAACAAATACCAATTGAATTCAGTATTCCCCTCTCCACCATCTTGAAAGGGAAAGCAATAGATTAGTACTTTGAGCAGGTATGCTGCTAGACCAGGCTTAACCAGCCAATTCTCCGGTCACAATACATCTCCTGGCATCCTCCCCAACTTACGATGTTTTTTATTCAGAGCCTGAAACAACCTCAACTTCACTTCTGCTTCAGTTCTGATTTCTTCCTGCCATATCCTCCATAGCTATCATTCTTGCTCATCGTTCCCTCTTCAGCTACATTCATCTTTCTCTTCCACACTTGCTCTCCATCTTCATGTCAGAAACCCACTAGAACAGAATAGATTTTCATTTTCCTTCTGCCCAAGCCTCTTCTGTCAAACTTCTGCAGGTGAAAAATAGCCCTTTCTCAGAATCTTCTCCTTGTCATCTTGTCACCACTGCTTTTTCCAAAGCCTCCCTATTTTTCAGTCTTTGGAATCAACTGTATTCACTTGTAAGAATTTTGCACGGATCTTCCAGCTTCCTACACTGCTTTGTTAACACATCCATGACAGGTTTGTATTCAAGAATTTCAGCAGGGTGCCAAGCTGCGTCTTCTTCCCTCCTCCCTCCCAAAGTGTTCCCCATGCTGACCAGGTGAAACTTCACAAAAGGCTACCTATTTGTGCTCTAATACCACCTCCATGGCAAACAAATGCATGTATTTGTGACCCACATGACTAAGTCACATAATTAACTCAGTTGTTTCCAAAAAAAGCCATTTTTGGCTTTCCCTTCTTGCCCTAACGCAGTCCCTTCTTCAAAGTCTATTGCCACTAGCAACAACCAGCTTTGGTATTAGAGACTTGTATGACTTTTTTGAGGTATATACCAAGAGTAAGCAACTCTTCTACAGACACTGGCAGCTTTCAGTCCATTCAGAAGACCATCTTCTCCATAGGAAGCTTGAAGACAACAATAATCCACCAGGCTAAAGACATGAACTGCAAAAACGCCTTTTCTTTCTTCATATTGGGTGCATGTGCCTTCCCACCACGTGACTGATCTTCCATCCACCCCCCAGCTCTAGACTGCACAGCTTCAATGTTCCAGCAGCCAGACAGCTCTCGAGAGAAAGCCACGGCGCACAGGCTATGAGCTGCAACTCTGCCTGCAGCTTGCTCCTTGCCCTCATCTGAGAAGCTCTTGGGAAAGAAGACAGTAGAGAGCTGACTCAAAATCAGATCCGTTGGTCTGTTAGGCTGCATTCAGCCCATGGGCCCCAGTTAAAATGCTTCTGCAATGTCAGATAATTAGGACACTGAGCTACTGCTGACTTCCTCAATACATTGTTCAAGATTCAAATGCAAGTGTTTTAACATTTTCTCCATTGCTTTTCAGTTCATCTCTCCACGGGCAATCATTCAAGCACACAGCACTGACAGAAGCTAATGTAATCCTGACACTCTGATGCAATGCTATGCAACTGCTGCAAGATTTTAAGGATTTCAGGTACATCAAAAATCCAAACTTAATTCCGAGTCATTGTCCAAGGGTTAGTTGAAAAGTAATCAAAGAAGGCTCTTTGCAAGTAAAACTACAACGGAAAGCTGTCATTAGGTGCTCCACATGGGATTTCTGCCAAAGACTTACCCTCCAAAAACGACTGCCGTTCAGTTGGGCGTTGAAGATACTCCTTCAGATTTTTTAATATATTCTGTTGCCGTAGGAAGTATAGAATTTTCTTTGCATAGTACTTCCAGGTGAGACCTTTCCTGCACATTTAAATACAAAAAGTAGCATTGCCCTAAACAAGCACTTTAAGGGTGAACATGTGATTTAACTTTTCTAGTGAACACAGGTTTACAATTTAGATTATTGTTTTTTTAAACAAGTTTGACAACACCACTATTACTGAAGAGTCAACCAAAAAGAGGAAATTTGTCATCAGAAAAACATGATATGCGACGCTTTCAAAACATTGCTCCTATCATCTCTGATTTTTATCCTACCACCAAAATATAATTTTGAGAAGATACAGTATCATGGGAAACAACACAGATTCTAATTTAACTAGCTTAGGAATATCTGCTTAACATCCTATTTTTTCACAAAAACATTACCCTGTCTGACTGGATCCCTCCAGAATCAATCTTGAAGTATCCTCTCACCATTAAAAAGAAATTGATGCGGGATGTGAATGTAGGTCCAACAGTATTCAGCAGAAGAAAAAAAAAAAAAAACCACCCCCAGAGGAAAAACACCTCTGTTGCTCTGAAGAGGTAGGAACAGATCAACAGCTGGTCTGTAGACCACACAATCCAAAATCTTACAGTTTTTATAGTAAAGCCCCTTCACTTTCTAAATGAAGAAGTGAAGGCAGAGCGCCCCAGAAGCAGCAATAGTGAGCTGGTTACTATCCAGGTAAGGTCTGAAGAGGTCACCTGAACTATGACAGACCAACTCAGAGGCATCCCAAATCACATGCATCTAAGCAAGCCCTGGCCTTTAGCAATGGGTTACCCCGTGCCTCACTGAGCACTTTTAAACCAAACAGTTAGGAATGGCACAAAGCCCTGGCCTGCAAAAAAAACAAAAGGAGAATTCTACTGACTCCCAGGCTCTGCCCTTGCCATGTGTTTAAAACAAGTCCAGTTTCCTTCTTCAGAAAAAAACTCTCTTTCCCTGCTTACAATTTCTCTCCTCCAGATTGCAGGTCAAATCAGCCTTCTCCATCCTACTGGACAGGAGAACAATCAAACCTCATAACACTTTATCCTCTCCCAATAAATTGGGATGCTCAATAGGGACAACTGCTTTATTGGGATATCTTCCAGGGAAATGATTTAGCCTAATGCTCCTGAATGGCAATGACTACAGCTGAATCAGGGTGTAATTAGCATCAATTCTGCTTTATGGGGAGGCATTTGGCCAGTGCAAAGGCTCAAAAGCTTTTTAACCAGTTGTCAAATGAGAGATGTTTAGTCCCAGTTCAAATAGAGAAGGCAATAAAATAGATGTGAAAAAGCAAAAATGAGATGATTGCCATTCCAGTTATGTTTTTCCAAGCTCTACTAACAGTCCCTTTAATCAAGACTATTAGACTCCATTAAGAGCAATCTATCGCTGCTTCATATCACAGCAAAATCAGCATGGTTTATATGCTACCAGCAGAAAAAACTTCAAGTAAAGCAGTGACTTATTTATCTTGCCCAGTGTTAACTATGGTGATGAGAATACCCAGGCAGGCACAAACCAGAAGTTTTATTTACCCGCCTGGCATTTCACCTGTCTGAATAATTTACAGAACTGCAAATTTTGCCGTGGCTGAATTTGCTCAGTTGCTTATTTGGGGTCAAAAATTGTACCAATCTACTACAGCTAAGAAAAGCAACAAGAGGAGGAGAAAAGAAAAAGCTGTAGTTTCATGATACAGGGATTCATGGTGGCAATCCTCATTGAGTATTCCTGCTTCCCTCCGGTGCTGTGGCCTCATCCTGCAAATCAGTTCAGCAAACTGATCCAGGTTTAAATAAAAAAAAAAACAGGTACATGAGGATGGGAACTCCCTAAGCCAAAACTACTGCAGAGAAGAGGGTACATGGAACATGTCCCGAGAGATGTCGTGAACCGGCAAAGAAACAAGCAACAAACAGCAACACAAAGCCGGAGGACTTCCTTCTTGTAGTATTGTTTACATGGTTTCTTCTGGGAATATTAAATTTGTTCTGAAATTAAACACACAGCAATACTTCCCAGCCTTGGTAAGCCTGGGGATGTTGTTTTATGGGACAGAAGCTGAGGTCAGGCATTTACTACAGCATCATTCTCCTTTAACTGGTGAAAGGGGAAAAAAACCCTTCCATTTCTAACCCATCTCTTTCTTACCTTCCTTCCATGTTAAGGATACACATCAGCTCATCCTCAAAAAAATGACTTGGGCACCCGAGAGTCTCAATGTCACTGAATCCATCACAGGGGACCTGTCAAACCAGACAATGAATTATGGAGAGCACAAGAGATTCTTCCCAAAAGAACGTAATTTCTCAAAAAGTCTCAAAACCAATTTTGTTCAATTTTTTTTTTAAATTTACGTAAGATCTTAAAAATGTCCAACTCACCCAGTACTCAGAATCTCTACTCCATGGATTTATTACAAGGATCCATCGAGAGCCTCAGCAGCACCCTACAGCAATTTGAGCTAACTACTACAGTATTCGGTGCGCCTGCAGTGGGTGCACGGACCAGCACAGGCATACCAGATCTTATGGAGGCTGGGCCCAAGCTGAAAGTGATTTTAACCTGGAATCAACTTTTGCCTGTGGTTAACCGAACCTCTACAAATCCTCCCCAGCATAGCAGATTGCTCCTCAGGCAAGGAACGAAGGAGCAGGAGCCTTCATTTCAGCCTCCAACTGACATTAAAAAACCTCTTCTGATAAATTACATTCTCGATTTTTTTGAAACAATCACTTAGGTGTCTATATTCAGAAGAGTTATTTTCTTCCAAAATTCTGAATTCCTTTTTAAGCTTCAATTGAACTGTAACAAATCTTTTTGCTTTCAATCTTTTCAGTATAGGACATGGGAAGGAAAAAACGATTCCCATTATCTAGTATCTTAGCAGGTACTCCACAGGATCTAGCAGAACTGGGTTCAAAGTCTCTTCCCCTCAATTCTACGCAGGGAATCAAGTTGCAGTTTGAAGCCCCACAGGAGATGATCCTCATTATTAGGCCTCTCTGTATTGCTGAATAGTCTCTCAGTAGTCTTCGCATACGTGATTAAAATAGTAGGAATCCAGGAGCCTTTGCCCCAGTTAATGCCCCAACACACATTTCTCCATGGTCAAACGTCTACCTGCTGCAACTACAGTTTAGAAAGAACAGCTAAGAGATACGCATCTCCAAATACCCTACTGGCCCCATGGCCTTTACCTCCACGGGTGAAAACCGAGGTGCCAACCCTTGCTTGAAATCATATAAGAGGATTTGAAGACAGGTCTCCTGTATCTTAGGGGAATTCTCTACTGGACCACAACACACTCGCAGCGCAGCCACAGAGGGGTGGCTGTTTAGTGACTCGGGTGAGCTTTTTAATTCAGCTGAAATTATGGGCAGCATTTATGCCCATTCCACAGAATTTCAGATTGACCCGAACTGTACAGCTAGCCAAAACCCACACTCATCCACTAAGCAAACAGACAATGAAATAACTGTTGTTCCACATACAAGTCAGTCTCCCTGAGAGACTATATTTTCACCTTTTTCACACTGAACGCAAAAGCATCTTGGCGTCATGGTTGGGCAAAGAACTTAAATAATATTCTTTCCAATTCAGTGAACCTATTGCACCTTGATCCTGTTTTCAAATGACTTCTGACAACTGACAGAACGTATCCTTGCACAAGGTCTGCAGTGAGATAAATTAACAGGCTGTGGTATGTGTCAACAAACTATGGGTCCTTTAGAAGTTCCCAGAGCCAGGTCTGAACACGCAGCAACGAGCAGAAAGCTTTTAAAGCTGCAGTGGCTACAGCTGAATGTGATTTGCAGAGCGCGCTTTGGACTCTACGCACCTTTGCATTTCAAACTGTCTCCCCCCTTTTGGCTGGTGCATTTTCACACGAAGCGAGGAAAAAGGAAATTTCTGACTGCATAGTTGAAAAGTCTTGAAGAGGGACAAACAACAAACTAATAAAAAGTACTAAACAAGTAGCCAGGCTGTTGCACATACATAGAGAAGATGACTTACATGTTCTGAAAAGAACCTTTTGGAGAACGAAGCTACAATTCTCTGGGCTTCTAGACCAGCATTGTGCCGTGCTTTGTATTCTTCAAGCCAGCTAACGCTGTCTGTGTGGCTATAGTATTTCAGCAGTGATGGCCATCTGCACAAGAAGACATAAGTGAACAGGTTCATTAGTATTTCAACATCACTGAGAACCTCCAGAACCATAAAATGTTCCTTATTGTAACCACATAACTTGAGGAGCTGAGACACTGCCAAGACACAGTAAAACTTTAAATGTAATTGTATAAATTAATCCAATGATTGACTCAAGCATCAAAGCATAAATCCAACTGATTTAATCTGAGTATTAATGGTTATTTAAAAGTAAGCTCTCCTGAAGCCTGCCAAAAAGAAACCTTCAAAAGGTTCATACTCCGGGTATTTCAATATCTAAATATCCTAAACACTTCTGAGATTTCCTGTAGAGCTTTGCAAGATAAACACAGGTATCACGTTAGCAGAAGAGAGGCAGAGTTTTGTAACAGGAAAAGTTTGCAATTTTGAAGCTAACTGTAAGCTAACTTTGTCATTTAATAGAATGAGAATTCATCGTCCTGTGCTCTTCCTACTACATTGTGAGTCTAATTAAAAGGATGCACAAACCAGAGCTCCCTCTATTGCTCTTGCTGGTGGCAACATCTACTGGAGGAAAACAGAATTCTGAAGTCAAACTGTGACAGTTTTTAATACACAAAATAATTATTTAAAAAAAACCCAAACACACACCTTTCTTGTAAAAGAAAGCTGTACCCGCTTTACTGAGTCTGAAAGTCCAAAAGCTAAACCACACTCCACAGCTTACTAAGAAGCGTTTCAAGGTTCAATTGGAAAGCGAACTTCACACGTTTCGGGGGCTATTAGCAGCAGCACCTTTTCTAATAAAAGGGCATGTGCTGCCACAATGCAGCCCTGTGCAATAAAATACGTGCTAGCGCAGCAATACCCATGACTGTTCTGAAGATACTGAGATCATTAGGGTATGAAACACAAAGAAGAATCAGCGCAGGTGGAAATATTTTGGACAGCACAGGAAAAAAAGCCGAGAGAAAGGCCTCTTGTAATTTACAGGGGTATTTATTTCACATTTTGAAATTCTGTTAATTATTACTGTTTTTTTACAAAACATTTTCCCTCAACTTCATGGATTGCCTTAGCTTCTTTTCAGCTTTTATATATATATATGTACACACACACACTTTTACATATCTATATATTTTTACTTTTATAAATAGAGAGAAGGCCAAATGTTTAAATCACTAATTCTGTATAACAATCATCACCAACTGACCAAAAGGCACAGTTGTGTCCATCCATACATGGAAGATATTTTACTACCAGTTAATAATAAAACTACACTGTGACTGCAGTTACAAAATAAACTCAAAGACTAAGCAAATAACTTCACATTATATAACAACCCCTCTCCTGATGGATCCCTAGCCATTCATCTACCGCTGAAACGCAGCCACATCATAATAACAATTACAATCATTTATTTTAGGATGAGGAAGAATAATTTCTTGGGTTGAAATTATATTGAAAATTTTAGGAAGATAAAGTGCAATTACTCACAGTGGAATCCAGCCAGGATGACAAGGTCAATGTGCAAACTCCTGCCAAAAGTTCTATTATCAAAGACAGAGGAGGACAGCAGCTTGTGCTAATCACCTACCACACTGCATTTCAGCTGTTGGATTTGAACCATTTTTAAACTTTCAGGTTCACTTCAGAAATTAGAGCCACTGAATTGGTGAAAGGATCTGGCCAGCCATCCAAAGCCACAGCTCAGTGAATTGGGGAAGCTGTAATTGTTCAGTAGCCTTTTTCACTGCTGGAAAGAGAATAACCTTCTCATTTGAGCCATGCTAAATTTTAGAAGCCAACTGGCAATTAGAGAAAGCAGTATCGCTACTTTTCCTGTGCCAAAACACAGACAAAACCAGGTAGCAGATGAGCGTGCCCTATTCTAGACAGGCTGGCGGCCCCAGTGAAGGAGTGGTGTTTCTAGAACTGCTGAAACCACCGTGGCATAAGCAGCATCAACAATTAACGCTCATGCTTTATTCCCAACTAAAGTATTACCAGTTTCACTGGTTACAACACGGCTACGTCCTCATCAGGTGCCCTGTGCCTGCCTTTGGGGGAAACTAAACTCACAAGCAGCAAAAGTCAATCCAAAGGATTTTGGTTTCTGTGAAAACAGCTCTCCCAAAAGCACTACAAATAAACACCTCTAATGCTGTAACGCATTAGTCCTGTGACACGACAAGTCTCGACAGTTGTTTTGGAAGCTGCTAGCCAGCACTGCCTACCTTAGCGGGAGAAGGGAAGCCAATCGACAGCCCCAGTGTGCATGTGGCCCTGTGTCCGCAGCACTGCCAGACCCCAGGCTGGACCTGGAGCCTGCGGGTAATCCAAGTGCCCGGCTGTAGAAGGGGCCGCAGAGACTGACCTGCTCCGAGCAGGGGCCCCGCAGACACCGACCCGCTCCCAGTGGCGGGCTCAGCCTGGTCCCATCCTGTGGGATTTAGGAGGGGAATCAAGCCTTGCAGCAGCCCCTGCCATCCCTGCTTGGGAAGGGCTTCTCCTCACCCGTTAGGTACACAGCACAAAGCCGCTGGGCTCGTCCGCACCCGTGAGGGGTTCCGCACGCACCTTGCGGGGCCGGGAAGAGAAGAGAGGCAAAGCTGAGGCGGTGTGTGAGGTGCACGTCCACCGCCCCAGGCGCACCGCGGCTCTCCCGGGCCAAGGGGACCGAGGGCCCCGTCCCCGCTGAACCCCTCCGGGAGGGGCCCGGCCTCGGCTGACAGGGCCCGCCCGACCCCGGGCCGCTGAGGAGACGCGCGGGGAACCCTCGCCCTCCCCCGCAGTCCCCCGGAGGGCCGTGCAGGGCCGGGCCGGGCCGTGCGGGGCGGCGGTGCCCACCTGAGGCGAAAGCGCTCCCGCCACACCTTGCCGCGGGGCTGGCACGCCTCACGCAGCCGGCGGCAGGTGCACGACACCCGCCCGATGTCGGCGGCTCCCAGCACGTCGCAGCAGAGGATCAACTCCAGCAGCTCGCCCGGCAGGTCCGTCAGGCCCATCCCGTCGGCGTCGGCCTCCGCCGCGCCCCGCGGCCCCGCCGGGCCCGGGCTCTCCGCCGCCGCCATCTTGGATGTTTACCTGAGCGCCCCCCCCC
>VZSZ01001841.1:101158-148320 GCA_013398815.1 Ibidorhyncha struthersii
CCCCCCGCCTCCACACATACCTGTCGTATGGGATGCAAAGTGAGAGTAAAGACAACGTGCCAGGCTTAAATCGTGGCATCATTTTATAAACCAAACGAAGGCACAGTGACATGAGGAGGTGCTGAGGGGAGGGAGGAAGGAGCGGGAGGAGCAGAGAGCAGCCAGAGGTTGGAGTCCCATCAAGCAGAGCAGAATTGACCCACGTCTGAAGGGTTTAGAAAACCTCTGCAATGGAAAGTTTGGGAGTCACCTGCCCCAAAAGCTGCTGCCCTTCATGGATCAGTCCCCGTTTCTCATCTCGGCACCGCTGCTCTGCAGGAAAAAGGCCACCAGGAAAAAAAATAAAAATAACCCAAACCAACCTTTGAGGCTTACGCTTTTCAAAGGTGCCTAAGGGAATCGAGGGGATAAATCCCCGTTCCTATTACAAAAATTAATTGGCACTGAATATCACATTCCCCGGGCGGCTGGCAGAACTTGCGTTACTAACTACGTGCAATCTAAAAAGCAATGAGTCCCGGCTGAAAGTCATCTTAACCCCTGTTCGTCTCCTGCCCGGGGAATTGCGTACGCCCTCCGAGAGCTGGGGATGTTGCTGCAGTCCGGGGAACCTGTTCTCAAGCTCTTTTCAGCACACAGATCCCAGGGTTGTTTTTTTTTTTTTTTTTGAAGGCATCTCAAGGCAGCAGAGCAAGTTTAGCCTCAGGAATTGTGGACGTTTGCCTATTTTGTAGAATTCTAGCCAAGCAGAAGTTTTGCATTGAATTTCATTGGCTTCAAAGCCATCACTTCAGTGCTGGGCACGGGGAGATTCTGCAACGCTGCCTTGTGTTTCCGGAAATCCTGTTGAGTACTGCAAAGTGTATTTTGTTAAGACGTGATTCCATGCCACGATCACACAGGGAGAAAAATAATAATAGAAAAAAAAAGCAGCAGGTTCAGAAGCGAGTGGCGCTACCGCCTCTTGTCGGAGTTGAATACATATTAAGGCGGTTTTGTTGCCCTTGGAAAAAATTAAAATCTCCTTTAGCAATTATTGTGGGGACAAAATACTCAATTTCATCCAAAACAACTTGATACACACGGGGGGTCCACCCGCAGCCCAGCCCCAGAGCAGCTCCTCGAGCTTTGGCCGGCGGATAAAAGAGAAGCCCCCGGTGTCTTGCCCCCTTCCCCGCCGTGGTCACGAGGAGTTAGCTGCAAAGCCCTGGTCCGTAGGCTCCCGCTAAGCGAGGGAATCTCAGGACAAGGCTCGCGGGTTTGATTTTCTTGCTTTCGAAAGTGTTTCCCCCCTCCCTGCGATCTGGCCAGCTAGGTACACGACTGAGCAAGGCAGGAGAGCAGCCGCCCTCGCAGCGAGGTGCTCTCACTGCTGCACAAGCTGCGGCTGCTCAGCTATGAACTCACTGTCTGGGGGGTTTTGTTGGTTATTTTTTGGGGTTTTTTTTTTTTTTTTAAATTTTTTTTTTTTCTTTTTTACTGTGATTTCGACGGTTCAAACTGCCATCACAGCCAAACATGTGTAGGGGTGGAGGCCAAGAGTTTCCAGTCCGCTTCCTTCCTGGCACAGCAGGGAAAAAAAAAGGTATACCTGCATCACAATGCTTAAATATTTCATGAGTTGCCCTCACACCCGTGCTAAAATCAAGCCAATTTCTGTTTTATTTCTGGAACCGAGTGCTTTAAAGCAGCAATCTCATTAGCTTTCTCCAGCTCCCCTGATGTCCTGGTAAATGCGTGCGGCCGTATGGAAGAAGCTGGAGCCCAGATCCCCCCGTCGAGGGTGGGTTTCAAATGGATTACTAGTCATGCGTCGCAGGCAAGTGCAAGTGCAGATTGACACGCGCAAAAAATCCTGCCGTCGGGAAACTGCTGCCGCTGCTGCGAAAGCCTGATCCCGCAAGCTGCTGAAATCCCCAACGCCACTGAAGCCAGCGGGCGCGGAAGGCATTTCGTATCTGAGGGAGGCTCGGGTTCTAGACTACTTTTTGTCCGAGTTTGGGAATACAGTTATCACGAGGGTTTAGCGCTGGCCAAATTTTGCACCTCCTGTTATGGCAGGAGAAATTGTTATAACAAAGAGCGAAGTTGAATGGTCCTGAAAATGCGTCTCCATCTGTTCTGTGATGGGACTGCGCTCCCCTCTGGAACTATCAAAGCAATTGCAAAGTTATCAGAGCAATTCTGAAGCTGGGAACTGGTCCCCAGTGAAGGCCGGGACAAAATTTAGTTTTGAGCATAAAATTCTCCTTCCACAAAATGCTGGGAACCCCCTGCAGCTTCCCCACGGGTGCAAATCAGAGGACTGGAATGGCTTCAGTGGCCGTTAAGTCGGGAGGCAGCAGCTTGGGCTTGGGCTTGGTGCAAGTCCGTGAGGCTTCAGCACAAACGTGCCCTCTCCCCCAAACCAGCTTAATAAAAACGTGGTCTCCGGTACGTGGTAGGTGTTCTCAGACCCGTGGTGCTTGCAGAAGGCGGTGTCCAGTTTGCACCCACGCTCTAACCCTGCACTGCCTCCGTACCCCTGTAAAACCCCGTCACCGGGAGATTAATCGCAGAGCACGGCTGAACGGGGCTGTACATTTGCTCTCAGTTATCCCGGGGGGAATTTGCCCACCAAGAATTTCACTTGTAAAATGAAGCCACCCGTTCCCCTCCTCCCCCAGTCTCTGTGTGCTGGGAGCATCTCTGGAGAGAGCAGGAACGGGAGGACAACCCCGGTGCAACAGTCTCTTCCCAGCACAAGGCACTGTAAGTCCGTTGCCGCCCCCCCAACCCACCCTTGCTGAGCACCTTCTGGCTGGGCAGACGGGGCTGGGGAGGGGAAAGGAGGGATCTCCAGAGGGAAGCAGTGGAGGGATCTCCAGAGGGAAGCAGTGGAGGGAGCCTGGGACGGGGCAAGAGACGTCCCGTACTAACGGTGAAGGAGCTAACGGAGCAATCACGGTTAGGCTGGCCACGGGTTCCCGCAGCTCCTGTCTCTTCCCGTCTCCTCTTCCGCATAGGTGCAACCACGTTGGCTCAGGACCCAACTGCAAGAGTGCCGGTCATGGACGGACGTGTTGGCTCACGCTGCTCTGGGTGCGAACAGAGTCCCCTGCTCGCCCCTGGGGACGTGTAGGCACAGGACAGGGGACGGGGAGCTCAGACAGCCCAAACTCAAACCCCATCTCTCTGGCCAGTATGAACACGACTGGCTCGGTTCCTCTGGTGCAACTACCCAGCAACCATCATGGAGGTGTCATCTTTGCGAGTCTACTCCTGACGGCAGAAGTCTCATTATTTTCCCGCTGTCTCTCATAAATAGAAGAACAACAAACTCCCAGGCAGTCCTTCTGGGGAGATGAAACCTTTGAAGTCATCAACACCACAGGCAGTAGATACCCTTGCACTGAACGAACAAATTATTTTTCCCTGCTAGTGGACACAGCAGGTTGGGAAAACAGAGAACCATTTCCCATGAGTTTTCAAGTTCATATGTAACTTTCTGTGGACTTTTGAAAAACCTACGAATTAAAATCTCTGAGAAAAGAACCCTTGCTTCATGGCATCTTGAAAATCAAATCTCCTGCTTTGAGAAAAGCCTCTTTGTATCTAATTCCTGGGGACCAAAAAGGAGCTGAGCTGCTGCAAAACAGGCGGTGGTGGACATCCTCCAGAAGAGGGACTGGGACATTGCATGGCTGGGTGTCCATCAGGTCCAGGAGGCGGGAGCCGCGTGGGGCTGTGCGGACGGGCAGCAGGGACCCGGAGGTGACAAATTCGTGAACCGAGTGCCCGAGAGGCACAACCCCCTCCATGCACGACACGCCCCGAGCCGCTCATGGCACCGGTTTGCGGCAGACCCCACCTCGCTCTCCGCTGTTTATGCACGCTGGAGAGAGCGTAGCCACAGCCAGGCATCCGAAATGTCACACCGAGATGAGCAGAGCCTCGACAACTGGCGGAAGAGCCGCATTTGTGGAATGATAAAGCAGACGTGCAAGCTTTCCCCTTTTGCTGTGGGAGAAACTTAAGCTCGAGGGGAGCGCGAAGCCCCTGCAGGTAAGGGGGAGGAAGGGGAAGTTAAGCCGTCTGAGACTGACTCGACAAAACCCAATGAATCCAAATTCCCAGTGGTGCGGCTTGCAAGGAGCCAACGGTTTTAACTCAGGCAGAGGGAGCAGAGAGGCAGCCCGGAGCCCTGGGGCACGTATCAACTTCACGGACCTTCACGGCAGGGAGGGTGTTTCTTCTCCGGGGCCAGGCAGGCTGGCCTTAGACCAACGTTTCCCTTCCAAGGGGCTCTGAAGGACTCACCTCCCCAATGTCTTGTTGAACTTGAGACGGTTTTGGCCGGCTGCCCTGTGCAGACCCACCGAAGGTCCCACCGAAGGCGCACCCCCCGCGGTTCCCTTCGCCGCCGCGCTTTCCCCGCTGCTTTCGCTGGCGGCCCGGGTGGAAGGAGGAGAGGGCGGTGGGAAGCCTTGGGGTGCGGGAAAAGCAAGCCGATTCATCTCAGACGCAGACCGTGGCATCAATACGACTTCCAGATGGGAGACGTTACAGCGGTACAGGCAGAAGGCAGGACAAGGGGAAAACTAGTTGCTGGCAACACAGGGTGAGCTGGAAAGAGGGCGACGACAAAGGCATTTCTTTGGGCACTGCCTCCTTTTCAGGTTGCATCATTCCTTCTACTTAAAGGAGGGCCAGCGCACAGAGTCCAGAGGCAGAATAAAATTTCCCCAAAAGAAGGGATGAGTTTGCATTTATTTTTTAGCTCTGTTTCTGCAGCCATAGCGCAGGGGGGTTAGGACCAGGCTTGCCGTACGCTCCCAGCTCTAGGGCCAGGGACTTGGCTCCCACAGACAGGACCTCTGCCCAAATTCACACAGCCCAGCAGCAAAGGGACCCAGCTCCTCCACCCCACTGCCTGCCCTGGCATTAAGGGCACAACCCACAGAGGTGGACCAGGGGCTGCCCCTTTTCCTGTCCTGTCCTGCTTTCACCTCCAGGTCACGGAGTCCCCAGGCAGTGACACCTGGTCTTCCCCCTGGCTCCAAACCCGGCTCCAGCCGCCCTGCCAGCCCAGCGAGCTCGGCTGTGGCCACACCGTGGCAGCATCCATTCGCACTCTACGCCACGCTAGATGCTCTGCTGGGAGCAGCAAAACAGAGACCTGGATCTCCAGTCCTCCCAGTGCCTGAAGGCCTTTTGCTCTTGGATTTTGGAGCTGGAGCTGCTTCAAGCATTCAGGGAGTCAAAGTTGCAGAAGACGGTCACAGCACATGAGGACGTGGCCGGCCAAGCAGCGGGAAAGGGCAGGAGGTCCTGGCTGGAGGTGGGGATAACTGCACAGCCTGGGGCCAGGGGAGCCAGGGCGGCTTGTACTGTGGACTGGGAGAGCAGCAAACCTCCTGCAGCTCTTTTTGTTCCAGCTTTGGCTTAGGGCGACTAATCTCAGCCATCTGAAAGCAAAGCTCACCGTTGCAGCTCCTGGACAAGCCCTCTGCTGTCGGCAGCGCAGGTGCTTGGCTCGGTACCAGCATCAGGGCACAGTGCAGCAGACCGGGGCAGGAGGAAAGGATCGGCATCTACCAGCTCAAAACGTCAACCCCGTATCCCTGCCTCTGTCAAGAGCCATGCCCTGCTGTCCTCGTGCTGGCACTGAGGGAGGACAAACCTTCTTCAGAGTGAGGGAGGGAGGAGAAGGAAGAAGGACACCCAAGGTCACACGTGCTTTACCTTGCAGACAGCTTTTCTCTGTTAAGGGACTGATACCTTTCTGTGATCCTGTTAACAGATTGCTTTTGGGGACAGATTTTTGCAGCGGGGCTGAGGTGTGAGCGTGTCAGAGCCCAGAATCACGCAGCATCTTTGCAGCCGATCTCACCTCCCTTCTCGCATGAGATGTCCCGGCAGAGACAGCTCGTGCCGCTGGCAGGTGGCGCAGAGCCTACGGAGGGGACTGGCTTGCCACCGCGATGCCACATGTATTTCTTTTGGCAGGCAGGTCACTCCGTGCTGGCCCTTTCTGCTCCCGAAGGTGTGGAAGTGGCTGGGGTCTGCTTGTCCCAGAACTGCTCCTAAGACTGCGCTGAGGTGGGGCTGACACTCTCTGGACTTTCAAGAGTCCTTGGTCGGCACATCCTCACTGAGGACCAGGAGCTGCCGTAACCCTCCAAGTGTTGCCTTCCAAATGGGCTTTGTTACCAGGAGGTGCCTCTTGCAGCCAGGGCTGGAGCCACTTCTCTCCCGTCCTCGTGGCTTTCCAGTCTCACCCGGGAGAGGGTTCACACGTTCGCAGCATGCAAAGCTCTGGGATGCAACCGGTCCCTGAATCTCTCCCACCGGCATCGTGGCTGCAGATCACATATCTCCTGTAAAGCCTTCTGGAGGACAGCCTGGCCAAGCAGCACTCATTGCCATGAGGTTTTTTCCCTAGCGTACACGTCAGCCTGTGTGTTCAGGGCTTGGCCTCTCTGTGGGAGGACTTTCATGCCAGCAAAAGTGGGGATCGAGCAAAAGGAGAGGGTGCCGGGGAAGAGGGAGCAGAGAAGGAGGTGAACATAGCGCAGAATCCACTTAGGAGAAACCATGACACGCGAATCAGAGACATCCCACCCTTTGGATCAAAACAGACACATTTGTACGCACGCTGCCTGGGAATGAGGCACCAGGTCATCGCACATCATCTGCCCCCAGCCTCGAGCATGTGCCCAGGTCTCTACAAGTCCAAAGGAAAGCCACGAAAACGCAAGGATTCAGCCAAGGCCTGAGCTGGGGAAAGGGGGAGCCTGGGGGAAACAACCCCCAGGTCTGTTCAAGCAACAAGACCTAGCTATTGCCCAGCCCCTGCCACCTCTGCTCGCCCCCGAAACACCAAAAACGCAGATGATCACAAAGGTGGTGATTTCATGCAGCTGCAAAATGCCCTCATGAGAAGAAGGAGAAATGTGAAGTTCTGTTAAGAGCCACTGCAGGTTATAAAGCCATCGTACTTCAGTGGGGAAATCCAGGGAAGGGAAAGGGGGTGAAAAGAAACCGCCACAGGACAAGAGAGAGAGCAAGAGAAAGAGGAAGAAAAGGAAATAAAAATCATCATCATCATCATCAGGACACAACAACAGAACGAGAGACAGAGCGCTTTCCATGGGCAGTTCCCCCGCGGAAAAGGAGCCACCGTGTCCGGGAAATACAAAACCCAGTGCCCTCCGGCTGGAGGGGGCAGCAGGTGCGGGACTGGTTTGGCATCCCCTTGGGGCGAAGGGTCCGGTTAGGAGCAGAAAACCCTGCAAGGGAAGGGGGAGAAAGACTGGCCTTAGAAGGAGCAGTGAGGAGCGTCTAAGGATGAAGGGCTTCCCAAGGGACCACGTTGTAGACGGGAATTTACAGAGCCCTTTGCATCTGGGTGAGGTGGGCAGGTGTATAACCCTTATCCCTCCCTAGAGATGGGAAACTGAGGTGCTCTGTAATACAGTGCAGACCCCAGAGAACATGCTGCGTTGGGGAAAAACTCCTACCAGACCTCAGGGATGGTGGGACACCCGCCCATGGGTCAGCCGAGGACTACATGGGAAGGGATCGCACCCCGGGCTGCCAAGGGCCAGGACAAGGAGCGAGGTCCAAGCAGCCGTTCATCCTTTATCCGAAATAATCCTTCTGCTCAGCCAGGGAAAATCCCACCGAGGCAGAGCTGAGCAAATGGCAGGACATGGTGGGGTGAGAAACAAACCTAGCAAATGTCAAGGTCTGTTGTTTTTTTTTTTACTTCTTGTGGTTGTTTTTACAACAGCGGGGAAAAAAAGCCTCCAGGTCTTTCCTAACGGGGCACGGAGCGGCCTGGAGACCTCTCCCACTGCGGGTACCAACCACCTGCACCCCTGGAGCCAGCCAGGTTCCCCCTCGGCCATCACCGGCGCTGGGGAGAGCCACCCCTCGCCACGGATCCTGCAAACCTTCCAGCCCGTCATCTGCCAGCTCACTGGCAGAGGAGCAGGGGCAGGCGGCGGGCAGGACTTTTGCTTTGCATCACCGTTTGGATGGGATTGTCAGGTCTGAGCACGTTGGGACGGCGGGTGTAATAAGCCGGGAAGGCCGGGGAGGGGGGGGGATTTGTTCTAGCGAGGTGAGAGCTATTTCAGAGAGACCGCCAGGCAGCGAGCGACCTCTGCTTCCAGTGCAAAAATCAAACGTCTTTCCTCAGCCTCTGCTATAAGGAGGACCACATACGTGCAGAAGTTCAAGCTCCCTTCCCCATCCCGCAGCCCACGCGCCGGGGAGACAATTGCAGGGGTTAAAATAAACATGTCAACTCACTCATCCATATCTTTTTTGCTCTCCTCGATGAATGCAATAGACTCGGATCTAAGGCGGTTAGTCACCTCGTATGTACGCAGGGTGACTCCAAAAATATCCTCGTGGTACCGGCTGTCATCCTGAAACACAGGATGGGAGAGAGGCAGTGGGAAAAAAGGAGTATCTGCAAACAGTCGGCGTTGCTGCGGCACCAGAAAGCTCTCGTGTTGTGGGCAGGTACCACATACACAGCACAAGAGCTGGTGGGACAGGCAGGGCAGAGGGACAGGGACAAGCAGGGAGGCGAAATGACCTTGCCAAGGTCACACTGTGGGGCAGCGGGGGTGCCTTAGACCTCCTCAACTGCTGGTAACCCAGGGACTGCCTGCCCATCGGGGGACAAGCACCCAAGGACAGGCTGTGTGCAAGAGCTTTCGCCTGCAAAACAGCTAAAAATGTGGCTCTGGGCTCCCTCGGTTGCTGGAAGGAATGTGGGGAGATGGTTCAGAAGGGGTAGTCCCGCAGGAATTGGGCTGAGTTGTCCTCCTGGGCAGAAGCAGAGGTGTTTGAGCATCTGTCCTCAGGCCTGTGTCCCAAACTGAGCTCACTTCTGCTTCAGCTGCAACATCTGCAGCAGCGCGTTTGCCCTGGGACAGCATCGCCCAGCCCCCGGGACAGAGGAGATTTTGGGAGGAGGGCCCACAAACTGCCCTGTTAGCTTGCTGGGGTGACAGAGGGACAGTGAGGACTTAACCAGGTGAACAAGCTCTGTCTGGGCTACCAGAGGTTCCCAAAAGAGCTCGTACCAGCGCTCAGCACAGCACCGGGCTCATTGCAGGAGCCCAGCGCAGGCTGCAGCCCGCAGCAGAGCTCCTACAAAGCAAGGTCACATCCAGTGCGCACCCAAGGCGCTGGAAGATCACGCTCTCGACCTTGCCTAGGTGCAGGCAGCGTGGGTGGGAGCCACAATATCCTCCCCCCACCGCCAGCACCCGTCTCCCTCCTCAGTGCTGCCCGTTCCGCAGGAGGAGGCACCAGGTGCAGCGCCGGTGGCAGGAGCTCGCGCGGTGTCTGGTGGTGGGGACGCTACTCACCCGCAGCTTGCTGATGAAAGCGCCTGCCTCCTCCACCGACAGCTGGCCCTGCTGCCTCACGATGCGCTGAATGGTCTTGAGGACGTCCCCGGCCATGGTGACATCCCCGCAGACGTAGATGTGGCCTCCCTGCTCCTTCAGCGCTTTGAACACGGTTTGGGCCAGCTGCTCCTGTAACACGTCCTGCACGTATTTCTGAGGGAGGAGGAGGAGGAGGTGGGAGCTGAGGTTAACTGCGGCTTCTTAGCCCCATCCACCTGTGCGCTCCGGCCAGCTTTGTGTGCGCCGGCCGCCTGGGAGGCAGCAGTGCAACGCCATCGCCTCTTTCGGGGGAGCATGCCTGCGCTTTGCAGCACCCGCGACGATAGAAAAGGGATGGGGAATGCAGTGAAGCATCGTTTCGCTCTTGCATTTCCACACCTTCACCATATAGCTCATACGCCAGGTCTGCCGAGGTGGCGGCGGGGATTTAGAGCAGATGTTTGTGCTGGCTCTGGGCCACCCCACCGGCTGACATCCCTCCTTGCCCACCCGCTTGGGAGGATGCACCTTTCCCCTCCTCATCTGCTCCTACCCGGTGAGGATGGCTTTCAGCCCTCCAGGGACAAGCGTGAGCAGTGTGGGCACACACTCAGGCTGGCATAGGGACGGGGATGTGCCCTGGGAACGGGGCGGCACTGGGAAGGGCACGATCCTGCGCGCTTACTCCACCAGAGTGCCCTGGGGCGTGAGCCGCTGGGGCTGCGCCAAGGAACTGGCATCTCCACGCCATGCCGGGCTGGCCACAGCCACCCAAGGCTGCACACCAGGACTGGAGCAGCGCCCGCCACGCACCTTTGGTTTGTCCGGTTCCCGGGAGTAGGCTGTGTACAGCTCTCTGAAGACACCTTGGGTTTTGGCAAAGAGAGTCTCCTCTTTGTAAATGTGGTCGATCCTGGACTGCCGGCAGCCAAACACCAGGACCATCGGACAAGGCTTCAGACCTGGTGGGGGGAAGATGGGGGGAGCAGTTAGCCCGGGGACCACCGATGCCCCCCTTTATGCGAGCCAGCTCCCTCCAGATCTGCCAGCAGCCCCAGCGCCCTGCCCAAGACTGCCAGGGGCCTTTCCTGGCCAAACTGGGAGGGAGGGAAAACCAGCAAGGGGGAGGAGGTAATGCACTGCCTGAGCCAGTGCATGGCCTGGGGTCACACGGCCGGGGCGCTTGTGCCAGGTTTGGGGGAGAAATTAAACTTTTTTTTTTCCTAAATGATGAGTGAAAAATGTATATTTTACATTAAATGACCTTTGAAAACCAACACCAGCCCTATAGTACTGCCATAAATAACTTGCAAAGTTTGATAGGAGGATTTTCATGGAGTTTGTTTTGGTAGTTTGGGCTGACCTCCATGCCTGCGCTTGGGACAGCCGCCGCTTCAGGAAGCCCTTTGCCTCTGTTGGGGCAGTCCAGGCAGGAGAGTGGACCCCCATCCCCAGCCCAGTGTTCCCGAGCACTGCTTGAGAGGAGAAACAGGAGGGATAAACATCAACCCACCTTTATGCTGGATTTCAAAAAGCCGCTGCTGCCAGAAGCTCCGGAAAGGGGCGATGCCGGTGCCGGGGCCGATGAGGATGCAGGGTACCTGGGGATCCTGGGGCAGGTGGAACCCGGGTGCACTGCACACATCGAAGACGCCAGTTAAACCCAAGCGGGATGCTCCCTCCCTCGCCCCTGCCCACAGCAAGCTGAGACACTGCCCAGAGAGGGAGGGGGAGAAAATGAGGTGATATCTCAGAAAGCAACATTTTAGTGCAGAAGAACTGCATCCGGGAGGTGTGCTCGCAAATCCAGCCCTGTTTTCTCCACACCCTTAGGTCTTTGCAAAGAAGAACTGAGGGCAAAGAGGGGGCTCACCTGTATCTTTTTCGCCCTTTGCCTTGTGTGGACCACTTACCCCCTTACAAAACAGGGCACTACTTCATCGGTCTGTATCCGATTAAGCCAGGAGGAGCAGACACCGTGGTGGATTGGTCCTTGTCCATCTAGGAGGGGAGGGAAAGGAGGTCTGTACTTGACATACCAGCCAACTACTCCAGTTGCTTTCCTTTCCGAAACTCTCCCTGCTACATCCCACATGAATGCCTCACTGAAACATCTCTGCATCCATTCTCCATGAACTTGGTAGAAGTTTGGCACTCGGATCCCTCTGTGGAGCTCCCCAATTTCACCCAGGACCCAGCCCTGGGATGGCTGCACCTCCGCAATACTTAGGAAGCACCCAACTTCTCGTTGGTCATTTTTGGCAGAAGCAGCATCATGCTGTGGTGTTTGCAGAGATAAGCCCTCCATGGCAGCCCCAGGTGAACGGCCAGTGTCTTCCCCTGTGTCCTGCCTGCTGCAGGGGTGATGGGGCTGGGTCCATTTACACCATGACCGGGGCTGCTTGGACACAGTGCAATGCTTGCACAGGTACAGAAATCTGGCTAGTTGTGGCAATGTGGATTTGGGTGTGGGCAAACAAATGATCCCACGTGGAGCTTGGAGCCACTATGGCTGGTCTGTCGCTGGTACCTGACCCAGATCTGGCATCTCTGCAATACACTGCCCTTTGATGGAAGGCCACTCTTCCTAACATGGGACAGCAGTGTCATGGGTTGAAGGAATCTAGTCACTGCAGCAGGTAGAAAGGCTTTTAAATAACATCTCTCTGCCAAAGACCTTGTGGTCTTGCTTACGTGCCAATGCTCTTCCTCTGCTCCCCACACCAAGCCTGTCTCCACTGACCCCTGCATGAGCACGGTACCTCTCGTGCGATAGGAGACCACCGCCACGGTGAGGTGGACCTCGCCTGGGTACATGTCTGGGGAGGAACTGATGGAGTAGTAGCGTGGTTGGAGGAGGGGGAGCTGTGTGAGCAGCAGCGTGGAGGGCATCTGCACTGAGGGGAACTCCTCCAGCACCTCCACGATGGTAGGGTTCTTGGACCACTTCCATTCCTCGTACTCCTGCAAGCCCTGCAGCCAGGGAAAGAGGGAGGGAGGGAGGGAGGAGAGCATTGCAGCATCAACCTCTTCTGCGCCAGGTGCCTTTACTGGTATCCCACCAGGCCTACGCCAAAGCTGGGGTGGGTGACAGTGATGGCGGGCAGGAGGAGCCCTGCTGGCATGGGTAGAGACTCAGCCTAACCACAGCGTGGGATGAAAATGCCCTGGGGTTGTCTCCAGGGCCTTGAGGAACCTGGGGCTTGGGGTCTGAGTTTTACCTTGCTAAGGACCTGCAGACGTTTCTTCTCCTTGTCACTGGTGGCCAACAAAGCAAACTGCTGCAGCAGCAGGGGTGTGGGAGGGGTGGTGATGTCCAAATAGTACTTAAAAGCCTGGAAGATGGTGCATGGTGGGACACGGTTCTCGTCTGTCCAGTTACTGATGACACCTGCCAGGAGGGAATTCAGCACAACAATGATGAAGAGCTGGAAAGAAGAGTCAATGAGATAGCCTCATGCTACAAGTAAGATGCTGTACAATGAGCAGAAATATGACTCTGATACTTCACCACCTTCAGTCTCGGTCACTCTGATTTAATACTGTTTTCCGTCTCCTGTTACACTGTGTGTGGTGGTAGAGTATCAGACTTATCCCTGAAATACAGGGATTAAGGTTCCTTAACTCTTCTTTGCAGTCCTAGACATTGTTCTTTCCGTGAGAATATAAATTAATTTTTCTGAAGAACAAAGAAACCTCTTCTCCCCAGGGCCCTGCTCGTCCTTCAAACCCTTGCTCTACACCACAAATGCAGATGAGCAATGGTTCTGGGCAGAGGAAGGTTGAAGGAGGGGCTCCTAATCCAGGCAAATGCACAAGTGAGATGGGAAATTATTTCTCCTGGGGGCCACCTACCTCCCCAAGGCGCTACAAGAACCACTACAAGGGATGGGTGAGGAGGAGAGAGGCCACCTCTACGTAGAGATGGCCCTGGTTACCTAGAGCTGTGTTCCTCTCCTCCAGGAGCTCCACCTTCACCAGCTGGTTGGCCGGAGGGGCATCTTCAAGCCTGTCAATCAGGGCGTTGACCAAGTCTTCGTGGTTCCCTGGAAACACGCCCAAGTGGTCCCCGGGCAGGTACTGCAGTTCCTGGTGTCCGTTGGTGTGGAGGCGCAGGAAAATTGTCAAGCGACTACAGGGAAAGGAGAAAAAGCAGGATGTGTTTTGGGGGAGTCCTTCAGGGAGTCACTGAGCTCTGGCCTCAAGTGCCACTGGGTGTGCTGGGCAGCGGTGGTGGCATGTCCGAGCCCTGGTGCCCCTCTGAGCATGTCACCAAAGTCACAGCAAGGAGCTAGAAAGGACACAGCAGTGTTTGCCTCCCCTCGCCGCTGACTCACCCTCAGGGGCTTTTTAAAAAGGAAAACCAGTTTAACCTCTCGCTTCAGCAATTTTATCCTTTCTTTGCATGCACCTCATCGCTCCACAAGTGTGGCCACCCATCTCCTCAGCCTTACAGGCAGCAGCAGGTTAATTTATGCAGCAGCAGATACTTCGCTGTATAAGGCGGCAGGAAACACCCTTCCACTGGGTTAACGTGGCTTCCAGCCTTGGTGGTGATTCGCCCAAAGACGGTATCCACGGGACATTCAGGGGCCAAGGAACATTTTCAGCGCTGCGTGCACACATGCTTGGGTGCACCACGAGCGCATTCAGCTCCTGCAGGTCCCCAGGGCAGCTGCGGCTCCTACCTGGACTTTGGGCTCTGCAAGTTCTGGCGTGTGATAAGCCGGGCTGCATAGACACGTTTTTTGTGGATGCTGTACAGTCCTGCGGAGGAGAAGAGTCAGTGAAGCAACGCAGCAGAGCATGGCCAAGGCAGGCGGGTTTGGGTTTTGCAGGGCTGTTGGTCATCACAGCGGGTTCAGCCCGTCGGACCGGAGCTGGCTGACACCAACCGCAGCGAGTGGACGGTGGGCTCGACCGCCCTCCTGCCTCCATCTCCTGCAACGCTTCAGCGAGCCTGGGGGATCAGAAACCCCAGGGGGGGAACCAAACACGTGTCCCTTTTGGTAGTGACTGAGGAGGACCCCGAAACGACCCGCAGGAGGCGCGGGGGACGTGCCCTCACGTGCGGGCACGCGCCTCTCGCTGCCAGTACCACCTGGCTGGGAGCAAAGCGCCTGAATTTGGGAAGAGCAAAGCCAGTGCGGCAGACCATCAGCTGCAGGAGCCGTGCTGAGGGGCCAGGTGTCGGTGGGCTGGACCTGCCATTGCGCCGCAACGCTCAGCGGAGCGGCATTTGGACAAGAGCGAGCTTGGCAGGCTCCCAGGTTTCCAGCTCTTTGCTTCAAAAAATGGGGTCAGGAGGAGGGACATCAGACCATATCCCAACATCTCTGTTACAGATACAGACAGGGATCAGCCGGAGGGGTCTGAGATCATCACAAACTGCTCTTTGGGCAGGTGATGGAGGGGAAAGGCAAGACCGAAGTTCTGGGAATTTGACACTGAATAACTAAGGAGATTTGGCCCCTTTGCCCCCGACTAGAGCCCACTATGTCTTCTCCTCCCCCTGTCCCACACCTAGAGCCCTCTAGGGTGACCCTGGTTTTGTACCTTGTGTGAGTTCTGGGGCTTCAGCCACGTAGGTCAGGCGAAACTTGCTCCTCTTCCAGCTCCGGTCGTTGCTGATGAGGGAGTTGTTTGCTTTCTCGATGTTGACGTCGTCCCCCACGCAGAACACGTCACACGCTGCCTGCAGCACACACCAGGCTCTCAGGCATCTCCCTGCTGCCCCTGGGCTTTCCAACCAAGCCCCATGACCCCCCTTTGTCCCACCCCACCCCAGCCAACACAAGGAGAAGGCAGCCCCAATGGTGTAAGGACTATACCAGTGGCCACGGGCAGTTCTCGTGGTGGCCTCTTCCCCCAGGCTTTTAGGGGGAATTCAACATCACGCTCACCCTCTGGCAGTCAGCATAAACCAGAGCATCACCTCCACCAGAATATGGAGAACCTCTTTAACATGGGCCAGGGTGGTGGACGGGTGTCCCGGTGTAGGGAAGGAGAGGCTGGGTTTCGATCCAGCTCTAACCAGCAGCTTTACTCTGTCCCTGTTTCCTGCTCCCCCCTGGAGCACAAGGGAAGCGGGTTACCTTGAAGACCTTCTTGGCCCAGGTCCTGAAGGACTCCTCCTGGCCACAGAGCTCATCCCCTTCTCCCATGCGGAGGATTCTCTCCCCTCCCAGCTCCTCCAGGAGCGTGTCCACTGCCCGGGCGAAGGCGCAGAAATGGGGGTAAGCGCGTGATCCCAGCCCAAACACGGAGAACCTGCGGAGAGGTGGCACAGCTGTGGCTACCGAGCCGGGAGGGACACAGACATCTCCCTCCTCCACCATCACGGCCAACCTCAGCGTGAAGGTGCATGGAGGGTTCTGCACGTTGCAAGAATACGTCATGTTTTAGGTAAGAGCTGGGGTAGGAGAAAGGGGGTCCGTGCAGCACCATCTCCTGCTCTGTCCCTTCTGCAGCAGGAAATCACTGCCTCCCTCCCCACCCTCGTTACCTGACATTGGCCAGGGGTCCCGTGCTTTCAAAGTTGTCCCTGGAGTCAGGGCCATCGCTTGAGGATTTCCGTGCATCCGAGTAAGAGGAAACGCTGTTGAAACGGACCTTGTAGCTCCTGTGAACAGCAACAGCATCAGTGGTGACAAGTGTGTGTGTAGTTCCCACCAGGCTGCGAGCTCAGAGGGGACTGGACCATGGAGGAGACCAAACCAGTGCGAGCTCAAGCTCAGGGCTCAATATTTCACAAGCAGGTACTCTGATCAGTGGCAACAGCAGAGAAATGTGCTTTCTCCTTGGGATAAGCCATAGCAGCCCATATATTGAATGCCCCCAGCTGGACCTGGTCTGCTCCGTGAGGTCCTCCAGTCACCTCCCAGTAGGTTTACCCAGGTGTTGGCCACCACATTGTCCCTATTGGTGCAGAGCTGGCAGGACCTTTGGCTTTACCTGCCCTTCCCTGGTCACACACAAGGTCGTGTATGTGTCTGAACAGATATTCTGAAGGATTTTTCATTCATAGGAAGTATAAAAAAAAAAAGATAGAGAGCAGAGGGGATGAGGAGGGGGAAGGGGAGTGGAGGAAAAAAAATCTGACAACAGCAGAAGTATTTCTGAATTGAACCATCTTCAAAAATTGCTCTACACAAGAGTTTCTAAATATACTGCCAGAGCAATGAAGCAGTAGTGTGTGGATGAGTCACAGCAGACCTTCTCCACCTGGCACGCCACGCAGAGGAGACAACCCCTGAGCAAAATAACTGCCAGGGTCATAGATCCCCGTGCTCCACCTCTGCTCCAGAGCCTCCTCCTTTCTGCCCAGACCTCTCATGCTCCTCTGCTTCACTCCAGTTGGATGGAGCCACTTCTTTCTCTGCTGTCCCTGGACCGTGTCCTCACCCGGGGTTACACGGTGAAGGCAGGACAGCACAGCCCACCAGCTTAGATGGGCATGAAGCCCAAATTCCCCATGGGTGCTGGGCCCATGGTTGGAGCACCAGCAGCTTTTGCTGAAATTAATAGGTCTTTGTGGCAGGGGATGACCGCTGACGGAAAGGCTGCGTTAGAGAGGCCACTGATCCCTGCCCTGCAAGGTCTCAGCCCCCCTCCGCATCCCCTGGTGGACACTCCCTGGGTGGGAGTCCATGGGGTGCACGGGCAGGAGGTGCTCTGTGCAGCCCTTTCCGACAGACGCCAGGCTGACGCTGCCCTTCTTCCCCAGACGGTCTCCTCCAGGCTGTCTTTTCTCATTGCAAAAGCTTTTTTTCATGCTTAACGTCAGCATTTCTTCCTACCATCAGAAGCCATGACCTCTTGACCTGTCCTGGGGGGGACCATGGGGAGTAATTTATTCCCTCCACCTCTGCGGTCACCTTTGCTGTATGTGAAGTCTGCTACCACACTGCATTTCTGGCTCCTCTTCTCCAGATAAAATAGCTCTCGCCCTTTTGATCTGTCCTCGCAGGTCGCCGTTTCCAGCACTTTTGCTGTCAGGTAACCAAGCCACAGGCTGTCCTGGCTCTTAGAAACTCCTGCCAGTCCCTTAAATTACATTTAGAGGTGACTGGGACAGCCGGCACCGAGCTCAGGTGCTTCTGTCCTCCTCCAATCTCCCTGGCTTGCCACGAGTGGCGCCTCTGCACCCAACCCAACGTCACACCAACCCAGCCCCCCAAAAGTGAAGGTCTTTGGAGTAAGAACCACGTGCAGAATGCCCCTTCTCCATCCAGACACCTCCAGGGCAACGTCCCGTTTTGTCAGCTGTCCCCATTAAGGCGTGAGGCCGTTAGAAACCTAATGGGTTTTCGGCTCACGAGCCCTGCGGGGATCCACCGGCTGACTTGGCCGCACAGCAAGGAGACCGCTCCAGGGCTGATGTGTCGCCAGCAGCGGAGAGGTACAAAATCGGTCCCCGCCCTGCCCGGCGGTGTCCCCCACCGCTCTGCAGCCCCACTGGCTCTGCGCTGCTCAAGCAGAAAGTCAGGGGGGGTTAAATTGCGCTGTACCACTGGCCGGTGCCAATTCTGCCTTAATTAATGAGCGGCCTTTTGCCAGTTGCGAGCATCGCTGTGTTCACTCAGGAGAGACTGCAGCGTCCCAGTTAAGCAAAATATATTGCACTTAATAGCTAAAATCAGAGGAGGCCCCAAATGATTAACACTTTGCCGGCTGCCCTCACTTCCCAGCCTCTGGGACGTGCAGCGAGATGCTCGAGGCTCATCTTCCGCCGATGGGGGATTTTCTAAAACCCCAGACCCTGTCTCCAAGGTACCGGTTCCAGCCTCACTGTTACAAACGTCGCAGCCAGAATTTATAACAGCTCTTATTTTCCCTAGAAATGTTTTCACACGATGCAAGAAGTTAAATTTGATTCTTAAAGCCTCCCCCACCCACACTCACATAGCTGGGAACTCCCTTCTACCTCCCAAGTCTTACTATTTTGGTGTCTCCTGGACAGCCTCAGCTCTCAGATTTAGTGATTTTGGGGGAATTCCTGCTTTTATTTGTTTTTGTTTTTTTTTTTTCCCCCATAGATGCCTGCCTTTTACAGCTGAAGAGAGAAGCTTTAAAATGCTGGCCCAGGGAATTACAAGCTGGAATACGCAGGCATGCCTGACTCAGAGCTCTTGTCCTCCCCGGGACCTCTGCCTGCTTCATCCCCTGGTTCTCCAGGCAGGTCCCGTCCCTCGGACCTTTGCAAACTTGAAACCCGCCTGAGGATTTTACACCGTCTTCCGAGAAGAGGAAAGCGGAGCAGCAGGGTGTCCCGGCTGCGGGGCTGCCTGCTTGCTGGGGTTGTGAGTGGGAAGGGAGGGGTTTGGGGTGCTCTTACTTCCTTTCCTCCAGGTTGGAGTTGGGATTCTTCATCTCCATTAACGCGCAGCCAAATTTCTACAGAGAAGAAACAAAAAAAAAACAAAACAAAACCCACAAAAGGCCATCAGTTTTGGCAGTTTCTGCAGGAAATGGATCCGTGACCAAAGCCTGGACAGGGGCTCTGCTCTCTGCTTGCTGTTCCCAGCAGCCTGCAACGCTGTTGTACGGGGCTGGATGAGGTTGGAGCTCCCCAGACAAGGGGCCGGCACCTTTTGTGTGCTGCTGACACCACTTGTACGGGATGAATTTAACAACAGATTAGTTACTTGTCTCACAGCAGGGAATAAGTAGATATCCCAATTTCAGAGCAGGCTGGAGGCAGGCAGGCACAGCACCAGGTACCACACAGCACCTGGAACTGTTTTGGGCCATTCCAGCTCCAGCTGAGCAAACAGAGGATGCTCTTCCATGTTCCCCACCACCTCTCTCCCGCCCGTGTCCCTACCATAGTCACCCGTCCCTGCGCCCTGTCCTACCTCTCCATTCTCAGGTGGGTCTCCATTGCCAAAGGTGCTTGTGACCACCAGGACCATAGTTTCATGCTCTAGGTGCACGATGTCGTACTCATCCATGGACATCACCTGGGAGTGACAGAGATGTTAGCAAGGGGCCCCCGGTGGGGAGCTCTACCACCAGCCAGTCTCCTGGGACAGACCCCAGTCCACCCGGGGATGGGAGCAGCACCTCCTTGCTGACCCCATGCCAGTGCACTGGCAGAGATCTCCACAACGGGAGGATGAGAAACAAGAGCCTCGAGGGACACGGCCACCCCCACCCAAGAGGCAGAAGACTACTGCATGCCACAATGCCTGCAGGAGCATTAGCTGGAAACGCCATTCATGCGCAGGCTTCAATCCAGCCCCACAAGGTCATATCCTGGGTGCTTCTGAAGACCCTTGGCAGCTGGGAAGCTTGACATGCGTTGAGCCATGTCTTTTCCAACGGCCATGTATTTCCTTGGGCCACCCAGCTGCTCACGTAATCTTGCAGGGGCTGGGAGCTAGTACGATACCTTGGCATCAAAAGCGTGCTTGAAGATTTCGCACAGAGTTTTGGCGTAGACTTGCGACTTCCCAGTTTCAGTGGCGTACAGGATGGTCGCTTTGACCCTCTTGGCCATGGCCTGTCCCATCAGCTTGGCTGAGAACTTCACAGCCCTAGGAAGCAAGAATAAATCCCAGTAAGAGAGCTTGCTTCCTTGTCAATGCCTCTAGCCCAGATTATTCACACCATTCTATTTACTATTAAGTGAACAGCCTGCCTTAAAAACTTGCAGACCCACTTTTTTTTTTTTTTTTTGCTGTTATATGCCAAAGAGAGAAATTATAGAAAAGCGTGTTCGTCTTGACTTGTCAGAGAGGAAGTCTGGATGGGGGAGCTTGAACACAGAGCTGAAATACCTGAATGAGCATAAGGAGGAAAATGCTAAATCGGGTGTGCAGGTGGTGTTTCTGCAGGGACAGAGGAAGAAGATAGAGGGGCAACAGTTACTGAAAGCAGCAACCAGTTAACCTCAAAGGAAAAGCTGGAGACCAACCAGAACCCAAGCTACGGGTGGAACAGTGGCTTCTCCATCTCTTCGTGTCTGTCAATCCTACCTGGCTGCCTTTCTGCAGGAGGTGTCCTAGCCGAGCAGAAGCGCCTGGGCTCCACACATCACACACAAAGCCCCGAGACACGGAGAAGGTCAGACAAGGCTGTCTGTAGTCCCTTTGATTTGCACTCCAGCGACGCTATGAACTTTACTCAGAGGAACGGCCCTCCTGAGGCTGAGAGGTTGCACATTTATCTGAGCGTTCGCGGGGCTGTGTCTAGCCAGCTGCCTCCTGTGGCTGCAATCGTGACTGGACGCCTTTGCTCTGGTTTTCCCCACCGGCTCAGCTCTGACAGCAGGGCAGAGGGGTCCTGAGAGGTCACCGGCCTCTCGAATCCTGGCCAAGGTGATGCAGCACGAGAAACACTGGCTCCTTATCAATCCTAACACTGCTGGATGGGTTGGTATCGGTGGGAGCACAGCGATAGGGGACAAGGGAGGCTGTCATCAGCCAGCTTTGGGTTGCATGGTGGGGCACCGAGCTCAGTGTGGCAAGTTTATTATTTTAGGGCCATTCATAATCACAGAATTTGGACATCAACATTATCTTTTCTAAGTGAAATTATCTTTACCGTTATCTTCACCTTTTCTAAATGGACCACCCCGCCTTTAAATGGGGCCGCCAGAAAGGCAGATCTGGCTTGAGCCAGGTGTGTTGCAATAGGGAAGGGGCAGTTTTCGGGCGGGCTGAAGAGAGCACAAAGCATCTCTGTGACAAGCATAAGGGCTGCTCGATTCACTTCGACGGGGCCATCAGCCCCTGCCCTAGGTGATCAAGTTCAGCAGGACTCCTGCGTCCCCTTCAGATGAGCTATGGGGAACAGAGATTGCAGCTGGACCGGTTACCCTGGCAGAAGAAGAGAAGCCCAGCTTCTCCCTGCCCCTTCTGCCAAGGAGGAAAGAAATGCTCTAGGTTCGGAAAATCCCTTGGGGGAAAAAAAACATGGGGGAGGAAAGAAGAGGTAGAACCCCCACCAGGCTGGTATGTCCTGCCTCCTCCGGGCAGCTCCCCTCTGTGTTGAAGTCAGCCTCAGGAGCATTTACACTTGCTTGCTCACTCCTCAGCGCAGTTCCACACATTAAAGTCACCCCTATCCTTTCCCATGATGGCAGTGTCCCCTGTCCCCAGGGCTAACGCCAGCCCCAGGGGAGGGAAGGGGCAGGACAGGCAGGGACTGCAGGTTTGAATGCTCTGATTTGGCCAGAACCAGCACAGCCTGTCCAAACAGGCATCAATATCACGCCGCGACCGGTGCCAAGCTCGGGACAGCTGGGCTGGGCCCGCCACTTGTTCAGCTGATTAGCTCAGATCCAGGCAGGATTAATGGTGAATTACAGGAATAATTCCTCCCCCCTACATCAGGGACAATGGAGATATTATTTTTTTTAAATTACCTGCCGTGCTCACATTTTTATAAAATCATTTATCAACCGCGGGCACACAAATAAACGCATTGTTTCTTCGAACTCAATGGCTCAATTAATCTTCCTGCGCTCTCCACCAGCCCCGGGCTCCAGCCCAGACCCAGGCACCGGTGTCAGCCTAAGGACCGCATTCATCAGCTGCTGGTCATGTTTATGGATGCATCATGGAAAACCGCTTGCAGAAGGTGACAGCTGAAGAGTGGGAACAAACTGATAGTAGGGACTCGGGGAAACTGAAGCGTGAGGAGATGCTGTGAACAGCACAAGGCCACCTGGCAGCCTGGCCACAGCTACCGGGGCAGACCCAGCCCTCCCCAGTCTTGGTCCAGTGCTCTGCTGCCACGGAGCCAGCAGCTCCAACAAGAACCACTCAGCCAATGGCCCACGGGGGAGGCATTCAGGCCAGGAGCAGCCAAAGGCTCCAAATTACACTTCATTCCTACACCCCTGCTGACTAAAAGCATTGGCAGGGGAGAAGGACTCATGTGGCCCGTTACTAGGGGTCAGCTGGCCGTGAAGTACAAACCTCAGCTCGGCCCTGATCCATCTGCTGCTTGTAGGGATATTCCTCATTCCTATCGCCCCCCTCCTTGCAAAGTGGGTGTTGGGAGGTTTAGACAGGCATTGGAGACAAGTGCTCCTCAAGTAACAAAGGAGTCAGTGAGAAAAAGAGAAATATGGACACAAGCTTCATCTCGCTTGTGCCAGCAGGGCCCTGAACAGTGATGGGTGACCTCTCTGCCCCAGGAGGCTGTGAAAGAAGAAACAAGCAATAAACCCCCAACCAAGACGTGAGAAAGCCATTTCCGAGCACTGAAGGCAACCTTACTGGAGAACGAACCAGCTTGGGAGAGGAGACTATACGCAACATCCAGTATTTACTTGGTCACACACCTTTTGGTGGTCTAATGCAGTGTTCAAAGGACTGCCTGTTTCTCCAAATGTTGCTCCTGGCAGCTAAAGCCTTCCATGGTGTCACAGTTTGGGCCGGAGACCCAGGCTCACAACCCATCAGTTTGCACACATCCGTAGGGTAGCGTTAACAACCAGCACAGCAAACGGAGCTGCCCAAAATCAGGACCAGCCCCAAGCACTCCAGGGCTTTTCAGACCCCACTGGTACTTACTTTGCTAACTTCTTAAAGCCAATGGCCCTCTTCTTGGTAGGCGTCCCGTTGACGCCTTTCCAGACGTGGGTGTTCCAGGGGTCCGGCTAGGAGAGAGAAGAGCAGCAGTGGCGGAGGGGCAGTGCTCAGAGCTTCTAGAGATGCTGTACCCACAGCACTGAGCATTGAATTCCTCCAGTCACGGCGGGGAGGACTAGCTGACCTCGTCACAGCTCTTGATCTCTTGTATAGGTCCCTGATCTTTGGAGTCTCGCGGGTTTCTTGGGGCAGTTGGGCAGCGGAGTATGCACAGAAAAATTGCAATATAATAAAACCTCGCTGGCTTGTAACAAGCATCTGGCCAAATGCCTTCTCTCCTCTGAGACGGGCCGTGGTAGACCACGAGCAAGAAGGCGGCAGGCAATGCCAGAAGGGGAGGGGTGGTGGAAACACATCCTTCCTCCTCCCCAGCCCACAGGGATTTTTTCCCTTTGGGAAGGGGAGGCAGCTGAAGCAAGGAACAAGCGCGCAGAAGCTAATTCAGCGCCCTCGCAGGCGGCTGTCTGTAATCAGGGCCAGGAACCATGGGGGTTCCTGGTGGATTGGTTATAGAAATGAACAGACTGCTCCTGTTTTGTGATTGTTCCTTAAGGGCTCTTGACTAAAGGTCACATTGTGTGAAAACCACCGGAGCAGGGATGGTTGGCTAATGAGGACGTGTTTGCTTAGGGGCCTTTTTCCCATGGTCTGAAGTGTTAAATACTCCAGCAGCAGCATTTCAGCCCGCTGCTTGACCTGCTGGGGAGGAGCCCCCTCCCCCCATCGAATTGTTGGATCTCCAAGCTGGCAGGAGCCATCCACTCAAACCTGCAGGCTGGAGGGAGGAAGGATACGGTGGCTATCAGGTCATTTCCTCACCTAACTATCAAAATGCAAAATTAGGCACTTCCAAAGGGAGGAGCTCTGCTTAGTTCTGCTTCCAAGGGTAAAAGCTGGGGCCTCAGCATGTCCCACGTTCCCATGGAGGGGCAAAAAGCCATTGCCCTGGGAAAAGGTGTAACATCCAGCAGGTTATTACACCACATCAGGGGAAATCACGAATGACGTTTGTTCATGGACTTCACTGCCTCCAAGGACAGTTTGTTGAAGGGATTATATGGTGTCCCGCTCCTTCCCGCATCTTCTGAGCTCCAGCTCCCACCCTGCTCTTGGCTATACCTTTGGGCACGCAGCAGTGGTGGAAGGTAAGGTGCAGACAGTACCTGGTACTCAAAGGATGGTGTGAGACGGTAGTTGAGCATTTCCTGGTGGAAAACTGGGGTGATGCTGCCAGACATTGGTGGGACAATCCACACCCAGTCAGCAGGACAGCCTCCACGGCATCGGTACTCGTTCTCCATGTGCTTGATAAAGGACTCAGTGGCTGAGTGGTGATCCACAATGGTCACCTTGTCGCTCTGTTGGGGGGAGAAGAGAGCAGAGCCAACAACTGTGGGTTAATATTCCCCAGAAGGTGCAAGCCATAATTTTACATTTTCAGCTATTTGACCCAAATATGCCTCATTCCCATGGTGTTACAGGACTGTACCTTTGGAGATGACACCGGGTGGCTGCTGACCTTGGTCTTCCCAAGGAGCACAGTCACCGAGCAGTGCCATTTTCCAGGGCTGAGAAGCTGCCCTTGTCCTTCCTAAGTAAATGCACTATGGCATGGCTGTTCCTCCTGCTATTTGTCACGGGCCAGGGTGGCTGCTCCTCCTGTTATTTGCCATAGGCTGAGCAAAGACTAAGATGGCATGAACGGGACGGAGCATCCCCTGCTCAACCCTTTGGGGAACTCTTTCATGGCTTGCACAACTCAAAAAGCAGTTCTGATCCAGCTCTAGGAAGGACTTCCACCCTCTGAAGTTGGGTTGCCAAGGACTAGTTTTGCTACTCAACCTTTAAGTGGAAGTGGGAGGAGAACCTGGGCCAATTCTTGCCTCATGGCCGCGCGGGACAGAAGAGCTGGATCTTGACCCCTCAGGGCACTCCCTCTGGATGGGCAGAGCTCAGATGCTGGTAGTGGTGTCTTTGCAACATCCAGGGAACAGAGATTATTAAATTTCACTGCAGGCTCCTGGAACGGCCCGAAACTAGGAAGGCACAGCACAATTCCAGCTGAGTGTATCAGCTGCTGCCATTGTCTTTGGGCAGATGTCTCCATCCTTGTCCAATCCAGTACTTGTGTCCCTCAAGCCTGACTCAAACACAAGGGAGTTCTGTTACTCAGGTACCTGGAAGCTGTACAGCACAGCGATGTTGATCTCCACCAGGGCCTGGTCCTTCCACAGCGAGGAGGTTTTCCTCATATCCAGGTTCATTTTTTTGGCCACTTGCTGTAACAAAACATGGTAGAAGGTGAACACTTCTAATGACCAAGAACCAAGGACTGAAGATCCCTGCTTGAGGAGGGGAACCTGAAGGAGGGACCCAGGGTCACACAAGGCACCCGTAGGGCAGGGCAGCACACTTGCAACGAAGGGCTGACGTTTTGCCTTCCTCTGAGAAGATGTGGTCCAGCCTTTTCCTCTCCATGACAGGAGCAAGGCCAGTCTGGCCTCCCTTCCTCCCCCGGGCACAGGAAGATGACTAAATGCTGCTGAAAAGGGCCATCACAAGCAGTTGCTCTTTGTGGGAGGAGGGGAAATGGGTGGGTCTGTGGGACAGCAGGAGATGGTGGTGATCCGTGTGCTGGGAGGAACAGGCCCCTGCACCCCTTCCCATGCCAGACCCCAAACTCTGCTTTTTCTCAGCCTGTTTCTTCTACCTGAAGTCCTTCCCCCAGACACTATCACAGATGTGCCTGCGCACAAACACACACTCACTCTCACCCCTCTGGTTTTCAAGCAACTGGGGAGGGATGCAGCCCCTCCAAGTAACGTGCCCCTGAGAAGGGCAGAGGAGTCACCCTTGATGGGTGCAGACCCCCTGCACCAGCACCTCCCCATGGCTTGGCTTTGTCTCTGACTCACCCCGTCTCCAGTGTGGAAAGTCCCTGAGCCATGGCAGAGTGCTCCAGAGGGGCCAGCTGGAGGGTCCCTATGAGCAGGCATGTCCCTGAGGCGCCACCAAGTGCCTCAGCACCCTCTCAACCCCACTAGGTCTTTGTGTTTGACCTTAATCAAGCACTTGCTGATCCCTAAGATGCTTTGAGAAGTCTATGGGGATCTCAACAGGCATCACACCCGTTGTGTTAGATACCACTTGGCCCCGAAGGACACAAAAAAACTTGCTAGCCCGTCACACCCTTGGCCACGTGGCTCCAGGAGAATGTAACTGCCCTATCTAAGGGAGACTTGGATGTCCTGTACTCTCCTTCTCAAGGCAACACTCTCCCAGTGTCCTGCCTGCTCCCCAGTAACTTCACACACACCCACTGCACCCCAGGAGCACCTAGCCTCCCCGAGGAGGGAGAATTACCTCTAGTATGTTGTAGCGAGAGTTGTCACAATAGTCCCGGACCCCAATCTCTGTGCCCATGTACCAGCCGCTGAAAGGGCAGGCGGAAAACTCCAAGCCACCGATCTCGAGGAGCATGTTGGAAACTGCTGGCAAACCATACCACTTCAGGCCCAGGTCCTTAAACCATTCAAACCTGCCGGGATACAACAGGGTTAGGCAATCAGCGAGACATCCCCTGCCCAATGCAGGCAGGAGAATGGAGGAGATTACTTTGTTACCAGCCACCGGGCTCAAGGACACATGAGCAGAACGATTCCTGGAGGCAGTATCTCCCTTAGGGGCTGTTTATGGGGAGAAAGCGATATATCAGGAGCATTACAGAGTGGTGTAAGTCCCGGGAGAATTCAAGAAAAGGTAAACCAGCCCTGAGGCAAGGACACAACCTGCTTTCCACTTCCAGGCGCCGTCAGCTTTACATCAGAGTGGAGGGAAGATCTGGAAGAGGGTCTTGGGTAAAGCACCCAAGCCATGGCAAGGAAAGACCAAGCACGTGAGGTGGCGAACCAGAGTCGCTGAGTCCCGCTGATGCCCTCAAGCAGTTTCAGGGCTTACTCTGACTTACTTGGGATGCCGGATGGGCACTTCCAGCACAAGCTCTGGAGGGATTTCGAATAGCTCTGGATCGTTGCCGTTGGCTTGGAGGAGCAGAGGCAGGATATCGAAGCGCCCGTGTGGTGCCTTCCACCCTTGCTGAATGCAGATCTACAGGCGAAGCAAAGGCGGGGTTTAGGAGTCCCAGCAGATCATCTGGTCTTCAAGCATTATGGGCAGGGAGTTACACGGCACTGAGCAGTGTCTCCTAACAGCATCTCTGCTCGGCCCTTATGGTCAAGCAATAAATAACCTCCATCCAAGGGAGCTACGACACGGGGTTGCCTGTCACAGCCAACCCTTGGCCATGTAAGGGAGATTTGGGCTGAAAAGGAGCCTAGAACTAGATCCCCAGGTAGGAGCATGGCTCTGAAAAAGCTCCTTACCCTATTTATGCCTGTAATGGTGAAGGAGAAAATGAGTGAGAAAAGCAGAGGAGTTTGGGAAGAGCTGAGCAGAGCACTGGTGCTGTGCAGGCAGCGCCAACAGGCAAATCGCATTTCTGATTCCCAACTGGCCCAGGTCAGCCGTGGGCACACTTGTCCTCCTGCAACAGTTCCCTCAACGCTGCTAAGTGACCCCTTCTCAACAAAAGCAGAAGTCTTTTGGTGCAGCTATGGCCAACTCCTGCATGCGTGGAAACAGCTTTTATTCCAGGGAAGATATCCCAGGGTGGGACCAATGCAGCTTTGCTTTGTGGTGCTGCAGTGGGTGCCATAAACCCTGCCTGACCCAGCACCCTCCTCCCTCCCGGGATGCTCAGAGCTTCTGCACATCCCCACCAGGCCCATGCCCATGGTGCTCAGGAAGGACGGCTTCAGCTGGTACCTCCGTCAGCTCCACGTTTGCGGGGTCTCCCAGGATAGTGCCGTCGGGCTGCTTGTAGCCAGCGTAGCGGATGAGCTGAGCGTTCCAGATGCGGAAGTCATGCTTGCTGTCCGTCCGCTGCGGGAAGATGGTAATAGCAGATCTGGAAGGAAGAGGCAGCGCTGGTGAATGCCGAGGATGTTGCAAGGGCATGGGAACGGGGCTTGTCAGAGGAATGGCAAAGTGTTGCGGGGGAAAGGTGCTGGCCCTGCCTGCCATCACCCTGCCCACCACCTCTGCTGGTGTCCTGGACAAACCCCAAACATTGATTACATTTCCATCACCAGAAGTCATGGCCAGGCGCACTCCAGCTCTGGAATCTGGGGTGTTTCCAGCCATTCAGCTCCAGGCAATATGCTCTGTTAACATGGGGTTTCAGACAGATCTGGAGAGCAACCCGTGGTCTGCATTTGATGCTGAATATACGAAAGGAGAATTAACTGGAAAATCTGCCCTTTGAGGTCCCACGGAGAGCAAGAGACATACTGGGACCCGCAGGACACCTTCCCCTGTTATCAAGACCCTCTAACGCTCCCCAGGACAGGTGTTGGCTACGCATATTGTGCAGCAGCTGCCAAAGGAGACAAAGTCAGCAGGGCCCAGAGCTGGGCTGACACACATCCAGAGGCCTTCGGGTACATACCCTGGTGACTCCCCCGGTGGCTTACCTGAGGTTCCCTTTGTTGGTGGCGTATTTGATGTGGTTGCAAATATAGTTGAACATCCCATGGGCTGTGGTGCAGTCCCGGGCATCAAACACCTGAAACAGTGGAAGCAATTGTGGTGATGCTACAGGATGCTCCAACTCCTAGGGCAGAGCCAAGCAGGAGGAACACAGCACAGGGAAAGCCCTAGAAGCCACCGTGACTCGTTGGGTATCTAAAGCTCCATAATTATGTGTTCCCTGCCTTTACAACACGTGAGTGTCTAATCCAGCTGCCCTTTCTGCTTTACAGAGGTGAGTCGTCTGCTGCTCAGGCAAAAACCTCCTCAACCCAGTGCTCTCAACCTGCTGCTGTTCCTGGCTTATCCACCAACAGTTTTGGCTTCTCCTCTTTGCGTCTTGTAGCTCAAGACTCAAAGCTGAAATAGGACAGGTATCAGGCAGGCCTGAGATCCGCTGAAAGGATGGGGACTCAGAAACAGAGCATGGAAGGGACCTTTAAAGGCCATCTAGTCCAACCCTCCTGCCACCGGCAGGGACATCTTCAGCTAGATCAGGCTGCTCAGAGCCCAGTCCAACCTGACCTTCAATGTTTCCAGGGATGGGGCATCTACAAAAGGACGGGGAAACTAGGAAAGAGAGTCAGCAGAAGGCTCGAAGACAACTTCTTGCAGAAACGGCTTCTCCCAAGGTTCAGGTGTGCCAAAAGAAGGAGTGGAAGAGGAGAGCTGAAGGCTGAGCTGGGAGCGAAGGAGGCCCAGCCTCCTGGCCTCAGGCAGTGCCTATAGCCATGTGAAGCAGCCATAAGAATTGCTCAGCAGCACTTGAGCTGTGCTGCAGGTTACAGAGGGAGACGTCATCTCTGTACCAAGGGATTCCACTAGAGATCACTAATTCAGATCCTACCCGATGCTTCCAGCTAGTCAAAAGGGCACCAAGCCAAATCTTCTCTTGCCACAGCATCTCTGTACCAAGGATGAGTGTGTCCTGCTGCCTCTCTCCAGGCAGACCAATAGTTTTGGAAGCAGCATGTAAGACATTGGAGCAGTATCTGGTTTTGGAAAAACTGCTCTAGAGCACCAGCTTCCAGTTGGCCCTGTTTCAGGCACAAACACCTCAGCTACACCTACCCCACAGATGCTTTTCCAGCTCCCTCTGACTTCCCAGCCTGTGCATCCCCCCAAACTGTCAAGGAGAGCGTAGCTGCTGCATGCTGAACACAAGCTGTACCTGTGCTGTGCTTCCCCGGCTATCTGAAGAGCAAAGTTTTGGCCCTCCAAAACTCCAGTGAGTCCTTTGGCAGGCAACCTGCCAGCTGTCGCCAGCCGTGCTGGGGCTCACCTGCAGCTTGGACCACTGAATCCTGCCCACGCAGCGGGCTGCATTTCTCCAGGCATGCTTGGCTCCGTAGATCAGCTCTGTGTCCCGCAGCTGGTAGGTATCAGTGGCTTCAATCTCCTTGGTGACTTCCTCCAGCCTTTCCATGTGGGCCTTGGAGCCAGATCTGCACGCGTGGGGAACGGAGGAGGTGGCAGTCACCAACCCAGGTGGAGGGCAGGGAATCCTGCTGCTCTCCACCTGGGCACGAGTTCTTTCTTTCTTAAGCACGCGTGTGTGCACATATATGCACACACGCGTGTGCTTTCAGGTAACAGATGACCAAGTGCAAATGGGAGAGGTGAGTAATTTGCACATAGGCACGCAGCAAATGCTAGGAATGAAACTCCCCTGAAGAAGCAGCTGAACGTGGAGCACCCCGGTCTCACCCTGTTTTGACTTGCAAGTGTGAAAGATCAGATCATATGTGAGGTCTCAGCATAAGCAGCAGCCAGGGCCTGCGACCTTCTACAGCCAATACTTACCTCTTTATGGAGGAATAGTATTGGTCAATGAAGTCCTTAGCCAAGAGGAGCACCTCCTCTTTTGTCCTGGTATCTTCTGACTTGCGGACGTGTTGGCTAGGGGTCATTACTGAGCCCATGCAGATCTGCTCGGTGCATGCGGTGGCCTGATGAGGCAGAAGGAGACAGGGGTGTCTTGGGTTACTGCAGCACTTTTGGCTACTGGGCTGGGCGAAGTCAACGATTAGCTACGCTAGAAGTTGGTGGCATCTTTTACAAACAGGGACATTTCCAACTTACTTGTTTTCACACCTATAGGTAACGTTGTGTAAGACAACTTTGTGTGCAGTCATCTTTTGTCCCACCTGATATGGACAACTGGGGCTCCCTAGATTCTTGCCCCAGCTTGGCATAAAGTCATATGCTTTTCCTGATTTATCCCAGATGGGCTTCCCTCTCACCCAGCATATTGCACCAGAGGTTTGAAATTTAGACACCGCTGGAGACAAGACGACTGGCCTGAATTCATTCAGTTCTGTATTTCCAGGTAAAGCCATCTTGGAAACACTGTGATCCACTCAATTATGCCCAGACAACTTTTGGCCAGTCCTATCAACTCTACTCACCATCGCCGTCTTGAGGTGCAGAGTGTCGTGAAGCACAGAGCCTGTCTCCCAGTTCTTGATTTTGACAAACCGTGGGCATTTGGAAGGACTTCCATTCACTGTGTTCTTAGTTGGGGACTGCCGCCCGGATGGCGGTAGCTGGACAACAGCGAAGATCAGGCACAAGGTTAGTATTCATCAACGAGATACAGGAAAAAAGCCACAACAAGAAGCAGCATCCTGTACTAGTGGATGCCTGTGCATAAATCCTAGCGACGATACAGCAAGAAAAAAATGTATATGATCAAAATACTGGCAGTGTTTGGGATCCTACAATGGAGCAACCAATACTCAATGCAATTGAGAAGTCACCTCAGTTTACAGAACAGCCAAACCTGTAGAAGAGGAGTTAAAAAACAGAGACAGAAGTGGCTTAGGATAATGTTGTGTTCAAGATTCCCAGTGGAAGACTTACCTCTCTAAAATATATTAGATGTTTCTTTTTAAGGAGCATCACCTGCTCAAGTTTTACACGTGCCGAGCTCTGCCTCATTAATACGAGCACTGTGAGATAGAGCTAACGGCCGATCGGTCCTCCGAGCAAGCCAAAGGCACATCTCCTTTGATATCAATGCTGGGAAATCGTAGGAATAAGGATGGATAAATTATGCAAGTGGGAGGGCTGCTGAATTACGCATAGTTGGATTACTTCAGTCTCAGCTCTGAATCTCCAGCCCTCGCTGATACTCTGCATCAGGGTGCGCTCATCCAGCACATCTGGAGTTATACACCAACACAAGGAAGAGCCTCAGCCAGCAGAGAGCTTGTAACGAGAAGAGCTGGCTGTGAGTGCTTGTATTTGCACATGTTTTCACAAATAATATCTGGTATTTCTACTGTGACCCTTATTCGCCCCAAGCACTTAAAAACTTGAAGAGCAATCAGTGCCTGCCAGCGGATCACAGGAGAGTGAGATCCGCATTGGCCCTGACGAGCAGAGGTGTTTTCTTCTAGGAATCAGATCTTATAGTAGGGTGTAATTCAGTCACTGCAACCACAACAGTGTCGCTGCAGGTTTCAAGGGGAGACCTGGTCCCACACCAGAGGGTCCTGTCAAAACCTGCTTATATTTAGCACCACTTAAAATCTTGCTTCTCTGCAAAGCAGGCCTTGGACCAAGTTCTGATGCAGCCTTCCTACACAAATCCTGTAGCTTGTGTCCCTTTCTAATCCATCTGCAAGTTTTTTGAAAGACGGCACTGCCTTCAGCAGAGCTGTGTGGAGTCCCACCCTCCTTTTTGGTGGTTCTGGGCTCATGTCCAGTCACACCTCATGGACTAACAGCAACAGACAAATCCAGCGCTACAGCTTGAAGGACCAACTGAAGAAGAGCCAGCACGTGGTGGAAGACGCTCTTGTTTCAGAACAAGCACTTTTGCTGGTGAGCAAACCCAGGAGGGAAAGCAATAGGGACCACCAGGATGGCAAAAGCAGATGAGGCTCCAGGTCTAAGTTATTCTTACTTTGCCAGACAGAAGATTGCTCTGCTTTTCCGAAGCAGAGGGAGATTGATGCCTGATTGACTGCGAGACTGATGCCTGGGCTGAGCGGACACCACTGCATTGCCCTGGTGGCAATGTTGGCTGTATTTTTTTGCCCAGTGTTTGTTTTCACCATATTCTCTGCACTTTTTTCCTGGAAAATATGGATTTCGCTGTCAAGCAGCCTGAGGCTCACAGTGTTATACCATGCACTGAAAGCACATGCTGGGAGCAAGAGGCAGAGGGTGGAGGGGAAGGATGGAGGGGAAGGCAGAGCCTTGCAACCTGACCACTTGGTAGGACCCTCTTTGGTCCTCCCAGTTTTCTAAAGCTGCTCTCTGCATGCCCTCAGGCTATGCTGTCATAGGTCTCTGTGACATTCCTCATGTCACAAGTCCTGTGATCTTCCCACCAAGCTTTTCGAAGTCCTAGCCCCTGAAGCCAGTTGACCACACAGTGGACCTCAGCTTCCCCTTTCCGTGCTGCAGAAAACAAGTATAAGACCTCGTACAGAGCTCAAAACCAGCAGTAAATAAAAAGAACCTCCTGAATATAGTCCTGGAAAAGCACTATTTTTAAGTAAAGTTTTTTTTCACTTTTGGGGAATCTGACCTGAATTATGGTAGCAGCAGTTCCTGGTCATTTTTTTCTGCTTGTTTTACTCGTTCAAGAAAATTAAACCATCCCTGAGCCACTAACATCATCCTGTGCTCTCTGAACCAACCTGGGCCATCCTTAGGACCAAAGGGGATAATCTGCCACCTTCCTTCTAAGCGTGATTGCTCATGGAATTAGTAAAACCTACCTGAAAACTGCTGCTCAAAAATGCAAACAAAAAAAAAAAAAATCCTCACCTGTACTTCCACTTGCCAGACAGAAATTAGAAATACCAAGCAGGTGTTGGTTGTTTCCAGCACCACTTTTTTATTCCGAGTTAGTTTTGGTTTGCTGATGGGGCTTCAGAGCATCTTAGGAGGTGTGCTGCTGAGCACCACCTTGCTGGAGCATGTTTGGCCCAAGAGCATATTACGAATCCAGATGTAGCGACGACCCCATCCTTGGAGTGAGCGAGCTCATGGTCCAAGCTGGTGGACATCGGCTGCTTAACATCTGCCTACAGATGTTCTACCTTAAGCCTCTCTCAAAGCTGCTCCCTTTCCTTTTTTTTTTTTTTTTCTCCTGTCTTTTCCCTGCAAGAACCAGCAAAGTTTGGCTCTTTACTGAAAGAGGGCTGCGGTGCAGAGGCACGCAGAATCCCTGGGACACCAGCGGGGCTGAAGCAGCCAAGGAGACACCACCTACGAGAAGCAGAGGTGCCAGGTCTGGCAACCGCATTGCCGAGCAGCTGTGGAGAGAGCGGCACCCAGAAGAGACTGGAAAAGAGCTCTCTGTGTGTGTGTGTGTGTGTGTGTGTGCGTGTGTGTGTGTATGCCTTCCCTGCGCGGCAAAGCTGAAGCCAAATATTACCCCTGGTTCCGTCAGGGAGGTTGTGTGAGATCCTTTCATGTTTTAATTAGGCAGCTGTGCTATTAGTGACTCAAGAGTGGGACAAACGGAGAGACTAACGTAGCAGTCGGGGCGCAGATGCATTATGCAAACATCTTTTGCAGGGAGCGTGTTGGCACTTATCGTCAGCGTGCAGCTTGCGAGCTGTCTGCGGATCTTACAGACGCAGAGGAGGAACGCACGCAGCCCCGGACGCCTCTTGGGCCTGGAACGACAGGGAACATCTCCCTTTTTGCCGACCCGAGTGGGCTCTACAGATCCTCAGCCTTCCTCCCGCGTCCCAGCTGGGCGTCGGGGGTCCCTGCGATGGTGGCACCTATTGCCCTGCTGAAATGCCGCGGCTGTGGGAGGGTGAGGTCTGCAGCATTAGCCCAGGTCATAGATATATTGGCACGCTGACATTTCCTTCCAGACAGCATTAACCCTGCTAGCTGAAAGTGTGTTTTTCGCTTTTATAAGGCTGTAAATCATCCTTACAAGCGCGGAGCTGATATGACTCCCTTCCTCTGCCAGCTACATGGACACACACACCCCCCCGTTTACCCTGGAGCTCCCAACAAATCAATCCGTATGGACTGAAATATGACTCACGCAGGACCTGGGCTGGTGCAGTCACAGCATCTTTCCATGGGTCAGGTTTAGGGCCAGGGGGGATTGGGCTCCTGGGAAACAAGCAAAACACGCTGCGTGATTTTGCAAAAAAACCCCAAAACCCAAAAGAGGGACAGGGATCGATGCCCACCGGGTCTTTCAGCACCTTATTACAAGCCTCAGTGAGCATTCCCCACCTGGCCAAGTGAATCCACCAAATCCGGCTTTAAAGAGCAATGTGTATGAAAAGCTCACACTTGGCTTGACTCGCCCCTGCGTTAACGCTCTTTATTGCAGCTTGCAAGAAGGTCAGTTGCCTCGACCGCACGCAGCCCCGGGGGAACGGCTGCAGGGAGCACGGGGGAAAAACCAAACCACCTCCACCAGAGCAGGCGCACCAAACTGGGGATAAGAAGGATAAAAAGAAAGCTGCACATCTAGTGGGGGGAAAAAAAAAATTAAAGAGTTTAATAACAGCTTAAGACTGGGGGTTTTGGCAGCCCTAACACGGAGAGAAATTAAGCTCTGAACACAGAATGTTATAAAGTGCTTATAGTCACAGACACGTACATGCAAGGAGCTTAGAAAAGGAGGCAGAAAGACAGTGTCTGTCCAGAGCTGGGGCAAAGGGACCAGAGCAGTGACCTGGCCTTGGGCGAGACGGGCTCCTGATACCTGCCACAGTGCATTAACCGCACGGTGGGACATGGGGCTGCTCAGGAACGTCTCTCCAGCAGCTGAGCAAAGTCTGTTGCAGCTCTTGGATGCACCCATTTGTGCGTGCCGACGTAGGATGATACCCGCCGTAAGGTTGTCTATGCTGCTGGGAGACCTGGTCGCAATCCTGAGCTGCAGCCAGGTGAGGGGAGGATGGCCATAGCTCTTAAATGTGTCTGAGCACCCAATTGGGTTGGTTAAAGCCATGCAGTCTGGCACGGTCAGGAGCATCTCGGCCACCCTGCGTGTGCATCAGCACCTGCACAGCAGGTCACGTGTGTCCCATGAGCCTCCGACACTGTGCATGCTGCAAAAGTGCACGTGAACATCATTCGGCTCAGGAGCCCCGAGAGAAACAACGGTGCTCCTGGCACAGAAGGAATGAGGCCGTGGGCAGAGTTAAACCACCACAGCTGAGACCATGCCACTTCTGCGGGCATGAAGGGACCATGCCACCCCATGTGACTTCACCCCCTGCTTCTGGCTTTGCATCTTGCAAAGCGCCCTTGAAATGGGAAAGCATCCAGTGGCAGAGCCATGGCCTGGGAGGTGCCGATGAACACTGTTGGGTATCAAGGTCAGGCTCAACATCTGGCTCTCAACCACACCACGAGTGACACCCACCCTGTGGCGGTCTGCAGGTGGCACATCAGCGAGGAGCATTGCATTGCAGCTCATTGGAGCTCAGAAGAGGCATCAGCCAGAGGCATCCTCTGAGGACATTCCTGAGCTGAGGAAATACTGATTTTCTCGGAAGTCTTCATGTGACCACTAAATCACTTTTCTCCCGTCCTTTGGAAAACAGTCCTTACTATGTCACCCTGAGAAATACGGTGGGGCAAGGAGACCGAATGGTCCCCAGACTGGTCCCCTGTGTCCTGCCCTGCTGCTGGTTAATCCCATCAGGGAGACACGTTTGCCCGAACAGGCTTGGCAGCGCTCACGCACGTCATGTTTTCCCCAAGGTGATCTTTCTGGCCTGGCAGGGTCTGCCTTACGTCTCTGGCTTTGCTACAAACATGGAGTTAATCCACTTTTGGCAAGGAAGCCTGAGAATTTATGTCCGTGGAGTGTGAGGAGATGAAAAGGCACCGTACAACATATTAGCTGAAGTGCTCTATTGAATTACCATCACATGAATCAAAACGACTTTAAACGATGCAACTCGGCTTTTTGCCACGAAAAGGGACGACAGTCCCAAGGGAGGTTTCAGAGTCCTGGTTCCTGGCTGCGCTCCCATCCCACTCTGGCCCCTTGGATAAAGAGCATCGTTCTCCAGTGACTTTTACACTACCTGAACCGTGGGGAATTCAGCTTCTGAACCAAATGGGCTCTACGCCCCATCAACTACAGCTCTTGGGATCAAAGGTCTTCAAGGTAGTGCATGTAGTCCTTGCAGGTTCTCTGGGGTGTGAGAGCCCACCAGGATGGCTCATGTACCCCCAGGCCCCCCTTCCCACTCAAAGCAGCATGAGCCATGGGGTCTTACCTGCTCTGCTTCGGAGTAGGGGTTGTTCAGGACCACAGGCACGTTGCTCTTCCCCCACAGGTCACCGAAGACACGGTCATTCTCCATCTGAGCCGGTAAGGCTTTCTGCGGCTTGTTTTCGCCTTCCCTGAAACTGAAGGGTTAAAAACCATTTGGGTCAGCGGGCTGGAGGGCAGCTGGGTGCTGGGACCACGGGGCCAGGTCCTGGAGCGATGGCTCCAGGACCTGCTCCAGCTGCTTCCCACAGGAGCAAAAGCTCACGCATCGCCCCGCGGGAGGGGAGGAAACGCTTGACCTCGGCCGAGGCAATGAATCACCGCAGCGAGGGCAACCCAAACACAATAGGAATTTTGCCGCGTGGGTGAGCGGAGTGCCTGCAAAAAAACAGGAAACCCCTGCCCAGACAGGGCAGACCCTCTGCACCCCAAAAACGCAAGCCAGAACTCTGTGAAAACAAGCACAGAGCTGGGGAAAGGAGAGCCACACGCAGTTCCAGCTGCAAAACCTCATAGCAAAACCTCATAGCAAAACCAGCTGGGTTTTCAGAGCAGCTTCGTGTTTATGAGCGGAGTAGAGGAATAAAAAAAAAAACCCAAGAAAAAATAGGTGGCTCCCAGGAGGGAGAGACAGCTCTCTCTCCTCTTCCTGACCTTTACAGATGCTGCAACTGCTGGTGAGTGCAAGCAATTTTACTTGAGCAAACTGACGGATTGCCTCCACGGAGCTGGGGCTGTTGGTAAGGCTGGGGGGCTGAGGACGTCCCCAGCACTGGCTTCCCTGGCCGGTACAGCGAGCCTGGCATAACCCACGTTGCACATAGCCTCCCGTGCACGTTTTGCCTGGGGAATGTACCGCAGGACGTCGGTGAGGCTGTTAAATGCCATCCAAGCAGGCGATGTAAAACCACTGCCATATGAGCCCTCATGAAGGAGAAAAAAAACAAACGGGGTTGAGAGCCGTGATGCTCAGAGATGGCAGGTTGTGGCGTCCACGCTGGAGGCACCAACTGCTCTGACGAGGCCACGTGTGGGAAGGAGAGCCATGGGTCGAGCTGCCTGGGACCACGGGCCGGGACTGGCAGCCAGGCTGCCTTCACCCTTGCTAAACAGACCGTCGGGGTAATGCGCTCTGGCAATTGTTTTGCTCCTGCTGTCAGTTCTTAAAAGTCTTCCAGATGCCCACTAAAGTCAATAATGAGCCTTCCCATTAACGACGGCGGGCTTTGGGCACCGACCAAAGTAGGACACTCGCACTCAGGACATAATTCACACCAACATGGTGCTCTTGACACCGTCTTGGGAAGACACGTGCATACAAATTCGGTTTCACAATCCTCCTTGCCCCCCGGCTCGTATCTTTAGGTACAGCTCTAAGTTTTCTGTAGTTTTTCTGCCTTTACAGAACAACGTTCAGCTGCCAAAACACTACACCAGGCTCCTGGATGCCTTCCAAACATTGGCTGCCTTAGGGTGAAAGTGGCCGGCTTGGTGCAAGCAAGGAGGTACAGGTGCCATAGGGGCAGATTTTACTGGCTTTTCTATGCCCCCCTTCCCCGGAAAAGAAAGCTGGTCTTTTGTGACTTGGTTCCTACGAGTACGCAAAAGAGTTTCAATCAGATAAAACACAAGAAACCCCACCCGCTGCACCGCACAGCTGCAGCCAAAGACAACAGGTCCCGGCGCTGCCAGGAGTGCTCGGCAGCCACGCAGGTCCCAGGGCTGGGGACAACCGTGAACCGTACAGTACCCACTCTGCCCTCTACCAGCCCACCCACAGGGGAAGCTCAGGGTCTCTTGACACGTCCAGCCTACCTCCACCTAGAGAATTCCCAGCAGCAAGACAGGGAATTAGCAGGATGAAAATTCGGCAAATCTGGTTCTTCCCCTAAGTCAAGGCCAGCTATGAAACCTCCCGGAGAACACTCATTTCATAGAATCATAGAATCGTTAAGGTTGGAAGGGACCTTTAAGATCATTGAGTCCAACCATTAACCTAACCTGACAAAAACTACTTCTAAACCATATCCCCAAGTACCACGTCTGCCCTTTTTTTAAACACCTCCAGGGACTGCAAATCCACCACCTCCCTGGGCAGCCTATTCCAATGCTGGATAACCCTCTCAGCAAAAAAAAATTTTCTAATATCCAATCTAAACCTCGCCTGGCTTAACTTGAACCCATTTCCTCTCGTCCTATCACTTGTCACTAAGGAGAAGAGGTCAGTCCCCATCTCTCTACACCCTCCTTTCAGGTACTTGTAGAGAGTGATAAGGTCTCCCCTGAGCCTCCTCTTCTCCAGGCTAAACAACCCCAGTTCCCTCAGTCGTTCCTCATAAGACTTGTCCTCCAGACCCCGTTTCCACGGCCGCACTTCCCTCCCCTCTTGCTCTGAGCCCCATCACATCAGGGAGGGTGGAGGCGAGTCAACGCAGAGCCACTGAGCACACAAAAGCATGGGCATACACAAGCCATCTCTTGTAGCTTGTGAGCCCCAACGTGCTGCTCCCCACAACTGGCCCAAAAATCAAGACACGAGCACTAAACCCATAAGGCGATGGAAGAAATCCCTTGGCTTTACTGGTGCCTGAGGCTTGGCAGAGGGAACCTGCCTCCTGGGGGACCACGGTGCCTCTCCAAGGGCATAGATTTTGCCTCTGTGAAGACAGGAGAGCCTTGGGCAGGCAGCCCCCAGCATGCCAGATATCCTGCAGGCGCCTCCAAAATGACACTGAGCATACGCCTGCAGGCGCCTGGCACGACCCGCTGTTTCCAGGAAGGTGTTTGCAAGCCTGTCTAAACGGGCGTCTGCCAGCACAAGGGAACCTTGGAGAGGAATCCATCAATCGGCGGCAGCAGCTGGAGGTCTCGGCTGGGAGGCTGCACGTGTAATCTCATTGTCTGCACACCAGCGAAGCCATAAATGCTGGTACCTGTGCCAACGGCACGGAAAAAGACCAGATGCTTGAATTAAGTCATCGCTGTAGTTGGCTACTTTGCGTTGCTGGAGTGGGGCCCTCCTCCCATTTGCTGGCCTTAAGCATCACCCGACAGTGAGGTGCACCATCCTGAGGAACAGTGAGGTCCAGGTGGGCATTGCAGGTTGGATGCCCAGCAGGAAATGCTCCACATCCCATTGCCTGTTGGCAACCGGGGCAGAAACGGGCCGCATATTGCTATTCTTGACGGACTTACGGCTGTGTGAGCAAGGCAGCGAGGTGCTGCCCGCGCCCTCGGCCTCTGCTATAAAAGCCCAGTCGAGCGTAGCTGCGACAAAGCTATTAGGACTAAACTCGTGGTTGTATCTCTCGCCCCCGTGGTGGTGTTGTGCTGCAGTCCGCTCAGTGTCGGGCAAGGAGGTCCGTGCCTCGCAGGGCTGTGGGTGCGTGCCCCTACGCTGAGCTAGCGCAGACCTCTCCCGGATGAGGCTGCCCAGAAGTATCCGGCTCTGTCTTTTGGAGGGAGACAGGGAGAGAAAAGCCCATTCAGAGCAGCCGCAGCCTCACCCCAGATGGGGGGAAAAAAAATTAAAAAAAATCAATTGCTTCATTTTACAAATATTTCCTGCTCGTTTCTTGTAACTGCCTTGTTTGCGAGCTTGGGCAGGAACAGGGTCTTTTGGGTCAGTTATTTTCCTCTCTTGACTTGGCTTCCCCAGCCACCAGCAGAGAGGCGGGGTGACCTGCCACGTTCATACGAGGATGCCACTCACGCACTCAAGGAGACCGGCAGGATGGCCAGAACACCGTGCCTGAGCTCAGCCTCCAGACTGCATTTCCAAAAGCACTTTACCGACAGAAAAGACCTTCTCAAGGGTTCTCGGTGGGTGATGGGGAGGGCGCAGTTCCCCGGAGGGGGCAGGGGAAAGGGGAGCTTGCCCTTGGCTGCTGGCCGCCCTCACCACTCACCGTCAGACCCGACCTGGGCGCTTTAGGGCATGGAACAGGAGGATTTTAAAAATCACCACTATAATGTCTTGGAAGAACTGGAAGCAAAGCTGAAGGTCTGACCTCAGAGGCACTTGTATGGCTGAACTCCCCCAAAAGCCAGATCCAGGATCCAGAGATCCTTCTGACCTCGGTCCCGCCACCAGAGCCACTCAATACCATTTCAGCATTAACAAAAATCTTTCAGATCCGGAGCAGGTTTTGGGGAATTGACCCCATTTGATGTCTCTTGTCCTGAAAGCAAAATTTGCTACTTAAAAAAAGAAAAGAGGAACCCTGCCCTCCCCCACTGGCGCACAGGCAGAGCCCGGGATGCTGCCTCACCTCGGAAAGAGCATCTGGCTGTTTGGAGAAATGAGAGGCACCACTGTTTTCTTTTGACTAATTTGATGATGTTGCAGTGCTCAGAGTGATGAAGCAGAAGGGAAGTTGCTGAGACAGCCCTTTGAGAAATTTCTCCAAAGCTTTTCCAAAAAGAGAGGAAAAAATAAATATATATATGAGCAAAAAGAAAGTTTGTCACTTGGCTCCTTTGAATATGCTCGGCAGAAGGATCTCTCTGATTTCCCCAGCAGAGAGGAGAGGTATCACTAACTGCTGCAATCCCCAGGGGACAATTTGGATGAACCGATAAGGACATGGATGTCCGCACTCGTGATGACGGCTCTCGTGCCATGATGCCGATAGCAGCGCTCCGTGCTGTGGCCTCGAGGGACTGACTCCTTCCAGACCATTGTCCCCACAGCTGAAAACCCTACGCCGGCACTTAGGACCTGCGTGGGAAGCTCACATGTGCACACACCACTTGCTCTGAGCTGTGGGAGAGAAATACCTTCTTTTTCCTTTCTCCCCCTCCCCCGGTGTGTCCTTGGGGATGGCCGTGAGGCTCCGCTGCATGTTGCTCCTCCTTCCAGTGCTGGAGGCAGGGACAAATGGCTCTTGCCTTACCTCTCTTTTGCCCCATGGAAAACCATACTCCAGAGGACATTGCATCCTCAGAAGTTATTTCCTTGGTCTCACACCCCTGGGGCAGCTCAGAGTCTGCAACGCTGGAGAAGCGTGGCTGCAGACCCCCGTTGCCGGAGGGTAAAGGCAAGAGCTGGCACAACGGCTCGTGTTAGAAGGAGAGGCGGGAGCAGGGGTAGGACATGAGCCGGGATCTGCAGGGAGCAGAGGGTGGAGCAGAGCTCAGGGAAGAGTCGGAATGTTGGATGCAGAAGGAATAACCCCAGAAGGTGGGATGCGCTCCCTGGAGAGGGAGCGGGGACAGCGTGCCCGGAGCGGGTGACTGCAGAACGATCAAAGCAAGAAACCACTGCCTAAATGAGAAAGGGGAGGTTGAACGGTGCTGAAGGAAGAGGACAAAAGCCTCACGCATGACTTGAAGAAGGTCTTGCACCCTCAGAAGCTCAGAGCGCCTCTGGGCTGTGCCCAGTGGTGGAATTAGGGACTAATGAGCCGAGCAAGCTGCATGGAGCGGACACGGACAGAGCCTATGAAATATGAAGCTGGTAAATGCCGTTGAGTAGGCATTGACGGATAAAGACCTGGGAACAGATCCAAGCGATCCCAAAGTCCCACCGGCACGGTTCGAGATTCAGCCGGCATCAGATGCAACCTACGACCACCACGCTGGTCCCTTCCCAGCCCTGCCCAAAGAGCACCTGGTGGATTCCAGCCTCAGCGTCTTATTTGGAGCCCAAACGCAGTTCAGGTCTGCCAGGAGGGTGCAGGCTCATACGTGGGCCATGGGTTTGTCTGCTGGGACCACGTACAAGGAGAACGGCTGTCCCACAGGATGTGAAAAACAGCACCAGCAGAGCAGGTGAAGGGTGCTTTGGAGACTGGTCCGAGAGGGCTCCATGGGGGTATATTTGGGTGGAATATCTTATTTGCAGACACAAAAATGCCTCTCTGGATTAGACTGATGTAGTCAGAGTGACGAGGAAGACGAATCCTCTGAGGGAGAAGGGGAGAAGGGGAGGGTTATTCACTGCCAAAGCTTCCTACTTCACCATTTTGCAGAATGGCAATAACATGATAGTTTCAGGGAACCTTTTCATTTCAGAGGTTTTAAAGTTTCATGTCCAAGTACAGAATAATGAAGACATCAGAAATGCAAATGAAATGTTTTAAGCAACACAAAGAGATTTTGGCGGCAGCGAAGGAGGTGGGAGGAAGAGAATTTTCTCTTCGAGAACTGCAAAATTACGGGGTTTGTTCCAATGCAGGATGGAGCCTGAAACCTTGAAACCCTTCATAAACAGAATTCCTGCTCTCAGCACACTTCTCCCTCTCAGGGCTGCTGATGCTGCCTTTTGGACCGAAACTGCCATGTTTCCATCATGCTGTTCGTGTTATGGAATAGACCTGAGAAGGAAAATAAATACTGGCAACTCGGGGGGGGGGGAGAGGGAGGGAAGATGGGACATGACAATCTTCCTAGAGCTCAGAGGGAAAAACAGACCTAGGTTAGCTGGCAGAGAGCGAATCAAACTCTATTTTTGTTTTCTAGCCCACGGTGAGCCTCATGGCAGAAATGCCAGCTCTCATCATACCTTGCGCCCCACTTCCATGCTCGCTTTTATGATTGACTTCGTCACAGATGGCTTGAGCCTAGTAGCAGTCATTCAGCCGGGGTCGCAGCCCATCCCATGGGTACGTACCATGGACCTGGGGCACCTTACAGCTGGAAATCAGCAGGGAGCAAAAGCCAGGTCATGGCAGGGACAACTGCCCCCCGGAGCGCAGACCACGGGTGCAGGAGACGGAGAGGAACTGACTTTCCCTCCCCAGTGCAAACTTTATTGTTTCCAGTTTTCCTTGCAAGCAACATTAGAGACATGGGCTGGAAACCCAAAGCATCAGGTGTAATTTGAGTCGCTTTTGGCAAAGCCCTCCTTGAACAAGAAGTGTTTGGTTCCTTCTGAATAACCTCAGACTTGTACCGTTCCTTTTTAGCTCTAGGCAAGCTGTCACAGCTCTGCGAGACGGACCGGCTTTGACAAAATGCTATGGGCTGTGAAGGTCAGCACCAGGCGAAGATGGAGACGGAACAGGATTGGTCCCGAGACCAGCATCTCCAGCTGGATCCATGGTCAAGTGGTCCAGGCTGTAGGTGTCGAGTTCAACCTTGAGCGAGGTTTTGCACCCTCCTGGTGTCTAGGTAGAGCTCTAGTCCTGTTTTGGCTAACACCAGCTTTGCTTGCTCCCCTCCCCCAGCCTGGAGAAGTCATAGTCTACAGCATGAGAGCTGCATCAATCTGATAAGATGTGCTTATTTTGGGGGGCATTTCTTTGGCATCGATCAACACAGTCTCCACAGTTATCCACTCCCCATCGCTCCCTGACCTTTCTGCACTTCTACAGACCAAGAAAACTCTCACTGAAGAAGACCTTCACCACGCCCCAGCTCTGTCTGAGACCAAGCAGAGGAGATGAATCATCTCCAGCATGTCGCAGGAGTGGGAGGAGAGGCGGCGGAGAAATGCCCTTTACCCTGCAGAGCAGCTCTCGACAAATTTTCCCTGCAGTATATCTCCTTTCTCAATTCTCTGCTCCAGACCAGGTCTTCTCGCTCATACAGAGTCCTACCGCAAGAGTGAGGCTGCAGCTTTTCATCAAGCAGAAGTTTGAAGACTAATTTGGAACGAAAAGTGGATTTTCAGTCCCAAGGTACATAGATTACATAGACTTATTTTTTTTAAAAGGATATTGAAAAATAAAGCGAGTGGAGTTTTGGTGAAGTACCCACTTCACTAATATTCTTGCTGGTTTCAGGTCCTTCAGTTCAAGTGTTTCGGTTTAATCTCTTTATGAGAAGAGACTCCTCAAAGCAAAAATCACATTTTTCATCCTTTTCCCCCAGTCGGAGGAGAATTTCCTCAGAGAACCTGCGGCTGGTGGGACAGGATGGGGACACTGGGGGGACACAGTTTGAAGGGCGAAGCTGTACCTTGTATCAATGCTTGGGACTGTGCCCTCCGGGGGCTTCACCAGATCATGAGCCCCAGCTCCATCACAGCAAAAACAGAGGGACAGAAGGGATTTTGAAGCACCCCTGCATGTTTTGTTGGACTTGTAGTCAAGCACAATCCCTTCAAGGTCTCAATTCCTTGATTGCTTAAACCAGGTTCCCCCCCAAGATGGGCTGGTGTTGGACTAAAGGATGCGCATTCCGGACAGGTAACAGCCCTCCAGGGGGAGCGCTGGGCTCAGGGGGGTTAAATTGCCCCCTATCGCACAGCAGAGACCAAACCCAACGGTTTCTGAAAGCAGCCAAACAAAAAAGCAGTGTGCCAAGACCTGGGGGTGTGCATGGCAGTGAGGGGACAGCAAGGAAGGATGTCCCTGAGCGATCCCTGTCCCACCGCTCTTCCCCAGACGTCTGCCACCCGCTGCCGGCGCCGCGCTGATTTTTCTTTTTCCCCTCTGACTCAGTGTGACCACCCTAACGGGCTTTGAGTAACCGTGTCCTCCGCGGAAAAAAATGCGTAATTTGGGAGAGAGCAGAAATGACGGCACAAAAACATCCGACAATAAAAAAATAAAAAATAAAAGAAGGGGGAAAACACACAGCGTGGGTGTTGGTTTGTGATGGGAGCCATCGGGAGCTCAGCCGTGGCTCTGCCGCCGAGGCAGGCAGGGAACCCATCGCAGGGATCCCGCTCCTCCGCAGCCAACAGCTCTGCCTTTCATCTCTCGTTATTTCTGATAAAAATAAATAAATACTTTTCTTTTTTTTTTTTTTTTTTTTTTTTTTTTTTCATTTTTTCCCCGCTCCGTAAGGAAGCAGGTGCAGCAAGGGAACTTAAAGTTACAAATCCCTCTGTCACTGAACCGAGATCGCCAGCTTCAGTGAACCCTCCTGAAAAAGCCTCCTGGCTTTTACAGCCAGCCAATAACCGAGGGCAGCCACAACCTGCTGCGGCACTTGACACTGCTCAAATGTGTTCGGGGACTTGGGGAAAGGCAACAGGAAAAGGCAACCTATCATTGCTAATAAACGGCCAGGAGGCGAGAGAGCTGGTACCGAAAAAAATAAAAATAAAAATAGCTACTAACAACACATTTGCAAAGGATGAAGGGCCACAGGGAGCTGCTTCGGCTCCGGAGCCATGGTCTACATCTCAGGGAAATGCCGAGGAAGATCAGGAGGGCAACACCGCACACATATCAGAAATGAAGCTGTTCCAGCCGCATGATGGGACTTCGCCCTCCTCAAGAGGCCATGGGGCCAACGACCATATGTCCCCACCCTTGTTATACATGCATACGCATATTGGAATAATTACCTGGATCTAGGAAGAGCGGAGGGGATGAACAGACAGCTCCGCTGTTGCATTTCAACAAGGGATGGCCATTTCTGAGCTCTCGACAGGAAACATTTCCCCCCTTCCCAGAAGACGGGAGCACCCAAGGCAGGTCCCACTGCCCTTGCAGAGAGGTGGCCTTGGCTTCAGCTGGAGCTGGACTGGGGGGTTCCCCTCTCCCCTCCCCAAAGCCAGAGCCTGACTGCCAAAAGCACAGAAGGTTTTGAAACTCATTTCTCCTGGGAAGCACCGTACTCTGCCGGTCTGACCTTCCCTCTCCCTCTCCGGCAGTTAATCAATAGCAGATTTCAAGGGGAGAGCTCCAAAGCAGAATAGCAAGGACAATGTCAGGAATCTCATTTTGCAGATAGGGAAACTGAGGCACGGGATTTTGTTTAAAGCTTACAATAAATTAGATTGAGAACACAGAAGAGAAACAAATCCCAGCCCAGCCCATGGTCCGCTACATCACGTAGCTCAGCTTGCCGGGACACATTACTCCTACTGTCTCCCCAAATTCCCACTCTCAGATCTTTCTCCCTGTCTTCCGCCACCTATTCCCAATTTTTCATTCCTTTTGTCTTCCTCTCATCAACCGTTTCCCCCCTTTCTTTTTGCACCCCTTTCCTCTCCATCTCCATCCTGCTGCGTCAGACAGCAGCTGTTTCTGGAGAGGTGCCCACCGACACCTAAACCAGCCGTGTTGGGTAGCCAAAACCAGCACATTTCACCAAATGTAAAAAATGTATTTAGGGACCTACCAGTCCACCTGGACTTCTATATCTCTTGTCTCTACCTTGGAGGGTGCAACTCCATCGCCGTCCTTACTGCTGCTCTTCAGGAGATCCAGGACGGGCTCAATTTCTTTGAGCAGTTCATTGTCTTCCACGCCACCGTTGAGGCAAGGGTGACCACAAGCACCCTCTTTCCCCTTCCTGGTGTCCTGCCCTTTGCTGCCAGTAACGACGCCATTAACGTGGACCATCGGCTCCACCTCCCGCCCGATCTCTCTTGTCCACAGGGAGCCCATGGTGCGGTCGGCTGCTGGCAGGGGCTGCTCTTTGCCGTGCAGGCTTGGGTTGGACAAGTCAACC
>VZSZ01001841.1:148327-158588 GCA_013398815.1 Ibidorhyncha struthersii
GCCTTCGGAGTCGGGCAGAGGGGTCGAGTGACACGGATGGTTTTTGGCGTCCCGTCACCTGCAAAAGTGGTCTCCAGGTGAGTGGTGAAGCCCTCGGGGCCCCGCAGGATGAGGACCACGTAGGTCTCGGAGGCGATGCTTCTCAGTATCTCCAGCGCAGTCTCATAGCTCATGTCCACCAGGGGCTTGCCATTGACGGCTAAAATGATGTCCCCAGCCTGGATGAGGCCACTCTGCTCTGCAGCCCCTCCCCGGATCAGGTCTGAGATGATGACGGGCGGTTTGCTGACGCGCTCCTTCACTAGAAAGCCGAGGCCGCCCACCTTGCGCTTGAAGAGCCTCACCGAGATGACGTTGGGCTGTATCTGCTGCACGCTGAACACATTCTCTTCCATGGCAGCCCCCCTCTTCGAGCCTGCAGACCAGGACCTCGACACCACTGAGCGCAGAGAAATTCACTGCCCGAGGTGCTTACCCACGCCGGGGTGGGGAAAGGGCAACTTTTCGGCTTTTAAGCGAGCGGCCTCACTGCAAATCTCCTCTGGGCTTTGGCTGCAGGGTGGCTTTCTGCAGCATACTCGCTGCCGCCTCGCTCCCAAAGCGACGTCCAGGGGGAAAGCAGGGTGTATCACCGGTGGAAAGCAAGGCTAGGGGCAGGGCTGGCAGGGCAGGCAGGGCAGAGCATCGCGTGGCCAAGCCAGGGCTGGAGGGGACAACATGCCAGCTTCCAGTCAGCCTCTGGTCCTGCGCTGGGCAGAGGAAGGGAGGCAGCACGTTCGCTTCACCGACATCCCCGCAAAGGGTCTGCGAGCTTCTTTATCTAGAAAGGAGGGAAAAACAAAAACAAAAAAAAACCAAAGGAGAAAGAAAAGTGAGGTAGGGCAGGCGTAAGTGCAGGCTCGGCACGGGGCTCGGCACGCCACAGACACCCACATGCATCAGCCCGTCCCCACAGATGTCATCCCCCGGGCTGCGTTTGGGAGACAGGCTGCAGCCTCTCATCGCTCTGGGCTTTGTTTCCTCCGCTCCCCCTGCGAAAATCGGCACCATCTGTTCGGCGGGGGCCGGGAAAACGCGGGGGTAGGGGGGGAGCAGGGGAGCCCGGGGAGGGGGGCTGCTGGGCAGCCTTGCTCGGACCCTCCCCGCTTTGCCATTGGGTCGCAAGAAAAGATTGTTCCCCACCCCGTGCAAGCCAGGGGTGCAAACGGGTCGAGCTGCACCGAGCTCGGCGGCGAATTCTGCTGGCTGAGGGTCTTGTCTCCGTGCGTTTGCCACCATATCCAACAACCTGATGGCTGAGATGGATCGGGGTGACCAGACAGGGGACGTATGTCCCTGCCCAGGATGAAACGCGTTCCAGAGGTGCTGTCACACCAAGACTGTTTGGGTGCTTCAGGAGAAAGAGTAGCAGCCGCAAGCAAAATGAGGCAGCAGAAGAGGACATTCAGCTCCCCTTACCCTGAGTTACAGCAAAGCACTTACAATGGCAAGTGCTTTTAAGCCTGGCTACAGGGATCACAAACTCAGCCCGACTCAGCTCCTCCTCTCCCTATATTTCAAGCCTGGCAGGGGGACACAGGAGGCAAAGCTAGTACTCCCCCGTGCCCAGCCCTGCCATCCAGTTCCAAACAGTTCCCCAAAAAACTGCTTTAGCTGATGGAAAACCATCTAGAGGAGAACGTGCAATGAGTTCTCCCAGCTCTCGGGGGAACCTCGTGCAGCTGGGCATGACTTTCTACAGCCCTCGCTTGGCTCAGGGAGCCATGTCTCATTGACTCCTGATGGGACCCTGGTTCTTACATGCCTACACTTACATTTGATAACTTCAGCTCCCAAATCCTCCCTGACTTCCCCTCCCATTTCTTAGATGCTCTGGAGAACATTTCTCTCTATGACTGTGCCCTGACATTTAGCAGCAAGCTGTAATGCAGATGCCTTCTTTTCTTTTTTAAATCCGAATTTTGGGGAGAGAACAGAGGGTACTAGATCTGCAGCCTGGAGGCACTGACATGCCAAGGAAAACACTCTCCTATCGCCCAGAGACAGCACATTCAGGGCAGTGCTTGTACCTTTAGATCCTCCCCCCCTTCCCGGCCCCTGCCAGGAGCTCCCCACGGCACCCGGCTGGGAAAAACAGGGATATGAGGAGCGGGGCAGCGACACCAGCCCTGGCATGAACTCAGTTGAGCATTTTAATCCTCATGTGATGAAGGCTGCTTGATCCCAGACCTTTTTTTTACAGGCAAGTAAAGAATAAAGCAATTAGAGCCCAATAACCTGTGCTGATTGATTTAACCCTTATTGCCCTTCTCCTGCCATTACTCAGCCCTGCAGAGCAGTGGCAGCATACAAAGTGTTAAACGCCACCTGAGTAGGTCAGTGGGGAGTCACCTCCTCGAGGGTTAATTAGCCCAGGTGACTTAAGCCCTAATTGCTGGGTGACAGAGGTCACAGGAGGAGGACGTCCACCAGCCGTGCTGGGCTGTGCCACCTCCAAGGGCTCGGAGCAGCAGAGTGGGACATCATCTCCACATCCTCAGGCTACGTCGGGAGGGGACATCACGTATTTGGGAATAAGGGGAAGGTCCTGCCCCTCTCCTCCTTCCTTTCCAGCCCCTCCATCCCTTCCCCAGCCAAAGCCCGCTTTCACCGGCCACGCTGGGCACAGCAGGGCCCCGTCTGAGTCTTCCCTGGCTTTTGCAGGCAGGAACTCTCGGGTTCTTTGGCTCTGGTGCCAAACCTCAGGACCCACTTCCTTCTCCCTGCCAGGGTCTGCCTTTTCCTCCCCCTGCTCCCAGCAGCCCCCCCAGCATCATCCCTGCATCCCCCAGCCCCTCCACTGGTGCCCTGCCAACCAGGGCACCCTCACCCTGACACCCGGCCAAGCCGCCGATTCACGCAGGACTCATTTCTAATGGATCCACTGGCGCCGTAAGGACAAACGAGGCTTTGAAATCGGTCTAAGTACCGCACGAGCGCGGGACTGTCATCTTCCCTGTCCAGGGGACAGCCCTGTTATGTGCTCCAGATTTGTCACCAGCTACGCCGTGCTCACGAATTCCTCGCAGCCGGTGGAGTCTGTGTTTGCATCGTGCCTCTCTCGGCAGGGCCGAGGCCATCTCGGCAACTGGCCGGCACGAGCCCCCGTCCCCTCCGGGCATCCCCGGCAGCTCTGACAGGTGGATGCTCAACGGCCGGAGGAGATGCTGCCTTTCAGCCCAGCTCAAGCCCCAACTGCAGCGCTTGCAGGGGAGCGGGGCGATGCTGAGCTCGCTGGAAGGGGCCCTCATCCCCCCCGAAAAGCTGAGAAACCCCAAAGTGTTTACAGTCCCTCACTCTTCTCCCACCAGGCCAATTTCCAGTTCTTGCCTCCAAAAAGCTTATAGCAAAGCTTACAATTTGTTATATATGTGCAGCTCCAGCGTGCAAGATCTCAGGGAACGTTATCGCTGGGTGCATGTCGTTCCCCATCCCCAGAACCTGCCAATACCTCGGCATTCCTTACAAGAGGAAAGAGGGGAAGAAAGCAGATTATAGGAGATACCCAAGTACCCAGACAGGGATTTCTCCAAGATGGGGCTGAGCCCCAGCATGTCCCCTGCAGACAAGAGGGCAACTCGTTCTGGACCTTGCGCCCTCTCGCCTGTGGGGCCGGTATCTCCCCCTGCCTCAGCCGTGGGCTCTGCAGCGGCAGCCGGGGACTGGCTGGAAGACAGGGAACGACATTATTTGCCTGTTGAGGATTTTTTCCCCCGCCTCCCTCAAGCCTTTTATTTCCTATTTCTCAGCTGCTCCCCAGAGCAAGGAAGGTCAGAGAAAAGCCAGAAAGCAGAGGGGCAGGCAAGGAGATTGAGGGCTACCTCCCTCTAAGCCCTTCTGCTCCTTCGGAGAAGAGTTGGACAAGCATTTTCATAGAATCGTTTAGGTTGGGAAACAACCTTGAGTCCAACCATTTTCCAGCTACAAGATCTTGCACAAGCTCAGACGGAAGATGGGAGGGAGAGGGAGAAGTTCAGGGCACGAGAAGACAGCAGGGGACACCTGGGAGCACAGGGAAGACTTTCCCAGACACACAGCACGGGTCAGGGCTTCCCCCCCGTGCCCAGCTCCCAGGATGTCCTGGGACATCTGCAGGTCTGTTCCCAGAGGGGACACGTTTTGGATGAAACCTGAAGGATTTGACCCTGTGCAAAGTGATGGGGAGACGCCGGCTGCAGTGCGGATGGCTGAGCCGTGCTCGGCTCTGCGAGTTCAGCTCTCCTTCCAAGCATCGTTAACAGTCTGATTTATGAACCCAAGAGCAGTAGTACATTTGCCAACTTTTACATTTAAAGCGACTGAAGGTGTCACATCTCACTCCTTAAAACCAGTGAGGGCAGCGTGGTGAGCAGGGTTTCACTGGGGTGAGTGCTACTCAGGTGGAAACACTTACTTCAGCCTCAAAGCACAGCCGGGAGATGGCCGATGCCGGGGGAGAAGCCGGGCTCAGCTCCCTTCCGAGGCACCCCGCTTGAATAAACATCCACAGACAGTGCCCTCCCACTCCCTGCCTCGGTTTCCCTCCTTTTTCCAAAGCATAAACCCAACTCAAATTACAAGAGCCACAAACCCTGTGGAGCTGCAAACTTCTGGCACTCCAGACAAGCGTTACGAAAAGCGTTAACTCTGCTCTCGACACCGATCCACGCTGACATCGCTCGTTTGGAGGCTTTAATCAGCGTAGGGAAGAGCAGCAGAACAGCCTTCCCTACGGCAGCGACGGAGGCATTCGCTTAACAAACAAGCCCTACGAAAAGCAGTGACGAAAAGCTTTTAGAGTCACCCAATAACATTTCAAGCAACAAACTCCAGCACATATGTTAATTGGCTGATTTGATTTAGAAAGCAAAGCGGAGGAGAAATAAATCTTAGGATCTTAACACAATCTCTTAACTCTCCCAGCCAGGAGCCGCAGGCTATGGGGAGCTTGCACCTACCGACACCAGCCCTTCGGCATGGGCACTCGGGTTGCCCTCCCAAATTGATTTTTGAGCCATGTCTTCGCTGCAATAATGGCTTACATTTCTACGTGCCAGCTTTAAATGGACACCATTGTCTTATCTAATTAGTTTTTGTGGGATTTATAGCATTCAACAAAGAACCCCAGGGCTGATGGATTTATGCCCGTTTAATTTTTACGACCCGTGGAGCATCAGTGGATCTGATGAGGAGCAATGGGATGCAACATATGCACAGTTACTGTAAACCTGCGTGTTTGTGCATCTGAAAATGGAGCATTAAAGTGATTCACTGGCAGCCAGCTCGCTCGTGCCAGCAGTTCTGCGCTCAACTCCTGTTCAGCTCAGACCGACGCCGTGCTCTATCTATGGCCTTTTAATCCTGAGAATATATAGCCAATGCTCCCCCAGCTATATCTAATTATTCACCTCCTACCGACCTTGCCAAAATCCACCCGGGAAGGAGCGAGCCCTTTTCCCTTTAACAGCCAAACGACGTGCTCTGCTTCTCCCTTCCCATACCCAGCGTGCGAGGCAGGGAAGCGGCTATTTCGCCTGGGCCGCGACGTTTTCTTCACCTCCGATAAACCTGATTTACACCTAGGAGTGAATTAAGTAAGAGGCACTTCGCCATCTGTACAACACCCCGGTGCCTGTGCCCGGCGTCCAGCGATGCTGCAGAGCTGCTGGACCGCTTCAGGCAGCCACGGGAACCAGCAGGCTCGGGGAGGATGCTGCCGAAGGGATGAAGTGCCAAGGTCTCAGCCCGGGAGACTCCCTCGCCTCCCTCACGTTAGCAGGGCACAGGCATTTGCACTGAAAACATGCCTGATCACTGGTAAAAGAGCAGTTAATGAAATAAATTCTTGCTTTCTGATATAAATAAATCTATGTCCGTGCCTGGAGACACGTACCTCTAATGAGGGGGTTGTTTTTCTGGGAAGCAAAAAAATATGCGCTCGCTCACGGCCCTATCGTTGGGCTGAAGCTGCCCCAAAGCCCCTCGACCTGCACACTGATCCAGCTCCTGGCACTTGCCTTTGTGTTCACCCCAGCCATCCCTCTCCGGGGAATTAAACAGCCGAGGAAAGCCAGGGCACGCCGGTGCAGGCAGCCGCCGGCACACCTTCTAGGCAGTTGGACTCGATGATCATTGTAGGTCCCTTCCAACTGAAATACTCTATTCTATTCTATTCTGGCCGGCGTCCTGCACACTCCTAATCACGGAGCAGCAACACTGGAGGAGGCAGAACCGCCGAGAAACTTTGCTGTAATTTAATGAAGTCCCTTGTCCCTCTCCCCTTTGCCCCATCTGATACCAACGGCACCTCTCCGAGCAGACCGCCGGCAATATATTTTAATGTTGCCAAGACAACTGTGTTGACAAAACTCCCCTTTCCCCCCCCTCCCTTCTCTTTTAGATGACAGAAACAAGGTTTTGTTTTAATTTGGAGTTCAAGGCTTAGTGTATTTCTGTAACACGCCTGCCATTTCTCTTTTACTGTTTCGTACAATATTTTCTTGGCGCCTGTGGTGTGCGGCTGAAACGGAGTTTAGATAAAACCGCCAATTCTGCCGCTAACCCCATCTAAAACTGATGTTCTTATTAGGGCTTGGCCCATCTGTAAAACATAAATTTCACCACCATCAATTTGCCCAGAGGATTGGAATTACACCAGTGACTCCGGTTTGACAAATGGGACCCATGTTAACACAACACCACTTTGTTCTAAATGACAAAATAGGTAGATAGGAAATAAATGAGAAAATGCCACTTGATGGATGGCCTCGAAATCCAATCACAGCACGAGAGGGGGATCGTGGCTCCATTTAGAAAAAGAAGAAAAAGGGAATTTAAAAATAGCAGCAGGTTGGCTGGAGCTGTAATAGCTCCAGAGCCGCCAGCCGGCATCAATAAAGTCAGCGGCAGAGCTCTCAGCTCAGAGTCGGTCCAGGAATTAAACTCCCGGCTCATTTTGGTGGCTCAGGTTCTTGTCCCCTCCTTTGCTACTGACTCCCCCAAATCCTTCTAGCATGGCATTAAACGTTCCTACTCTATCAAGCCAGTGGGAGAAGTAGCCCAATTAGGACGCTAAATAGCAATAAACCTTATTGTCACCGACTTTCAGAAAGAGTGACTCATATCACTATTTAAAAACCTCGGGAAAACATCAGGCTCCTCACGGCACGAGCCTGGGTTCCTTGGTCTGGAGGCACGAGCCTCCTGCCAGGTCCCCGTGAAAGCCTGTGGGATTTTCTCCATCCCCTGAGCATCGCTACCACCTCTCTTCAACATCGAAAGGCGCAGGAGGAACTAGAAATCTGATTCCCCACCCATGAATCTGGTACACGGAGTCAAAGCAGAGCTCTCGCCCTCTTTGCACTGCCATCCTCGGTGACTGTGAGAGGCAAAAAGCGAAGATAATTTGTTCCCCCGAGTTTCTGCCCGTGTTTTTCTTAGGGTTTTGCATTAGCACTTGTTGCCATAGTATCAACGGTGGCGGCAAAGTTCTCTGGGGGCCTCCTGGGACCCATTCCTCGTCCCACGGAGGTCTCTGGCTCTAATTTGGGCAGGATTGGGGTGGAGGGGGCGGGGGGAAGTGGAATTTTCAGCTTCCTAATTTTTGCTGAAGGTGGTGCCGGCGAGAGCGAGGCCATTCCTTAGAAGTGGTGTCAGCCACATCGTCCTCGCACTGCCAACATCCTCGCACATGGGGAACTGTGGCAAGAAAGCCACGAGGGCAGGAGACAGAGGGATGGAAACGGGCCGCAATGTTCACCGATCCCTGGGGCTTTTCCCCTTTCCCCGTGGGACAGCCCCATACTGGCGCCGCCGCCTTTGGCTGAAGCAGCCCCAGCCCTTATCTTGAAAAGAGAGAGTTTTTTCCCTGCGCCAGAGGAGAGGATTTTGGCTTCCCGAGACCCCACTCCTCAATACCGGCCCCATGGGGAGAGGCAGCAGTGGGGCAGGCTGATGGCGTTTGGGGACGAAGCGTGGGTCCTGCTCTGAAAAGACTGAGCTTTCGTGACTTCCGAGGCAAGAAAGAGCCACGCGTTTTCAGCATGTCTGAAAACACAAGCCCGAGACTGCAAAATGGGATTAAGACAAGCCTACCCTAGAAGGGCACTGCAAGATCTCGTTAAGCATTTCCGAATTGTCATGTAAGAGAGAGGCTGCGGAAAGATTTGCCTTCGCATAAATACCTCTGCTTTTGTATATACACACAGAGTACTCGCGGGTTTCCGTGCTCTGTGTATAGAACCAACATACCAATAACATATGGGCTTTCCAGACCACGCGTTTCTCATGCCCGCTGCCACATCCCGAGCCCTTGCTTGGCATCACACCGGTACTTGGCTCCGCTCGCTTTACAGCTGCCCTGTAGGGTGGCTGTCCAGGCTGCGTTGGGTCAGGTATCGCCCGCGACCCATCGCAGAGTTAATTTGGAACAAGCGGCTGTAAGTAAACATGCTTTCATCCGGCTTCAGCCAGACAGTGGCTTACAGATCCTTCCCTCTTCGGGACACAATATGTTTATTTTTGGCTACATACGAGAGATCAGATCGCGTATATAGATGTGATTTAATGCACAGATTTGGTCAGAACAGCGTGAGTAAAGCAAAGGCATTTTAGCTTCATTTGGAGCCTCCTTTCAAAACCAGTCCCTGGCTATCGGGGTTGTATTTCTTTAGCAAAAATTGATGGTATCAACAAGTATCGAACAATATTCTCATTACTCAGGAAAGGTAAATGCTAATCTATGTGAGCCGAGCTCACGTGACTTATCAGTTACTATATATAGTTGTTTTCAGGCACTGATTTAGGCAATCTGGCAGATTTCCTAAGCCTTTGTACAGATACACTACTGAAATGGAAAATACAAAATACACGAGCAAAGCAGGGGTGGGGGGGGGTGGGGGAGAAGAAATCTGACAGGGCCAAAATGTCCCTGAGGGTCAGGGAGGACCAAGCCCTCCCCATCAGCAGACACACAACATTAATTGCAAATGAGGATTCAGCCCAAATTCCCCTGCCTAAGATGGCCTCTCCGGTACTCGCTCACAATCGCCGCACTGACAGAGGGAATAAACAGAATTCAGAGGGCACAAGGACTTGTCACTCTCCTTTGCTCATGATGGCATGTAATGCCTCTCCCAGTGCAGGTATCCGATTAGAGAAGTATTCCCCCCGCACCCAACCCTACGTCTGCGTAAGAAGAAACTCTGCATTGGGAGTTTGTTTGCAAACATATGCACGTTTTAAAACGGGAGAGTGTATGACGGAGTTTGTAGCATCTTTAAGAAAATATTCTGGGCAATACAAGGTAGGAAGAAATTGCTGATGCAAACCCAAACTCTTTAAAATAAGACTTCCCCACCTGAGACCTTTACCAGAAAAGGCATAGCCAGCCAAGGTGCGCAGGTAGAAATCTCCGGGAGAGGGGTATTTTGAACAGCCCCCCTGCCCCAAAAGCCTCCCCACAGCTTTTGTGTGCTCATCCCTGTAGATCCCGTTCCGCCGTCTGCCTGAGCCATCAGCATTGGGGGATGTAGAAGAGGAAGAGGAGTTGGCATTTCAAGCAGTTAAAGCAGTCGAACCCCTCCCGACCACTGCAACTGCCCCCTGCAATCTCCCCCGTCTCCCACTCCAGACAGCCTGTGCTCCCACGGGAAGGAAGGAGACACTTCCCCTCCATTTCAGTAAGAGGCGGCTCAGCTCCTTGGGGACTCAGCAGATAATTGTCAAGTTGCCTGCCAGAATTTCCTCCTGACAGTCATAACTTGAAAACGTTGGAAGAAAATGTCTGCACCTGGGCTGCGGAGTCAGCGCAGAGCTCAGGGAGCTCGGGGCTGAGGCAGGGAAAGGCTCTGCGGGACCGGAGCTGGATGGGGCGATGCACACCCACCCCAGCACCATATGCTCCAGATGTGCGTGTACAGAGATCTCTTTTCCTCTGCTTTGCCAGTAAAACCCAATAGCTTTCTACTATCATCTGCAAACCAAGACCACAGGCAGGGCGAGCAGGGTTCATCTCCTTCAATCCCTGTGACAACAACTCCCTTCTGCATTTCGGGTGCCTCCGGAGGGGACTGTCGAGGTCCTCGGTCCGGAGTGGGGAGAGGGAAGGGGCACGATCCGGACTGACCCCCAGCTCTCTCTGAAGGACAGGAGCCAGCCGCAAACGGGACATCCCAGGGCTTCACTGGGGGGCTTGGAGCTGCATCTCTTCCCCACCCCGGGCTGGGTAGGGGTCTTGCTCCCA
>VZSZ01001842.1:0-152283 GCA_013398815.1 Ibidorhyncha struthersii
ACAAAATTGGTCCTGTTTTACCTCAAACCAGGACACTGCATCTTGTAAACGTCTTAAATTGATATTGGAAAGGAAGAAAGGTGGAACCGTGGTGCAGTTTATATCACAATATTACCCTTTTTTCATGAGTTCAGCCACAGTGTGTTACATCACGCTCCCCCAAAACCGTGAGTTCCACACCCTGGTCCATGCTGGAAATGAGGTGCAAGGTCTCTTTTTATCACATTCCCTAATCCTCAGGGATGAAGAGGTGATCCCTGTGCAGAGCTCAGCATCGTTTTTGTTCTGTGCGTTGTATTTTTGCTGTTACTTGCTGCACTCAGTGTTTGTTTTGCTCGAGCTCTGTTGTGGGCTCTCCATACTACTAATTGTGTGCTTTTGAATTACTGGAAGGGTGTTGTAGGGTGATGCCAGCACTAATGGGCTTTCACCTTCCTCTACTTTCACAACACTCCTCAGACCAATTAACCAATTCTTGATTTATTCCTTGCACCATATTTCAGCCATTACCAGGTGGAGCAGAGGCTGTCTGAAAAATAAGAGTTGTTTGGCCATTCTGCTGGCGGTGAAAGCCGATGCTGGTCTGGCTTGCCTAATCCTGTGCCTTTCTGCTCACCCACGTGTGACCGCTCGGAGCTCCTGTTTGAGAGCACAAAGCGCAGCTGGACATCTTCCCCCTCCAAGGGTGAGCGTGTCTGTATTGGTGGTGGGCTCCCCTGCAGCAGCACCCGTGAACCCAATTCTGCGTCCTGGCTGCTGGGACAAACGGTGGGATGTAGGAGAGCATCTCCAGGGAACGGTCATCGGTTGTAGAAGGATAGTAGCTGGAGGAACTGGGTGTCTCTGACGTGACAACAGGATGCTGTTATTTTTCCTCTCTCTGTTTTAACTCTGTCTAGCAGCTGGATGCGATATGGAAGCAGATCCCTGAAATGCTTTAACAGTGAGAGTGGCTTAAAGCTTGATTTCAGTTGGAGGGGATAAACGAGTAAGTAGTTTCATAAAGGATGCTCAGGCTCATGTGAGTACCTCACCCACCTCTCCCCCTCGGCTCCCTGCTGGGGCATTGCCTGTGCTCGTCTGGGCACAGCAGTGTGAAAACAGCCTGTAATCACCAGTGGAAAGAGCCCATCGCCTGTGAAATCCCACAGCCGTGGAGCTTGGTTCTGCCTGGCTTCTCCCCCTTGGTTTGTCTGTTGAGGGTGAATCCTGACAGGTACATATGGGTTCATGCGCTGAGCTCCTCTGTGCCCTGCGCTCTGGATATTAATGTCACCTGCCCAATTTAGGAACAAAGTCATAAGTCACTCGTTTTTCTAAGGCAGGAAAAAAGCTTAAATATTTCCAAGAAAAGCAGCACTGTTTATTACGCTGGCTAGGCTGGAAAGTCTTAGTTACAGTGTGTACTGAGGACTGACAGCCAACCACAAAAGACATAAGCACAGGAGCCCCCAGAGCACGGCCACCACCCAGGGCGGCATGCTTGTATGCAGGGGGGACAAGTGCAGCGTAAGGCTGCCTCTTTTTGCCTCTAACAACTAAACTAATGGGAAAGGAGCTGTGTCGTGAGAAAGGGAGAGCACTCTGGGCAGTGGGGGGAATATCAGGGCTTTATGCAGGAATAGGTTCCCCTAAAAATGAAATTATCATCAGCTGGGAGGTTGCCAAAATGAGTTGCAGTCTTCTCTGCACAAAATGACCCCTTTATACCTGCTAACCGCACAAGTCTATGAAATATTAACACTTCTGATGTAAAACACAATTTCTTCTTCTTCTTGTCTTCAGAGCTGGCTGTCTGCTGGGGGAGACGTGAAATCTCCCTCTGCCCTGCCCGGGGCAGGGTGTTATTGGCAGGCCAGAGAAAACCTCCCTGGCAACTACCAACCTGTGAGACACAGTTTGATAAGAAAAAGGCAGGGAAAAAAAAAGAAGTCATGGAAAAGAATCTGCAAAATTTCCACCTTCTGCCACAGAAGAGTGGAGTGTGAACTGCAGGACCTGGCGAACATAAACATCTCGGCTTCCAAAAACTGGTTAAGTTTTTGCCGACAAACAGCAAATGTCAAAACAGAGAAGTAAGTATATATGCTAGCCCAGCCAGCCCCGGCAGTGCCCCTGTGTGCGTCACTGCCTCTTTGTTACCCACGTACGCTGCTTCCTTATATGAGCATTTTCTTTGAAAATAACATATACTTGGAGAATATAGAGGCAGGTCCTATAGAGCAATGTTCACGCTTGCTTTGTTCCTCCAGTCTCATTGTTTTAACAAGTCAATAGATCTTTGCCTCTTCTTAGTTTTTGAAGGTCTCAATTTTAATGAGTAAGGGCTTGAACTTAATGGGAATCTCTAAGTACTCTGAAGAGTATTTCCCTAGACTATGATGGGACTGCCTACATCGGTAAAGTTAGCTGAATATCAAGGTATCGACAGGAGCACAGGTCCTTCTCTGAGAGCGGTGTACCGCCCGTGCGTGCAGCCCTGGCTGGTGACAGCTGAGGACGAGGCAGATGCCTGCTCCTGTGTGTCTGCGCACAGAGCGCCCCCTTCCCGAGGGGCCAGAGGTGGTTAACTCTGAGCTAGTCTGATTTTGAGTTTAAGTGGTCTCTATTTGCCAGCGGTAGTTCAATATTTATGTTACCCTGATCCATAAAGTACTGGGCAGAATTCACTGTGTACTTCTCATATCCCGTATGGAGCCGTTGGCCTGCCAGTCAGCCGGAAACTTGACTGAAGAAGGATCCAGCAGACAGACCGTGCTGTTTGAGATGCTGAATGTGAGAGAGGAAAGGCCGTATGTGAGCCTGGGTGATGGCCTGGTGGCGTGGGGCATCTCCCCTGTCTGTCCCTGCTTGGCTGGACAGTTGCGATTATACCTCTTGTGGCTCCTATCGCGTTATCAGCGTTTCAGGAATAGCTGTGATTTTGATTTGTTTATAATGTGGATGGGCTTTTCTTTCTTTTTTTTTCTTCAAATGCAAATGACTCCCTGGGTTCATACTGTTCCTCGTGAACAATGGTCCTACCTGTGTAAAATCATGAACACCTAACGATCCAACCTTGGGCACAGGCTCACAGGGCACGCATGGAGACTTCTCTAGCATACCAGCTGCGTGACTTAATTTCTGTGTTAGAACACAAACAGACTGATGGCAGATGGGAGCCTTGGGTTTGAGAACTCATTCAGCTCCATTAAGAGTTTGTTTTTTTTTTTACATTTAGAATTGCAATATTAATGGTGGTTAACAGAAGTTTCCTGGAAACAGAGATGACAATTAAAAAACAGAGTATAATAAAATTGATGTGGTTGTGGGTGTTGGCGAGAGGGGAGTGTTTATCATGACTGAAATCAGTAATTGATGTTACTAACGTAAAGATGATTGCACATTGACATGTCACGATAGCTGCCCTGAGTTGGAGCTTAAAGCAAACCGGTGCAATTGCAGCAGACCTGCGTGTCACCTGCATCCGTGAAGGAGAAGGGAGCACAACAGGGGGGAAACAGGGCAGCACGTCTGCTGACTGCCTAGGACAGCTTGGAACAACAAATACGCTTAAGGGTTCCTCACCACACAACTGCCACGTGAGCCCTGGACTTCGCTGAGCAGCGCTGAGCCATGAGTAGTCATGGGACCAAATTCATTCACGAAGTCCTGAGTGTCACAGGGAGCGCTGGGCAGTGCCCGCTGCCCACTGGGCGAGGGGCAGGAAGGATGCCGGGCTGGAAGAGGCAGGCAGGGAAGGGCAGGAGCAGGAGGAGGACCTGCTCTGCTAACAGGTAGCACGAGGAGTGCTCAATGATGTTACGTATCTCCAAATGCGTTTCTGTCTGGCATTTCAAGCACCCAGAAATGGCTTCCAAAACAACAACACAGGAGCGGTTGCTACATTTACATATTGGGAGTGGTTTATTAAACAGCTGTAATTGTGCAAATGCAATGGCAAATATGTTTGCTTTATGGTAGTACATTTCAGTAAAAATGGCTTAATGACTGTATTGAAGTAATTTATTGGGAAATGCAGAAGCCATGCAATTAAGCAAATGCATTTTCCAGGATTACGATCATCCAGGTTTCCATATATCCCATATGCCTGCGATGGATTTATTTGTTCCTGTGCACCTTTGGTAAGAAGTGGGCACATGTGGCATAAATACAGAGTTTTCCTTCTAGCTCATAGATATGCAAAAGCAGTTTTCTCTCTCTTAGGTCTGGAAAGTAACCTCACTTTCACGGAAGAGCGCGTGGCAGGCTGAGATGTCATTAAAACCAACCAAATCCTTTAACCCTGTCCACAAACGCACAGCCTTGGGCCAAACTGAAAGACAGTGCACGTGAAGAGGTCTCTCCTTCCTCTCTCTCTGGGGCTGTCTTCTCACTTGCTGTGTGCAGGATTTGATTAAAAAGCCTATCACTTCCGTGTGTTTGGGGTCTCAAGGTGAGCTTGTGATGATTAGGAGAAGCGGCCCTTTACTTGAAATTGGAGGGGAAAAGTCTTATGTAGAATCAGTGTGACAAGCAGATGTTCAAACTCCTTATTAGTTGCAGAGGTTTCTAGAGTGGGACAGAGTTCCTTCTTTAAGAGTCTGTGTTCTGCTTCATGTTCCCACCTTACACCAAACCCCACCATTCTCAGAAGAATCTCAATTGCTTAGACCAGAGGCTTTCCACAAAACCACGTGGGAGTGGATTTTCCAAAGGCTCTGAGGCAAGTCAGGTAAAGCTGAACATTCGTCTGTCTTCCATGCTTTGAGCAGCCAGCGTTGTGCGGGCAGAAACCCAGTGGAGGTCAGTGGTCTCCAAGGGGCTGCAGACGGCCACGTGGTGGGGCCACTGGAGTCCACCCTGGACTCACAAGGAGTCTGGAAGGGTGTAAAATGGCCAGCTCCACAAAAGGCTTTGGGCGCCTAGGGTAAAAGAGAAATGTCAACTGTGGGAGGTTTTTGTCAGCACGACTCCGTCACCTATTGATCAAAGGTGAGAGGGAAGGGGGGTCAGAGATGATTTAAGATCCCAAACTACAATCACACCTGCTTGCTCTCAGATCTCTGTCCTTCAAGTACAAACAGAGGGAAATCAAAACCAGTTCTCAAATCAGCTCGTGTTCAGTCTCCTCCTTGACCTCTGTCATAGGAGGGGGAGACGATCAAGCTTAATAAGGAAATTCATTTTACACAAGATCCCGGGCCTGTAGATAGGTACGTTATAATTAACTGTGTTAATTTGTGTGCCTATTTTGCTCCTTTTTTAATCTTTGCATCTATTAATTATTGCAGAACAGTTCTTACTGATAACTCCCCGGCAGTTTGTGCTGCTGTTCTGAAATTATAAAATGATATAGTTGGCAGAATGGGTACAGACTTGTACAGTTAATTGGGTTTTTGCAGAAGGAAATTACATAGTATAATAATATGCCCAGGGTGCCATGGGAAGTGCAATGTCTTATTGCTTTAGTAAATAGAATTGGGAGAATATGAGCTCTGGATTTTAAATTGTCTCAGAATTTATCCCAAAGTGGCAGAGGGTTTCATACGCCTGTCACTGAGCTCTGGTGTCACAAAATCATTGCTGTGAGGGCCCCTGTTACTCCCCCCCTCAGCTCATTCACTAAGGTTTAGCTGCAGGGTCCCAGGGTCGCCGATCTGGCTGGGTCCTCTCCGCCTGAAGTTGCAGGAATCACGCAATCGTAAAACAAGTGGTGGGTCATGGTGGCTAAGGAGAGGTAAGCTGTGAAAACCCAGAGCTTTGCTCTGGGGGACAGAGCATTTTTGTTTCTCGCCTCTTTTTTTCAGGAAGTAGGATTGGATAGAAGCTGTTGAGGATGTTTTTCTAAGTGAGAAAAGTTGGTGAGAATTAATGTTTTTCATTTCCTGCTAAAGTCAAGTCTCAAAACCAAAGTTGTTTTGTTTTTTTTTAAGGCTTTTTTTTTCTTTTTTCCCCAACCTGAATGCACAGTCTTGGGTCAGCTTGAAAGGTGTTACAAACTGGGTAGCTTTGGTGTCTGTGAAGACTTTCTTAAGTAAAAGCATGAACAACTTGAAGGAGATTTGAAGGATAAAGGCAGATTGAAAGTTTATTTCTAGTAAGAAGCCATTTCCTTTGAAAAGAACAACTCCTCCCCCGAAAAGTTTGAGTAGCAAACCTTGATTATTGCTACCTGCTGCCTTAGCTGGAAAAGTCAATAATTTGATATCAGCCTCAGCCCTTTGATGTCTCACAAGTGCTGCCAGCTGCAGCATGGCAGAGAGACCTGGACCCTGATTCCTGGTTCAGCTCCTGGCCTCCTGCACGCCCCAGAGACTGCAGCTTTTCTCCTCTCCATTTCATCTTCTCAGCTGTCAAAGGGGGGGTTGTAAACTTTACCATTTTTGTGAAGAGCTCAGAGTCCCTCAGCGAGATGCTCTGGATGCAGGCAGCATGCTCATTTCTTCCTGCGCATATATATATACAGTGTGTGATCTCCTCCAGCCGTCTCCACTAATCTCATTAAAGCTCTGTTTTTGTAAGTTGGGGATTTGTAATTTTTTTGTTGTTGTTGCTCCTACTGATGGTTTTCTGCATCACCACTCATTCTTATAATTAAAGTGACAGCTCTTGAACTAGTGTGTCAAAACAGCACGGTTGAGGCAGAAAAGTACTGGGAAGATCATCTTTAATCAGACAACAGTGACTCATGTTTAACTGGGTAGATGGTAAGTCCTAGATCTAGCTGGCTTACAGTGAAGTTTCCCCAAGGACAGGGTGTCGTTAAGAGTTTTGCACAACTGTCTAGGCCCCAGCGCTTGGGGTTTTTCATGGAAACTATTTAATATGCAGTTTCTGTCATCGTGTCAGAGCTGTAGCTGGGGAGCTCTGAACTCTAGCAAATCTTTTCAAACTTATTTTCTAGAAGCTGTGCAAAAAAAGAAACGTAAAGGACATGATTTTGGTTTGAAGATAGTTGAGCTCTCCAGCTTTCTTGGAAATCCATTGTTTCCAGGAGTCTCAGCTCTTTGTTCCCCAGTCTTTTGGCATCACAAAGCCAGATATGCTAATCCCAAGGGTATCTCAGTGGAGAAATCCCAAGTGCAGGTAATGTTCACAGCTATATGAACCGTGCATCTTCCTTGCAGTGCGCGGGGCAAGAGGGGCTCCGAGGGCAGAACAGCACAGGGCTCTGCAAGCATCCCGGCAGCTCCTGACTTGCTGGTCGTTCCCACTCCCAAGCTTAGGGCTTGGTCTAGTTCCTGCTTTTCCTCCTGTGTTCCCTGCTCTGTGCTCTCCTCGTATCAGCCCATGTGGCTGTAGATACCATGGTATACGTATTTGTGCATTTATGTATACCATGTATAAACAGGTCTGCATCCCTTTGAAGGTCACACTGCTCGGTGTAGCTACTTTCCTAGAAGAGTTTCTTTTTGCTCCATGTGCCCGACACAGGGCCATTCAATCTGCTGTAACCAGACAGCTGCAGTCCTTAATATTTCAATATATTCCAGCTCCAAAACAGCTGGTAGCATCCATCCAACAAGTACTTGTTTTCCTTTGTGTACACTTAGGCTGCTGTCCCTACTGTTAGGGAGGTGCTGTAAGATTTGGGGAAGGCTGGGGACACATTGGGCTTATGCAAAGATGTCTCAAGAGCTTGTTTGCCCTTTGGAAACCCTGGGGCTGGGGAAAGGGGCTCAGCCTTTGTGCTGATGCAGGGAAGACCCTGATCAGCTCTTGCTCTTTGGTCTTATATCTCTCTAGGTTAATAACGCTCCTTATTACAGATTTGCACCTGGAACTCTCTTCCTCTGAATTTCTCCAACTTTCTGCAAAGGCTTTGTGAATATGTATGGAAAACACACGTCCCCTCCATCCGTTAACTGGGACCTTTGTGGTAGACATGTGGGAAGTGGGAGTATCTTCATTGGTCATTTAAGATGCCCTGTGACTCTGAAAAGAGATATCGTGGCAGCCTGCATGTGGGGAAGCCTTTAAATTCATCCTGCTTACAGTGGCTGCTCTCCAGCATCCTGGTTTGTAGGGCAGAAGAACCCTGGATTAATGGCAATATTTTTATATTGCCTTAAATAAACTTTCATTCTTGATTAAAGCTTTGTACTTCATTACATTGGTATTTTAAATGCAGTGTTTATTTGCAGCGCTATGCAGTCTTACAATAATAACATTTGATGCTGCTTACGATTACAAGGCTCAGGTTTCAAGAGTTGGAAAGAATCAGCCCTCCAGTGCCCCGGTACCATATAGCATAGACGTAAGCTAACAATTCATTTTCTAATTACATTTCTAGCACTGAAGCTACCGACCGTTGTGAAAAGACCACTGGAGCGGATGGATAGCCTGGTGTTGGTCCGGCGCGGCATCTTCTGTGTTCCTGCAGTATTTTACCTCCAAGACAACAGTCTCTCTCTCTCTCTCCCCACATATGAATGAAATCTTTGATTTCAACACTCCTGATTGGTAAATATATATACTTTAAGTGAAAAAGAGGAGTGAGTAAGTGGCGTGCAGCTGTTCTGTACACATGTGCTGCCCTCTGAAGGTCGCTGAAATGGGTGTTTGGTCCTCAAGTGCAACAGCTGGAGTAGTGCAATGGCTACATGAGGACGCTTTGGGCAATCTAAGTGCTGCCAGGATCTCTGCCAGAATGGAGATGAATATATGTGACACACTTGTGAATTGCTCAAAGAAATTAGTGGGTGGGAGGGGAAAGAGAAGGGGGGAGGTGGGGCTGCCTTTTTTTCCTGCACTCTCGTACAGTAGAAGGCTGATGACTGGGAGCTATTGAAATGTTTATAATTGTCTTATTATGGGCAGAAAATGTAATTAAAAGGGACAGCAATCTTTCTCCAAATTCAAAACACTGCAGTCTGTCTTTGAAAGCAATTTTGGCTATTAGCACAGGTGGTAATGTCCCAGCAATTGAACCCAATCTAATTTCAGTGTCAAACCGCTAAGGAGAAAAAATGAGCTCCCTGCCAGATGCCACCTGACACAGCTGCCGCGTCTGGAGGGAGAAACGGGAGCACGAAGCAGCACACAGAGCTCGGCTGGGATGGGGTGGACAGGCAGCCTGAACGTGGGAGCACTTGAGCACCCACCAAAGCAGAGCAGAGGCTGTCGTCTTTGCCGGATCTGCTCCCCCGGTGCTGCCTTGTCCTGAGACTGAGGTGTGATGGGTACACAAAGCAGCACACGATGCCGTCTGCAGATGGCATCGAGTGTATTATGTTTGCTGCAGATGAGAAGTTCAGCCAAGTGTCTTCCAGGACAATACGCAAATCACTCACATCTTTGTCTTGTTTTGCTTGGGTGTTGAAGCAACTCCATGTCCTGGGAGAAAGGATGTTCCTTGAATTTGTCAGCAAAGCCGAGATGTGTATGAGAGAGACAGTGGGGTGAAAACAACCCTCTGTTGGAGTCAGTGTGGCTGTTTTCCTCTCTTGCGCAGACAGGGATGGCTTCAGACAGCTGTGTCCCTTCTGTGCAGAAAGAGGGAGGTTCATCCAGGCTTGCAGCGAGCAGCCTGGGTAGGTGCAGAGTTAGTCCAACACAGAGCTCTTTAGTGCTCTTCAAAACTTTCAGAAAGACCTTCAATTCTTCAGAGCCCTGAAATTGCAGGAAATTTAGTTTCATATTCCTCAGGCATTATGAGGGTGAACAAAACGTTTTTAGTGGAGTAACCAATAGGACTTGACTTCAACCCTTGGTGTATTTTCTTTGAAAGAATATTTGTAAAACTCTCCTCTCTCCCTCTATCGTTCATTTACATGTGCTACTTTTCTTCTGGGATTCAAAGCAGAGGAGGTGAAGTGCAGAGGGAAAATAATCTTCCTGGGTCTTCCTCGCCCCATGAAAAATGTAGTTGTTAGAGCAACTGCAGGTAAATGACATCCCTCTGCCTCGGTTCCCTGTGGCTTAGTGCTGGGCTGTGTGTCAGGGGGACTCTGCTTTGGCTTTAGCAGAATAGACTGGCTGATCCACCCAGCCTTTTTGTGTTCAGCCACTGAGATATGGTGAGCATGCCTCTGGCAGCCAGAGGCCACCACTTAGAGACTTTTACTGCTCCTCTCTTAGGTGGGGACAGGCAGCTCAAGAAGTGCTGCTCAGAAAAGCCTATGCATGAGTAAAGTATTACCAGGGGAACTAGTGGAAGGTACCATCTTACAGTACCTGGCCAAGAGCTTATCTGAAATGTGTCTCCATGGTCTCTTTATCTTTAAGACTTCATGTCTCAACTTTGCAACCTGCAGAGGGGAGGGTGCTGAAGGAGACTGAAAGGAAGGAATTAACAAGAAAAGTAAAATAGCTAATTTTTCGTTTCATCTCCTGAGATATGAAAGAAGATTTTTGCAGCTAATGAATTATTTCTGAAAACACTAGTAATAGCTGCAGGCAACATTAACTTCAAGTTTCCCAATGAGCAAGCATCACTTATGTACTGATTTAAAATTCTAATCTATTTTCATTTGCAGTAGCTTAACTCTAACATGACTGGGGATCTGGAAAGAAGCCAGAAGAAGTAGCCATTTTTCCGACGGTTTAGTAATCTCCTTAGATGCAGCAGTGGAAAACAGTGGCCAGATCCTATTGAAGCCTGGGGCAACCAATTATCTCAGCAGAGAGGCTCCAGAGCCCTTCGTTAGCGCTGGCGACGTGGTGAGTTTCTGGTTGCTGCAAGCACAGCAGTGATTTCAAGCTAAGCAGAAAAATCAGTTGTGTCATAGGTTAAACAGCTCTGCTGCTATTTAAAAACACAGGGTGGGACCCTGGCCCTGCTGAGAGCAACGCAAGTTTTGCTCTGGACTTCAGAGACACTGCGGGTTTCTGCCTCCTTTTCAAAGAAACCCTATGGCCAAGCTGGACTTAAAACCCAGCCAGGAACGTGGACTGGAATCCATCGGTGTCTGATCCCCTCCCTGTCCCCACATGGGAAGGTGGTGATTTGAAGTCCCACCTCATACCTGGAGCTGAGGCTGGTGGCCATCAGGGGCGTGGGGAAGAGGGAAGGCGCTGCTCTGGCTGAGTCTCCAGGGCTGGGTTGGCATCCCAGTGGCACTGCTCAGTGACTGAGGGATGTGTCATCCGAGAGAAAAGGAGAAACAGATGGTAGAGGGAGTTACAGTGGGAGGAAAACCCAATTAGAAGTCCCAGCATGGTTTGTGGTAGGGATATGGATCTTATACCTTGAGTAACAGCCAGGAAAAGAGAGGCACCCAGCTTTTTCTCCCGTGGTGGAGAAAATTCTTGTTTCAGGCAGAGAATGATACTGAAAAAAAGCTTTTGTAAAGCTTTCGAGAGATTCTTCTCTGAAGGGAGAGTGAATAAAGCAGATACAACAGGGGAGATGGACTTAACACATCCAGAATGTGGGCTCATTATTCCAATATAGGTTTTTTTTAGGTTCCCCCTCCTGGAAGGATGCTTAAGACAGTAGCCTGGGAGTTGGAAGTCTGTAATCCCACACCTTGCAATATGCCCAGCCCCTCCTGGGATAAATGTTTGGTGTCTTTGGGGTCAATCACACTGCTGTTTTGGCCATCCAGAAGTTAATTTTCAGAAGCAGTGGGCATTAGCATGAGCTGAAGTCGGGCAGCCGGCTCCCCTCGGCATCAGTTGCTGTAAAATTCCTCACCTGTGAAATAGTTGGTAAGTTTTCGCCGTTCGCAGGGACCAGGCACCAGCTCGGAGGGGTGGGTATGTCGGGAGGTTGTAGTGGTGTGATTTGATTCACGGCCTCTGATGTGGGCTGGGGTGAGGAGAGCCAAGCGTGGGGTGAGAAGCGTGCCTGGCGTGGCAGGGCTCTGCGTGCTCCCCGCGGTGGGAAGACCACACGGTGTTGCTAGCACGCAGGGTGCTGCTCCTCCCTGCGAGGTGGCAAAGCAAACGCACAGTCTTTCAGAGCCCAGAGACGGTGAAAAGGCTAAAGAAAGCACATTTCACGCTCTCAGCAAGTGCTTGGGGGATGCTGGACTCAAAACCAGCTGGGACAGTGACTGTGGCAGGGAAACTGTTCTGAACAGGGGCTCGTGGGCAGCTCTGTGTGCCCAGAGGGAGAAAAAAACCTCGCCCCACCCCTACCCACTTGCGCATCTGGGTGTTATTTAACTTGCAAAATACAAACCTTGAATTTCAGAAAATATCCGATCCATGTTTTCCTGCGCGATTCTTGCAGTGTCATCGCTTTGCTCACGCGTTACGCCGGAGCACGACTGCTGCAGCCGGCCCCCAGCCGTGCCCAGCCGCCAGAAGAGCAGGCGAAGGCACGGCTGCTGCGCTGGGGCCTTCTAACTTTCACATGCTTGATTTGCTGTCGAAGCAATCTTTTCTTCCCATACAGCTCTGCAGTCGGTAGTGGCGTTGCTTTGCAGGTGAACTGCACAGTGTGCACTGAAGCACGCTATTTATAGGAGGGCAAGGTGTCTGTTTAAGGAATGGGGCACATGTTCTGGGAGCAGGATGAGAAAGAGCGACTGAGCAAGAAAGAGTGAGAAATTTCTGATTTTATTGCCTGACAAAAGGGCCACGGAATAAAATCAGAAAAATAATTCCTGAATAACATGAGATATGGCAAAATTAATGTGTTTTTGTTTATTCTTTCTCACTGTGGGCATTTTTTTTTCCATGAAACTATATTCCTACCTGGTACTGCACTCTTAATTATCTTGCTGAATACACTATATAGTCCTCAGATCACTAATTAATGTTAATAAATTACTCTAATGAAATAGACATGTTTTCTCCTCATTGAAGGTGCTCAAGAGCAAAGGGTCAGAGTTAAACACAGGACCAGAGCTCAGGCATTCTGAGGCCTCACCATTATGCTAAATCTATCAAGTCATCCTAGAAGCTCATAACAGCAGCACTGGTGGAAATGACTGCCCATCCTTAAAGCCTTTTGCTTTAATTCCAAGAAATGCTGTTCAGCAAGTATATTCTGGAACTCTATGAGACTATCAATTGCACAAACTATTAATATAGTTAAGAAATATATATTAAGAAATCTGCAACACAGTATGGGATGCTTGGTGTCCTGGAAATCCCCTTTAAGTACTTCAGTATGTCTATGAAACCTTCCTACGGCTCTGGGTATGGTCCAGTCAGCAGAGTATCCCATCTCAGCTTGCACTCATCCACCCTGACACCAGAATACCAAAAGCATTTAGTCGGGAAACAGGCACTTGCAAAATCCTTCCTTCACTTTCTCTTAATTTTTGTGATGTGAATTCCATATTTCCTGGAACAGTGGCTCTGAACTGCTGAACTCCGGCTGCAGTCAACCCAGCTAACAAGCTCATTTATATTAATAGGAAATCAACTGTTCCTTTTTGCTGGATTCCCAGTGGAGCAGCTGGTGGTCTGCTTTTTCCATGCAGCCATCCTACTCCATACTGAAATGTCTTAAAAATATTTGTTCGCTGGAAAAATGTTATTGGAAACCAATATTGCTGATGTGGAAAACAAATAAATATAGAAAACCACAGATTCTTCTGGTCAATTAGACCTTCAGAAAGTGGTAAAATTTTTTGTATACTATTAGATAGCACTTAATAGCTGTCTGCCAACAGCTTCATGGCTTTTAATGGCTAATCATAACAAAAAAAAGCACCAAACAAAAGATTTAGAGCTATGGTCACATTATTTGCCAGAAGCTTGTATTTAGGAGTTTGGATGTAGTTGCTATAACATGTCAGACTAAGCCTTCTTTCCCTGACCTAGCCCAGCTGGTCAGCACTGGCTGTTTGGGGAAGATGTGTAAGAAAAGCTACGCGGCACAACTTATGGACTACTCTAATCGTGGCAGAGAATGAATCATTTTTGCTTTATACCACTAGCTCTCTCATTTATTGATTCTTTGTCTTGTACTGTGATTTTCCTTTCCATTTAGTTGCCATTGAGAGGGTTAAACTCTTTGGAGCTCCTGGGACATCCAGACTTTCCCGTTAGTGGGGTGGGCAGCGCACAGCTGGTCTGAGACTGGAGACCCACTCTCGTCTTGAAGGTGGAACGGGGCCCTGTGGATGGCTGAGGCTAGTGCTTGGGTCCTAACGACAAGCAGATTGCATATTTGCATAACGATGCAAATGAGTGACCTGACCACAGCAGGAGTGGCATGTCTTTCCCAGCCCCTCGTTACCATTGTACAAGATTGGACATTAGCCATGAAGGTTAGAGAAGAGGTCATCTTCCCATGCTTTAACTAAGCAGAGAGAGAGAGAGAGACTGTCCTGGGATTTGTTTCCTGTATAACGTTGCCCGAGGCACCATGCTAGGCGTTGGGGGCCTGGGCTCCCAGGTGGGGTGGTAAAACCTGCGGTTCACTCTCCTCCTTGGCATGGTTGCAATGACCTTTATGGCTCATCTAGACGCCTGGTGTCATCCACACTGTGCTGGCTGTGATGGGGTCACAGCAATGAATGGTGGCAGTTTGTGCACAGCCACATAAGCACAAAGTGGTACCAGAGGCTCGGAAGGTAAGCGCATGCTTGTGTAGCGTTGTAGGTATTTGATAAGCTCTGTCTCAGACTCCTGCACTTTGGGGACTTAATTTTTCAAGGCTTTTTTGGCTTTGCCAGTCTCTCATGATTCAGAAAATAATGTCTCCAATTTATTGTATCACCTGGCTATTAAATATGCCTGTAAAGAGGAGCAAAACTAGACCATGAACATCTATGGGAATTAATTTTTGTTAAATAATTTAAATTTACACTTTCTCGTGCCTGGATCAATCTTCATCTCACTGTCCCCTAGTGGTCTCCTCTCCACCATTTGGGAGAGTGCTAGAAGCTGCATCACTGTGCCGTTCATTTTAAGACTAATTATCATCAAGACATGAAAACAGCATTTTACATTATGTATTTTTTCTGTTCAGCACATAGACCAATTCATTTTAGCTTCAATTATTATTAACCACATGTCTGCCAACATTATAAAAATGGTACTGGGTATAGCAAAACATAAGACTATCTTTAGATTAGAGATGAGGGTTCATTGTTCAATTATATAGGGATTAAATTGTATGATGCAATGTTGTGCAAATTTGCTCTTATTTTCCAAAGCTAAGGTTAATGCTCAGTGCTTGTGTTTCTAACCAGAAACCACAAACCTTCATTGCTGTGACACATTAGTCTCAGCTTCTGCCTGGATGGTTGCAGACGATACTCTGGGGCAAAGTTACCTCTAAATGCTCTTGCTTGCTGAATAGTAATGATGTCGTGTCTCTCAGTAGCTCAATTTCCTTACGGAAAGTAGGAAGGAAGGTAAGTAAGTGGAAAGAGACTATGGAAGAATCTAATCCATGTTTTATAAGCAGTGATTTTCCTACCAAAAAACCTTGTAAGTTATCTAAATTTTACGGACTCTTCTGAAGTGATCAAAATATATTGAAAAGGTGAACATTTCCTCATGTTCATCTGCTCTGAAGTGCCTGAATATCCTCCTTGGGTTTTGGTGCCACAATATGATGTTACATGGGAGCAGAAATGTCCCTGGAGAAGGCAGTGACATCTCTAGGAGTGAGAGCCATGCTGCACCATCTGTACTTTCAGCAGCGCAACTTCCAGCACTGCACACCAACTTAAAAGCTGGAAAAACTCCACTGGGTTTATTAAAGAGAGAATTAAAAGTAACATGATAAAGTGCCTATGGCCAAAAAAAGCACGGCACTTTCTTGCCAGATAGTTCCATGGTATGTATTTAATATTTGTGTTTAATTGTATGATGTAAAGCACTATATAGTGCCATGATATCAGGCTGTGGAGGCAGTTGGTGCAGACACAGCAAGGAGCACCCAGGCACCAGCGAGGTGCCCCTGCATCCGTGCTGCTCTTTTGGGGTCCCTCTGCCCTACGGCGTGATGGGGAAGAGCTGGATGAGACCCACCAATGCTCAAGGGGCGTTGCTGGGGCTCTTGTGCCCTGACTCGTGGCATGCGCTCAGTTGCCAGATGGTTTTGTTTGATTAACCTTTGGGATTATTGGCTGCTGCCTGGCTTGGTGCGAGGCAGACATTGGCTCACTCTGAGTGTTTGGAAAACAGATACGGTGGGTTTGTAGGTGTTTTAGAGGATGGTGTGTAACAAAGAAAGTAAAAAAAACGGTGCCTAGTTTAGCCTAAATAAGAAGAATCACAGGAAAAGTCACCCAGGTGGGAAGAAAGGGATAGTGAGGTTATCGGTGATGGAGCCAGAGAGGAGAGATTGCCTGAGGACGTGGGCTGGAGGAGATGAAAAAGAGGAGATGAGAAAAATGAAAAAGCTGCTGCATTTCATTAGAAGAGGAGATGAGAAAAATGAAAAAGCTGCTGCATTTCATTAATCTATGTAAAGTCTGGAAAATGCTTGATGTTGTTGGTAGAAAAGTAAATCTACTGATGTTGGCCCTGGTACCTTTTGGCAGCGGGTGCCTGAAGTGGTGCTGAGCAGGCAGTGACCACCCTGCAGCCGCTGAGCTGCCACCAGTGACGGGGGCTGGGAGGGATCCTGCTTTCTGCGCGGGGCTTCTGCCTTGTGGTTTACATTAACCTGCTAGTTAGTGCGTTGGCTTGGCATAAAGCAAGTAGCAGGGCTGAGGGGATGTGGGGTGGAGGGTCTAGGCAAAGCGAAGAAAGGTTTCTGTTGTATATGTTAACTAGGGCAAAAACATTTCATATCTATAGATTTGGCACACAATAATGAACCACAGCGCCTCAGGAGATAGGCATTATTTTAATTGACTTGATAAAGTAAATCAGTTCATAGAGAAAACCTCCTTGGACAGTATAATTACAAATAGTGGATTATAACTCAGGAGCTTGCATGCTCAGGCTGGCAGGCAAATAACAAGAAAAGTCATTAGCAGAAAGTGGAAGAGGAAGACATATGTTATAGGAATTTCTCCACTTTCTAGTTCTTCATTTGTAAACTTCCCTTCAAGTTCAGTGCTTTAATCTTATTAGATGTCATTGTCACTGCTTGTTATGAAATACTCAACCGATCATTTAGATTATTCTTAAAAAGATATTACTAAACTGAAAATGAACACAAGTAAATGCAGAAACATGCCATTAAAATGCTGTGCATGGCCTTCTGTGAGATTTGTCCACTTGTGCATTTAACTTTCTGGTTTCCATTTGCAAATGTGGTGGCTGTATAAAATGTATAAGATGTAGAACTCTGCACTTAGTCTTTTTCATCTGATTTGTATATGCAGGAACCTGTAAGGGTGTGTGTGTGTGGAGTGCAGAATCGGACAAACAAGCAGTTGGTCTGAGTGGAAACGTGTGCTTATTTGTTCTTTTTACCTTTTAAATGGCCATAAATTAACATGTCCATAAATCAAGGGGTTCAGATTGGAGCTTAGAAGACTCTTACAGAAACTGCATTCCAGTATAAAACAATTTGGATGTAATCAACTCAAATAAAATATTCCTGAGCAGTTTGAATTACCTTTGCTCTGATGACTTGCATAATTTAACTCATGCTTAAACTAATAGAGAATAAAACCACAGTGGCTCTAGCAGAAAGCCCAAGTTTTTGCCTCAAGTAGCAGCAAAAGCAGCCTGTTTGTCTAGTTTTCACACCCAAAGCTCTTTGTCTCCAAACCTCGGCTGTTCTCCCATCTGCGTCTGGTTCTGCAGCTGCACAATCGCACGATCGAGACGCCCATTTCCAGGCGCTGTGTGTGTGACAGGGATCTCCCCGTGTGCCGCACGTCCCTGGGCCGTGCACAGAGAAGCTGGGAGATGCCCCGGTCCCTGAGCCCGGCCATGGCTACAGGAGATGCGGGTTGATTTTGTCCGTGTCAGGTGAGGACTGATGCCCACAGGTTTATGCACCGAATCCGTCAGACTTAAAACAGGAGGTGTCAAGTTCGGCACTTCTTTCCTGAATCATGGCCTTATCCATGAGCAAATAACATATGTCTAAACCTGCTGTCAACTGCAATGAGCTGAAGCAGAAACTCAGTGCCAGCTGATGGTAGTTATGTTTTTGGCCAGAATATATGACCATGAAACAGAGCAAATAAAGGCTTTGGTTTTATCCATACCTTTTTATTTATTTCTGTAGTCTGTAGTAAGGGACCATTGCTTTAAAATCCTTAGACATTTGGACATATTTTACAAGACAGTACAGTTTCTGAATGTCACACATTGATCACAGTTTCATACTACTACATGCATATAAAGACACTGATTTTTTTTTTTTTAATTGTTTACGGAAACAACTGGAGAGGTCAATAAACTTCAACAAGGAATGACTAAATCAAAGTTACAAAAAAAATGTAAGACTCTAAGTACGCTAGTATATGGCTAATGTTGCTGTAATCACCCCAAAGTGCCAGGGTATTGAAACATTGCTTAAAAGGGGAGAAAACATCTGCTGACACATCGCTCCTTGGGTCAGTCCAATATAACCCAATGAAGAGATTGTGCAAGATGTGCAGGATGTGCTGGGCTGTCGGGCAGAGGCATGAAGCACTGCCCTTCATTGCAGATGCGCTGAACGGGATTCCCCATTGCTTCCCCATTGCTCAGGTTAAAAAAATGACTGAAGTGCAAGGCAATGGAGAAACCTGTCATAGTCTGCCCTTTCTCAAGCTGGGTCACAGTCGGTTTAAATTTCCAGATACAAAAGCTATTCGATCTACATGTACTAGCAGAGCCGCAGGAAACTTACTTTTTTTCCAGTTTTTATTTGTTGTTAAATATCACATTTTTCTTTTAAAGGGAACCCCACAGCTTTCTTACCTTTCACTGGCTATGGATGCTCACCGCTGCCCGGGGCCCATGGGCCACTCTGCAGGTCCAGCAGCCGTCCTGTGCTTTTAGAGAAGGAAGACCTGAGGCTGTTCCCCGGCCCTGCGAAACGCTGAGGAGCCGCAATGTGCAGCACAGTGACAGACCACCCCGGCGTCCTTCTGTGAGCATGCAGCCATTATTAAACAGCACTTGTAACGGTGCCTCATGAAGTGTTTTCTCCCCATTCAGGAACTGCTTCACTGGCCTGGTTAGAAAGCAGGATTCTGCTGCAGTAAGCTGGGGTGTATATTTTTAATGCTAATCTAGTTGGAAAGCAAGTTTGGTTGGTAGCTGTGGCTGGCCTTTCTGATTGCAGTGTCATGGCTTCAATTCAAAGTAACATGGAGATGCTGCTCCCCCTACCCCCCCCCATAAACACACCAGTGGGGAACGTTGCAATGCAAAAGCTATTTCCTGCACTCACCACCAAAAAGCCAGAAAGAATGGGGGAAAAATATGTTCTCCGTCTTTGCCACAAGCCAACAAAACTGATATAAACAAACTAAATCCCAGTGATCACATGAGCCAACGTGTGGCTAATGGTACTTAGAGGCAGTGAAACATAACAGGAAGAAGAGGCATAAAGGGCAGAGCTCCTAAATGAAATACAGAGAGTAGAGAAGAGCTGATGAATCCTAAAATGGTCTTAAATGTAGATTACCAATAGGACCAGAGGTTGCGACACAATCAAAGGTTTCCGATGGCCCATCTGCTGGTAGTGTCCTCCCAGCATCAGTAAGTCTCTGGACCGGGGGCTGAGAGCGTTGAACCGTGTGGCCGAGTTTGTGGTCCAGCTGTAGGGGACAGTCATCTGTGAGTTTGGGGTGCTGCTTGTGGCGTTAAGCCCACAAAGAGTGAGCTGACATGGAGGGATGCTCAGTCAAGATTGGGATGACGTGATTATCATCCTCTTGCCTGAAGGATTCCCTCCTTTCCCAGGCTTTCATTGACCTGTCTCTGTTTCCCACTCCCTCGCCTCACTGGCTTCCTCATAGGTGCTGTGGACAGACACCTCCATCCTTGAGGTCATACAGAGCTTTTAGTTTTCCATTAGCTTTTAGAGATATGGATCCAAATTCTTCACTGGGTTAAATGGGGCACAGCTCCATTGACCTCAGTGGGCTTTTACAGCAGCAAAGAATTTGGCATTTCATGCAATTTTGGCTCCCTGGCTTCCACAGGGCTCTAGTTTCAGTGGGTACTGAGCCCAGCCTCATTGTTATTTTTTGAAGGTAGTGTTACTATAGTCTTGGAAAGACCCCTTTAAAAATGTCAAAGGTTAATTAATCCTTCTTCAGTCCTACAGAATATCAATAGTATTATTTCTAGTTAAAAGAAAAATGATGCTTTCTCTTCTAAGCCTCTGGACTGAAAACTTATTGTGCGATGAAGCCAGAATCAAGCAAAGCAGAATTCTGAGTAGTATTTACAGATATGAACACTTGTGGCACCCTACCATTGGTGTCAAAGGACACTTATTTGTGGCTTAGGTAACACCAGCAACAAAGGGGATACACACTCTGAATGCAGCCTTTCAGTTTTCCTAAGGTTTCCTTTGTCTGGCCAAGACAAAGTTTCAGTGCAAGAGCCTAAATCTGATCAGCACGGGGTGCAAAACACATGCTGGAAAATAAACATTTCTTCTTTGAAGGGCTGGTTGGTATTCGGGTCGTTTCTGTCGTGGTGTGGGAGGGCTACCTGCAGGAGTGAATTTGAGACTGTTCTGACTAGAAGCTTTTGATGGTTTTGCTGACTGCTCAAACAAATTTACTGACATGGAAGGTGCCTTTTGAAGGGATTTCTGTGATCGTTGATGATAGATATGGCAGGCTATTGCATTAATTGCTTTCCAAAAAAAAAAATCCCACCCAGTTTTAATACCTTCATGTGTAAATGGGTCTTGCTGATACATAACCACAGGCAAAACTCTGTCTGCCGGTTATTCTCTTCATTCAGGCGGTATCTGGACTTTCTGAAACACGTTTTCCCAAATTCGGGTTTATTGGCTAGTGTGGTGGGCATATAAGAAAATCACACAAGCAAACAAAAGGAAATGGGACCAAAATTCCATCTTTGGAAAAACACATGGTCACTGACCAGACTGCTGGGCGGATTCGAAAGGAAATGTTTGTGCAGGGCTACAGAGCTGGCCCGAAGCTCTTTGTCGTGCTAAACTTCAACAGGCCATGAGATAGCTTCAGGATGCACATTTATCTCATGGACTTTTTATTCAATTTATGTGATGATGGTACAGCTATAAAGGAGCAAGGAAGATCATTAATTAAGCAGGTACATGAACAGACTTTACCATAATCAAAGCCAAATCCGGTCCCTTTCTGAACATGTACATTCAGGTTTTTCATTCCCCCATAATTTTTTCTTATTTCCTGATTTTATCTAGGACTGAAAATAGAAATTCCGAAACCCATTGGGAAATGAAAGTCTTGACCCTTCTGTTTCAACCCAGGAAAAACTCTCCTGAACGTGAGCGCTTTGCCTGAGCATCATCAGATCTCTGCCTTAAAATAAGACGCTGAATTTTGATGCGTATCCCAACTCCATCGTAGTTTTTAGGACAGTCAGATTCAAATACCATCTCTTCTTTATGCTCTCAGCTTATTCAACGTAACTCTGGAAAAACACTGAAGTCCAGGCTGTGGCTAACACTGAAGCCAGTGGCATTTGCTGACATTTACACTGCCATAACCGAGGGCAGAGTCTGGCCCACTCTGTGTTTCTCAGAAGGAACGTCTTAGTTTCTGTAGCCAGTCCCTGGTTATTTTTAAGTATCATCACAAACAGGAAAATACGAAAACATGACAACATCAGACAAACTCAGTGACCTTTTGCAGACGCACTTCCAGGAGGGATGTTGCAGGTGTTTTTCAGAACAAAAGAGAATAACGACAACAAAAATGTTAGGGGATCAGCTATGTAAATGAACACCAAGAAAGCATCTAATATATTATTCTGTAATACAAAAAGAAGAAATCTGACTCGATTGCCCTATTATAAATTTGCTAAAAATACAGATATATATTTATATTTTTATATATATATAATTTTTTTTTAAATCTGAACAGAAAAATAGACTACTCTGGAATGCATGAAAGTCACATGACTTTTCCATACATCAGATACTTATAAAGCCAACACAATGGCAAACAGGAGGTACAGAGGTAACTAGAACATCTGTACTTTTTTCAAGAACTATTTAAAGCCATATTCTCCCCAAGTGGGTGATCCTAAAGCAACCTAAGGTAACACTTGTTCAGTCTGATTACCATGAGCAGAAGTGACTGACCAAACATTGTGAAGTTGGAGTTAATTTGGAGTCACTGGGGAAGCCCACCTCCCCATCTCGCTCCTGCCTAAGCTGCACAGGAGGGCATCAGTGCCACACGGTCTCCATTGCTTGGCTATTTTATTCAGTAACTCTACTGTTTGCTTCAAAATGAGGCGTTAAAAACTATTGGAGATCATGTTATGTGGAGCTTACCGACAGAAAGAGAACTTGGCTTTAGAAACCTTGTCTTTGCGATGAGTTTTAAATACCCTTGTTATTTACTATAAACTGTACCAGTCATAATTCTGTGGAGACATAAATATACAATAGGTACAAATATTAACAATACATTACAATTTTACAGAAGAGAATACCGTTTTCTTTAGAAATGTGTATCTTATTAGCTGCAAGGGAAGAAAAGGCTACAGTTTATCACAGCCATAGTTGCCAAAGAAACCGACCACCTCGGATGTGTTTCTGCGTGACTTGCACAGACAGATATTCCCCGGCACTTGACACACGGCATGTTCGGGAAGGGAATGTGCGTTCTGCGGGTGTTCTTATCCTCTTTTTTTTTTTTTCTTCTTCTACCTTTATTGACTCTCGAACCTTTCAGAAAAATGTGGATTTCACAGGAGACTGTTTTGTTTCATTTTTTTTCCCGTAAGTGTGCTTAGGTGAAGTTTCTAAGAAAAGGCACTGAGAAATCTACTGCAATGTGACTGCTGTTTTCCTCTGTTCAAGGCTAAAACTCAAAGGATCTTTGCCTCCTGGTTAAGAAAACTGCACCCATTCCTTCCGCATACATATATATATTCTATATATATATTTTTATATATATATATATAATATATATAAAAAATGATGTTGATGGCATAAGATATAAGCAAGCGCAGACATCACACGTACATAGTCCTTTCAGATATGATGTCTTCTGCAGCAGCAGGTGAGACTCAGTCAGCTTGCTTGATACACGATGCACAGTAAATTCGCAGACCTGAATGCCAAATATCAGTGATTAAACTGCACACTTTAGCTCGATGCAAGAGATATTGCATATTTTCACCAACTTCTATGAGCTTTAGGAAACATGTATCAAACAAACTATAAAATGAAATTGTCTTTCTAGTGTCTATAGGATTTGGTGAGCATTATTTTCAAAGCACTGCCTTTCCTTTTGTAATGAGTACAGATTTAGTCTACCATAGCTTTACGTTAGAGTAGATTTCCCAGTGCTTACATTATATATATGTGTATTATGCACACACACACATATATAGATACATACTTCATATTCAGACTTTATTTCATTAAAATAAATTAAACATACTTCCTTTTTAACTGGGCACAAAATGAGAGCTACATCTTCATACACAAATAAGAAAGAAATGCTCTTCAAGCATATTATATGCTTAATTTTAAATTATTTGCTTTCTATAAGAAATCTATAGGACTTTGGCTATTCAGACTTAAAAGGTAGATTTTTAATGATACTTTTGAATTTGGCTTTCAAAAGTGACTCAATAAAATGCTACTTTAAAGGTAGGACTAAATAGATGATATAAGGTGTGTGTCGTGAGTGATCACACAAGGCAGACAGAGGGCCTTTGGTTACAAGGAGAGTTGCACCAGTTGATTATCAGTTAAAAAATGACAGAATTGTTGATCTATACATTTTTGTCAGTGCCATCTATAAACCAAATACATCAATTTGGATGAGAGTGTGGTAAATACTACACTATATGGCTATATTTAAATACGTTCACTTTTGTGATATGTAAAATATGACTTTTCTTCCACATGAAAGCATCAGCTCTAAAAATATTTAACTTGGAAATCACTATTACTTACTTTATCAAAAAATTTTTCCCTGATTTTTCTTCTTTTTACATTTGTGCTGATGGCAGACATGAATGATCACTGAAACATAGAGATTATGTTAAGACTGTTCTCTTTAAGATTTCTCATTGCCGCTCTATGGCCTTGGAAAGCCACAGAATAAATCAGTATTTAAAGCTTATTTGCTGGAAAGTCACTTTACTTTTTCATGATGACTCAAGCTTAACTAGTATCTCAGCAATACATCGGTTCCTCTAAGTACACTTGTATTTACTATGGCCAAATCCTAAAGTCCTTCACCAGGCAAAGAGCCCACTCAGAGGAACGGTGGTTTTGGCTGAGTGAAGGCAGAGTAAAAGCTAACGAACCTCAGGAATTGGCCCTGCGTAAATACTCTGGGGAGTATCATTTGCACGCGTAGGTGCCTTGAACTTACATTGAGTACCTCCCGCGTCACTCTTTGCATGGCACGAGGTCTTGCTCGCTGCCGGCGGGCTAATTCGTGAGGTGGTGGCTCAGGGCTTACTCGCGCCTTCCCCCGGGTCTTGCCTTGCTGGGACGCAAGGGCGACTTCTGAGCGGGTACCTTGGGCTGTGTCCCACTGCCCGGGGATGGGCTCAGCTGAGCAGAGCAGAGTTAACGCCAACGTGCGTACAGTTTTGTGCCAAGGAGAGACCTAACAAAGCTATCATCGTAACCCATAATAGTTCCTAAAACATATATGTGCTTATTGCTTTTGTCCGTACATGCTGCATTCACTATTACGGATTACAGACAGAAGTACTGTACAGCTTGGACGGACAGACATTTACATTCAGGACTAACCAACGGCTTTTTTTTTTTTTTTACATTAGGAAGGAACACAACGCAGCGGACTCGAGTGGCTCGGGGTCTTCCTCCCGCCCGTGCGCCTCCGCTCCCGCATCCCGTCTCCCAGCATGTCCCCAGACCTGCTGCATCCAGCTCCTTACACGCCCCAGCAGGTACTCAGAAATAGGTCAGGAAACGCCCATTGACAGAGTTATTTACAATTGAGTTTTACAGTAGAAACAGAGAACAACATAAAAGATTACCATCACAGTTATCACAGGACAGGTTGTGACTTGCTACAGGTGTGTAACAAATCACGGTCACGACAGGAGGCACAAATTAAAATAGTGCTTGGTTAAAGTGCTTGATTGTTACACTCTGCTATCCTACTCCAGCATCGCAACAACAACAACAAAAAGTCAACGTAAAGTGCTTTTCCCCCCCGAGATTAAAAACCAAAGACAAATTATTTCCTACACAATTTGACATAACTTTATTGAAACAATAATATTTTAAAAACCTAGGCTGGTGGCTGCTAGTTCTGTTCATTTAAAATGGTCAGATCTTTTTTTTTCTTTTTTTTTTTCATTTAAAAATGACTGGATGTTATTAAAACATCGGGCCTGATTCTCCTGTCTCTCGCAGCTGCTTCGCACCGCAGCTCTGCGGGAGCTGCTCCTGCCCGACCTCCTCGCGAGAGAGAGCACAGCCAGGCCCGGGGCGGGTCGCTAACGAATCCCTCTTTTTGCATATTTATGTAACACTTGCATATCTTTCACTGCGCCACTCGGGCGCAAAAAGCTTCAGACCGACCAGTTCCTCTCCTACGCCATGGGCGAGACTTTGGCTGATGCCTGGATTCGGCGTGCGGGCAGGAAGGGGAGGCCCAGGGAGCCGTCCCAGTATCCCCGGCACGTGCCGCGGGGGCCAGCCACAGCGTCAGCGCCGCCACCACCGTGCTCGGCTGTCCCCACGGGGCAGGGCAGCGAGCGTCTCCCTTCCACGGAGGGGTAGGGCGAGAGATGAGCTCTCCTTCCAGCCCTACGCTCCCCGGCACCGGGAAGGGGGTCTGGCTGCGATGCCTCCGGAGATTCCTGCTTCTGCATGGCTCCTTCACACCTTCCCAACGTGGGCTGTGGGTCCCCTGAGGGCCACGCGCTGGCCCTGGGGCAGGTATCGATTTCTAGCAGAGGGTAAGTGCAAGTTTCACTATGTCCTAGGGGATGTTTGGAATTAGATACAAGTGGTGCAACTCACCCTGCTGATATTTCAAAAGAAAATGTCAGGTCCTACAGGATATCGTATTGTTAAACACACAGAGAGCATTTTAATAATTGTTTTCTCTAGACCGTTATTTGTTTTAAATGGTTTTCGCTTGGATTTTCCAATAATGCAAGTGTTCCCTGTTACCTTTAGACATAATATCCATCAGAGAAAGCTGTAGATGGGGAACAGCTGCCCTGAAGCAGTGAGCATTGTGTTTTTGATAGCTTTATACCAACCCCAGCAATTTATTCCAGAGTTCAAATCTGGCTGCCTTGGCATCCTTTATGGAACTAATGCAAATCAGATGTTAATATTTCCAAAAGGAGCTCTAGCGTTCAAGGGGAATGGATGGATATTTGGTCACATTGGCTTCACTGGACAACATGAAAGGAGATCAATGTGTGACCATGATTTGCAATCCTTATTTTTGACTGATGTGGGCAACGTCTTTAGAGTTGTTTCAGAGAAGGACATTTTCACAAACCCACACTGGACCTCCCCCAGACTTTTAGAAACAGGTGGCTTGTTTCAGCCAAGTTCATGCCATGCAGAAGCTCTTTTTTTTGAGTTGACTGTAAAGACATTCCTTTAAACTTTCAATAAGTTCTTTTGGAGCCCATCTCAGATGCTTTGATCATGTGTGTTAGCATGTCCTCCGCTGCCTGGTAATACATGGACTTCTGGGGAAATGTGATTTTCTAGTCTGACAGTCTCCTGATTGCCCTGGGTTCTTCCAGTGATACCTTCCATAGAGTAAATGCAGTTTTGCCCTATCAGCTTAGGGGAGGTGGGTAAAGCAGCAGCTTCTAGATGGTTCTTCTCTGTTCTATAAACATTGTCCTTTTGCTTTAGATAGCCACTGTTTGTAACGTTATACTTGGGACTCACATTTCCGGGTGGACTTGAATCATAAAGCAGCTGACCTTCATCATCCGTGTCAGCATCTATATATTTGTGTATACCAGCATCATGGAAGTTGAAAGCTATGGCTGTCTGCGTCTCTGGTGACTTTGGAGGTGTTCTTGCACTCGCGGTTGTGTAGATCGAGGTTTCCGGGCTCATGAGAGATCTGTCAGAGAGTAAGGAAGTATCTGTGGCAGCAGCAGCAGCTCCCCGGCTCTTGAGAGGGTCTGGATATATTCTCAGTACATTTGATGCTGGTACTAACGTGCTGGTGTCCTCTTCCATGAAGTTGACTTTCAGAGATCTTAGTTTTAAAGGGTTACTGGCCTTTATGGAGCTTTTGGGACTTTCTATGAAAAAAGCAGAACGGTGACTGCCTTCAGAGCTTGGGTTCGTTTCCACAAATCTGGCGCTGCTCCCCTCTGGCCTGCTCTGCTCCTGAATCACGTTAATGCCGCCTTTGCAGGGAAGGGTAGCGAGTGGGCTGTGGGAAAACCTGCCGGAGTCAGGGAACTCCGCCGCACAACTTATGAAGCTGTCGATGCTGGACATGCTCCTCATATCAATGATCCCATCAGTACGAGTTGTCAGCAAGGGCACCATAGGGCCAGGAAGTGTTTCCATTTCTAGCTCTTCCTTTTGCTTTCCGGGTTGACTCGACTCTTTAGTATTAAGGTTTGGCTGGGACTGAGTCTTTGCCATTTTGTTATACATGTCCTCAAGCTGTTGGACATTCAGGTGCTGGGGACTTGAAGACGACCTGGCTTTTTCTGGAGATCCTTGTTCCTTAGTTTCAAAAGATTTACTAGAACTAGTCTCAGAGAGCGTTCTCTTGGTCCATTTCCATTTGCTGGGAGATAAATGATTGTCCTGAACTTTATCCTTTTTGGCTATGCTTTCTCCGTTCTTTTCAACCACAATGTCCATGAGTTCTATGCTACGAGCAAATGCATCCTTCATGTTCATGGAGACAATACTGCCATTCCTTTTTGCTCTTTCAAGAGCTTCCCTGCGCTTAATGGCTTTCTCCTGCCTCTTCTGCTCTTTGTAGAACTCAGAGAAGTTATTGACAATAATTGGGATGGGAAGAGCAATCACCAGCACTCCAGCAATGCAGCACAGTCCTCCTACTATTTTACCTAAAAGTGTTTTGGGGTAGATGTCTCCGTAGCCTACTGTTGTCATGGTGATTGTTGCCCACCAGAAGGAAGCTGGGATGCTCTTGAATTTTGTATCATCCTCATCCTTTTCTGCAAAAAACACTAAACTGGAAAAGATCATAATGCCCATGGCCAAAAACAGGATGAGTAATCCAAGCTCATTGTAACTCCTCCGCAGTGTAAACCCCAAGGACTGTAAACCCGTTGAGTGCCGGGCAAGCTTTAGAATCCGGAGTATCCTCATAATCCGAAATATTTGGACCACTCGTCTTACATTTTGGAACTGAAGTACACTTTTATTGGATTCTGTGAGGAAGATAGTGACATAGTACGGTAAGATAGCTAGTAAATCAATAGCATTCAGCGGGCCTTTGAAAAACTTCCATTTCTTAGGCGAGGATAGGAACCGCAAGAGGTATTCCATTGTAAACCATGCAATGCACACCGCTTCCACGTGGGCAAGTTGGGGATTATCTGTGGTCTGCCCAAATTCATCCACGCCTTGTAGTTCAGGAAGTGTGTTAAGGGACAAGGCAATTGTAGATAGTACAATAAACATGATGGAAATGATTGCCAAAATCTGGAAAGGAAAGAGAAAACAGTGAGTTCATCTCAGAATATGTTACGTTATCAGTCATTAACCCATGGCTGTATTTCCACTTACACATTTCAAGACTAATTTTGCTCTTAGTACACAGATGTCAGATATAGCCAATGCATCCTGAGGTGATTTTATTTTGGAGGCTGCTTTAGTTATGTCAGATGCATAAAGGAGATAAAGCGCCTACTTCAACTCCTGTGCCTTCATCTGTGTGTTGTCAAGGAACCTGCACCAAGCAGCTAGGATGCCAGGAGGGCTGTGAAGTAGTTCACAGCAGGAGCTTTTGATTAACTACTAATTAGGTGCCCAACAAAGTCCATCTGGACAACAGGCTCTGAAATCTAAGCAAGAAGGAATGCAGTTGTGAATACAAGATTCAATCAGAGTGAGGTCCTCCATTTGATGCACGGTTACATCTGTAATTTTGGGTGCCTATGGCTAATTACAGAGATGCGTACAATTCTACTACACATAAGCGTACAAATAATACACTCTTTTTTAATGACTCATCTCTAATTTGAAACTTGGTGGTTGTGAAATGCATGAAAACTTTACCAAGCTTTCTAAAATATTTTGAGCTCTGAGCTACTCTGCATGCGACCAACTGGCCATCCTAGCTACTCATCACAGCAAGGGGAAAGAGCAAACTCATGCAGGCAAACCAAACCACACAACACTGAGACAGTCAAGGCAGGGCAGGTCCAGCCACTGGAGAGCTCATCTCTTATCAGAAATCAGGTCTTGGGCTAAAGCATACAATGAGAGAAGGGTTTGCAGTGAGCAGCCTCCCTAAAAACCCACATAAATCTGATCAGATCCTGGGCCACCGACTCTGTGCAGAGCCAGAAAGTGTGAAGTGCTAGATTAGTGTATTCACAGCTTTCAGACAGTGTAGGCAGGCTGTCCTTCCATACCTGTTTTATATAGACATAATGTTATACTTTCCAGTTTTCCCTAATTACATCTTCTTTTAAAGTCATTTTAGGCAGGTTTTAGAGCTGAGAGACAATTCGAGGAGTGGGTTTTTTTCCTACTAGTGAATTCTTTCTCTAGTTTGTTAATTGGGTGGGATTCTGTCTAGTCTCTTAGGTTACTGCCAAAATACAGCAATGATTTCAAAACACACGTATATGTGACTAATATGCATTCCTTTCAGTGTAAGCTGGTCCCTTATCCTCCTTTCTCTCCTGCTTGATAGCAAAGCAGCACGAAATCAATTGCACCGTATGTGCATGATGACTAGGTGCACAATATGAAGCCATGAATTGTAAAATGTACGACAGGGGTTCTGCATCATGAACTGCAGATCTGACATGCTCCTTCCTTGGCCATCTAACTAGATTTTAGGTTTCCTCACAGGGACCTTTCTCTGCCAGCCTCACAATACCAGAATATCCACAGTTACCACCTGGGGCACTGGAGAAAGAAATTCTTGCAGGATTTCTCTTCAGCCAAGCCCAGCACAGACATCCTAACCATCAGGAAATACCGGACTTCTGAACATTGATCCCTAAACGGACAGTGATGATGGTGGAACAAGCTTTGTTGCTGTAGGAGAAACATGCAGATCCAATATGATTCAGAAACACCGTGTTCTTCTCAAGAAGAGCCTCGCCTCCTCTCCAAAGCTGAAAGGCAGAAATGGTCTACAAAGGCTGGAAGCTTCACTTGAATTAAATTCATATAGCAAGCTTAATACGGCTTTAGGAGAAAAACCCATATACCTTCAAAAAATCCAAATTTAAGGCAGGAGTTTCAATTCTGAAATTTTTATTTCAACAAGTGTTTTAAAATCCACTTGGTGTTAAGAAAATCCCTTCCAAATAAACGTAATAAAATCATTTACCTTTTAACTCACTAAAATGTACTACATAACCTTGATTTGTACACGACACTGCAGACCTAGTAATTTAATCTGAAGAAAGAGATTTGACTAGGAACAAAAATTAGCTCCATTAAACACTCTGGTTTCATTGTCTAAATTGTATTAAGTGGAAGAAGTGAACGGTGTAAATAGCCTCCTGTGCAATGCTCTAGTACTGGGAATTTTAGAATAGTCTCACTTTCCGTTACTAAATTGTTGCCAGGAAAAATGCTGGAAAGATTCCTTTTCCTTTTTAAACAGGTTGCCGAAAAGAATGTTTGTTGTTTGCTGAGCTGTGCACTCTCACAGTGCTAGTGAACCCTTCGCCTCCTCCTCGCTCCCTTCCTCTTCCATAAATTTGCTGCTGAAATACAAACAACCCCACAGCACCTTGTGCAATGGGGGCTTTGCCTTGTTGAGAGACTTCTCAGGTCATTAAGCTGAAGAAGCTGTGGGAAAGACTTATGGGGGTGCAAAAAGTAAGAAGCACCATGGGATGAAGAGAAGCAGAGAGGGACGCAGGGGAAGGTGCTTGAACTGATGGCTTCAAACTCGAGAGAATAAAACGTATGTCAAGTGTCTCAGGGTGAAGTGGGGTGAAATTTAGATGTTAACTACTTACGCATGGTTGTTTGTTTCAAAAGACCATCTCCTGAAGACCAGGTAATACCTCCAAGAAGCAGGGAGATGGATCTGCTTTCCTAGAAGGCTCTCTCAGTGTTTTTGCTGTTATTTCTTTGCTTACAGCCCAACATTTCTGAAGGCGTTTGGGATGTTTTCAATGGTAATTTCAAATTTTTCCTTGGTTTTATCTCTGCCCACTATACACAGAAGGGCTTATTTGTAGACTTAGATGTACCTAGTGTGTTTTATCTCCTTCACTTTCAGCGTAAATATTAACACTCCATCTTTATTCAGTGGATGGCACCCAGCAGCAGTAATTGGTGTCAAACCTTCTGTTTCCTTTGATATACCTTCCTGCTTTGAAGATCAAGGTAATGCCACACGAACATAAATTTGAAAACTAGGAGATCTGAGGGTAAAATTTGTTTTTGGCTTAGCAGATTTAGCCACGGAGGTAAGCAATAAACAGAGAGAGACATTTATCATTTCTCCTGCAAGTTGCAGCAAGATGTCACCTGTGCGCCTAAGATACAGATTTTCCCCCTTATTGATCTGCTGCAATCATACATCTTTGGGAATTTTGTCAGGCTAAGAAAAACTTCTAAATGTGAGTTGAAAGTCCTTAGGTATTCAAAGCACTTTTCAGTTGGAAAGTACAAAAAAACTGGGAGATGAAATATCTCCAGCGGAGTTTAGAGGATCCTTCTCTAAAGCGTACCTTGTCCTGGTAGCACCCACCATCCACCAAAAACCACCCAAGGAGCAGTTGTCCACAGAAAACTGGATCCAGCTGCTACTGTCAGGCATTATCACTGCATTTAGTGGCCCAGGGCTCTATCCCAATGTATTTACAGTCTGGGATTTCAGATTATAGAAATCACCGTCTGCCTGTCTAGTAAGGTTTCCTATCTTGACCATACGGAACCTCTAGCTTGGCAGCGTTTGTATTTACCGCTGTCAGTAATGAGAGACAGAAAGCTGAAGGAAAGACATTTATACCACCGAGAATGCCTCTAGAGATGCTCTGTGTGGCAGACAGCCTTTTCATTCGATTCCTGGCCTTTCCTCCTTCCTTTATGCTTCCAGGTTCACTTCTCTTTAACAAGAAAAGCCGATGGGACATTGGACTCTAGCAGGAATGATCCCTGTGCAGTGAATGAGGTTCCAGCTGCTTAGGCAAGCAGCCACTGGAAAAAAGTGGCCGTTGTCCCTGCTCAAGAGCACTGACCCCAAACCTCGCTGCTGAGTCAGCAGCTAACTGCTGCTTGAAATGGAAGCAAGCATGGGGAGAGGGCCTCCTGCTGTGGCACTAGTTTTCATGACTCGTTCAAAAACATGCAACATGGCCGGTGCTAGTGAAAAAGTTTTGGGCTGGCAATCAAAGAGCTGAGGCTGAACAGGCTCAAGCACAGAAAGGTCCCTAGAGCACAGGCTTGGACTTGCAGAAGAAACAGAGATGGGAAAGTTAAGTGTCGGGGGCCCGTTAGATTTTGTGAGTACTTCTGAAATGTGCATATCCCTAGATATGGTGATAGTTGTACCCCCTCCTAGGTCTTGCTGCAGGCTTATCTGGCGTATGTTGACTTGTTGTGGGGGCTGAGGAAGGCATGTCCAGTATCACTGCAGGCACATCCAGAGCTTCTGAGTCGGGTGCCCCATGTCTGCACTAGGTCATATAAAATGCATAGCTAAAACAATAGAAAAGCTTGCAGCCTAAAATTTGGAGGCATAGGAAAAAGATTTGGAGGCACAAAAGGGTGAAGTGACTGGCCTGAGGACAGGCCACATTGGTGGCAGAGGCAGGTGAAGAAATCCACGTGCTTCTGGTGCCACCTCCATGAGAGCTCTTCTCTGTTGTCTTCATCAGAGCTAATGACAGGAGCCTTGACAGGCCAGGTCTTACTTGTCAGGTATCCACAGCAGAGCATCACAGACACTCCTTAAACCTCCCATAAAGCTGATGGTTTCTCCATACACAACTTTCAGACCATTTCCCCCAATAGCTTGCATGAGAGAAGCTGTGCAGTTCCCTTCCTCTTTGTTTCCGTATTTACTGTTACGTTTCACCTGTAGCAACACACCATAAATTGTGAAATTCCCCATCAAGTACTTTTCTAGATGTTTTGCAGAGGGTATTGGATGGACTCCTAACGACCGTGCTGGCTTGTAGTGCAAATCTCCGTATGTACGGGCAGGATTCCAGAAAAAACTTCTCCTCCACTAAATTGACTGTTTCAGAAAGATTTTTATTGAGTGAATCTCTAGATTGCTGCTACGGTTCCTTTGTGAAAGCTAAATACCTAAGGACAGGCAGGGCAAGGTTTTGAATGAATTTAAAGCAGTTGCCTTGAAGTGATTAGCATGATTGTACATACATGCTGGTTATTACACATGCAAATGAGACAAGCAAGCTGATTGTGTGAGTAAATGTAGCCAGTTTGTGTGCAACTGCTGCTTCCTGAGGCAGGATGGATGTGCCATGCTTGCAAGCCATTAATCCCCACCTCCTGCAAAATCCCCCCCCAAAACTAGGCAGGCAATGTCCACTACACACCTTTCAGGAGATATCCACCTGCCTGATCCTGCTTGCTGGGTGAGAGAGGTCCCAGGGACTTTTCCTGTGTGTTGGCAAGGACTGTGCTCATCCCTGGGGGGGAAGAGGGCTCCCCACAAAGAAGCCAGTCTGTTCAGAAATTTCCTGTCTCTCTCTTGAGCTTGTGGTAGCAGAAGTTTGTGGGCAGCAAAGTTGTGGATGCCACTGCCCAGACGGCACAGAGTGGGGGAAGTTTTAGGCAGCAGGGACTAACCCAACATTTAGGTTTGGTGATATTTATTGCTTGCTTATCTGCTCTTTGAACTGCTAAAGACCCTAACTAAGGTCAAGGCATAAGACTGGAGAGTTTCAAGGCCATTAAAATTAATGAGAATTGGCTGTCCAAATCCCATAGATGGCTCTAAAATCTCAGTGTAAGCATCTGAGCTCTATCTGCTCATGGCAACATGCCCTATACTTTTTCTGTCTTCATACTCAGTAATGAAGCTGATATAGCAAAGAGAAGGGGTGGTGTGTGGGAGAGAGTAGGAGGGTGTTTGAATATAGATTCAATATTCTTGGAAATACGATGAGGAAATTGTTATGTAATCAAGAAGTTCAATAATGGTTTTGTCTAATGTGCTTTTTTAGCTCCATCAAGACCTGCAGTATAAACTTGGCATCAGGACCAGGTTTCATTCATATGCTCCATTTAGTAAGGGATTTTTCCTGCAGCCCCCCCTATTCCCCAGGCAAACAATATACTTTGAGTCAGACTGTCCAGCTCCATGCTGCCATGCCTATGCCAGCCTCTGTCTCCCCAGGCTCTGAGAAACAGGCAGCGCAGTGTATTTTGAGTGATATCCCACGTGCTGCACAGTGCAGAAACAGATGGAGAGTTCCTTAATCTCCTCCCCACTTCGTTCTGCACGGGAATAACATTTCCTGCTCATGGTAGCTATACATGTCTATGGTATTTATTGTCACGGACTTGTTTTAGGAAACATCTCTTCACTAGAAAATGCCTATTTATTCATTAACTGAAAGAGTTCGCAGAACATGGTCACTTCTGATGTCCTGGTTCTGACCATTGGGCTTGCAGGATGTTTTGTTCTAGAAAACACTGAGGCCATAAAGAAAAAGGTAAAACCTGCTCCTTGCATCAGGACAAGAAGCTGAGGCCAAACGTGGGGATAGGGTTGCGAGGGCAACACAGAGAACCTTTAATCTGCTTTTTCATGTGGAAGGATGTTAAGATGCAGTGTCAGACTTGAATCTCCAAAATGCTTAGTCCCACTGATTCCTGTGGAGTATAAACCCACGCTTAAGAGTTTTTCCTGGTCTGGCACTTTACATGCAACTTCTGCATCCTGCCCCAAGGGGGTCCTTGGGACCTGTTTGCACCAGGAGATCTGAGCTCCGGAGGGGTAGGACGCTGCACACCGCAGCTCACTCACATCCCTGCGGTGCCCCCAGTGACTGTGCTCACACTCTATGAGAATGTAAACTCCTATGCTCTTCTGTAAGCATTACTGCATAGTATAAAATCCATAAAACCAAAATCAAGATAAAACCATTTATATTGTGTTTTAGAAATATATGAGATCTTAATTTTGACATTGCCTGGAAAAGGCCAGATTGAATAATGGCTAATTATTTGATTTCAGTTATAGCTGTATTGAGAGAGTAAGTCCATTTGGTTTGAAAGGGGATACAATACTTCTGATGATTATGTGTCAATGCCTCATTCGCCTACAGGCACCCAGAGAGCTGCAGCTACAACTGCTGCTGACTAAGCTACAGTGGGCAGAAAAGTAGCCTTCAGGCATGGCTGCCTGTAAATTCCTTAATGCTGTTAAGAATATGTTTAGTTGTCAGAGAGCTATCAAGCCCCATTAAATGATAAATGGTGTCAGTCTTCCTTCTGAGCAAAGCCCAGATGCAAATGGTGCGCCGGAGAAGAAAAAGATAAATGAATGAAAATACTGAAAAGGCAAACTTCGAAGGCATACGCTGCCTTTAGACGTCAATGTAGTGATAGTGCTCAAGAGAGGATAAGAGGGGAACATCTGTCCTATTTCTGCCACTGCTAGCATGGGAAAAATCAAAAAAGAGAACAAATGCATGGCACATGGAAGCTCAAGTTTCCTGGTTTTCTCCTGGCCTTGCCATCTACCCAGGAAGACTGCAACCCCAGCAAGCAGCACCACTGCGAGACATCCAGCCCTGAGAGCACCAGACAGACCCAAACTCTTCACATGACCTCCCTCATGTCCATGCAGACAAACCTTACTGCCATCCTCAAGCTGTGGCACCATGTTCTGCTCAGGACTCGCACGTCCGAAGGTCACTGTGCTCCCATGAAGGGCTTCAGCCATGCCAGTGCCTGGTCTCCCCAGCTCCCCGCCAGCCTGACCAGGGGGTCTCGCATCACCCTTCCCAGCCCTCTTGCCTGACCCACTAAGTCTTCATCTCGCTCGCACATTCCCACCCTTTGTGCCATGCAAAACACTGGCCTTGGAGCACTGAATTTGGAATGGCAGTGTGGTATTGCACAGCCTGGTCTTCCCCTGGAAGACAACTAAAGAGACAGATCTTAATGGTGAAACCCCCACCCACAATGCACCAATCATCCCACCTGCTCTTCAACCCTCCACACCACAGTAGGTTATTAGCTTTTATCAGGGTCAGGCTCCAGACCACCTACCGAGACAAAACCTTCCCTCCAGCTTGGTGGTCCCCTTACAGGTACATCTCACATTCCTGCTATCCATCTTGTGTTCAAGTAGACAATAGCTTGGATTCAGAAAAATAATAAATAAAAGAAATGAATGTCTTCACCCTCAGCACTGCTGAATGCCTGGGAACTGCTCTTCAAGATGGTTTTGTGATTCTACCCTGCACCAGGGAGAGAAAATGCTCGTGATCAACTCCCACTGTCCCAAGCAGTCTGCTCAGCCTCAGACACTGTTTACAGGGGATGCTGAGATTAAAGTGTTGGGTTTTGCTGGAGTAGTTGTGGGAGGTTTTTTTTTTAATGGTTAAATTCAATGAGGAATGTGCCAAGATAGCATGAAATCAACTAAATGTAATTAAGCAAAAACTATTAGCTTGATTGCTAAACCAGTCTTCCTCTCATGAATATGCATGAGAATAATTGATATTAATTCTATTCAAATCTGACGCACATTAGTCCTGCATATTATAGTGGGGATTTTTTTGGAAGAATAAACCAGTTCTACTGCCTCTTTCTCACCAAAAGGTATAATTAGTTCTGCTGCAGGGAGATTTACCTAGTCATTGATACCATACTGGCTTGCCACATAGCGAGGAAATTAGAACAGAGCTCAACTGATGTTTGGTCTGCAAAAATGGTGACCTGTTTAACATTTTATCCAGAAATGTGTTAGGAGAAGTGGCAAATCTGGTTACCAACATCAGCCACACTAATGACATTATGAAGAGACAGGGAAGCCTGCAGGAACAGTAAATCCCTGTAGCTAGAAAGGCAGGGGCAATACCCTCTACCCGTTCGAGATGTTTGACGCTAGCACGGCCCTGTTACCCGAGTGTCTGAGCATTTCAGGAGGCTGTTCCCTAAGGGCTGACTTTAACTTATTGGGACCACTGCACCTGGGTGACTTCTGCAGATCGTGGGAGGTTTCTCCAGAGTGTTTCAGAGGGTTTTTTTTCCATTCATGCTTGGAGAAAGGCCTCAACATTTATGCTGAGGCACTTTTCTGCCTCACAAGCTGGGGGAGATGTACTCCTTCAGGGAGACAAGTCCTCCTGTACCGTGGGTGCAGCCTTTGCCCGGACTGCACAGCCCCAGAGTTTGCCCATACGCTTACAGCCTGATGTAAGAGGAGATTTGGCGGCATATTTTGAACTGATGAGAAGGCCTTGTGCTCACATAAGGGATTACAGCTATTAATTTTTTATTCCTTGCAAGTAGTCTGTAAAGAAATTGAATATTAGCACCCCTCTTTTTTGCAAAAGAGACCTGTGAAGCCTGCAGGTGGTGGGAAATATCTCTGCAGGATCCCTCCAAGCTCTCAGCACCTTCCTAGTTCTTAGTCCTTAATTCTCCTAAAACCTCTTATTTTCGTGATGAGCTTCTCTGCTCTCTGTCATGCCCACACTTGTCTTTGTGTTCGGCAGGCAGATCTTGTATCCGACAGGAGGGCTTTGACGCAGGGACACGTCCACACACAGGTCCCCCCCTCCCAAGCCTGGGTCCCCAGGGGTTTTCTCTAACGACAGCAGAGCACGGAGCCCTGGGTGAGGGCTTTGGCACAAAGTGAATGAAGTGTTTTAATCTCAAACACGGATGGTTCTTCCCTTTGTAAGCACTAAACACTGGATTAGATAGCATATATTCAATAAATAGCAACAACTGTATGCAAACTGTGTACAAAAGCAGCTAAAAGCTAAACCTTGGCAATTAATCATTCACATTAGTATGAGGCCTTAGCAAGCGGTAAGCAGAGACGGTAGTTACAGAATCTGTTAGAACACAAAAGAAAAGGCAGCTATACATCAGCATTTCAACAGGAGAGTTTGATCTCAGCTCAGTAAGACAATTTTGATGCATTCTAGCTGTAAATATAGAGGATGAAACTGAAGCTCAGAGATGTAGACTTGGTTCTTTGTCGTTTCTTTGTTTTGGCAGATTTTTTTTGTTTATTTTTATTTTTAAAGTCTCTATTGAGCTCCAAAAAAACTCAAATCCTTTGAAGTGTCGACTGGCAATCTGGGAACACTTATTCCCATGCTCACTGACTTCTGGACATCAACACAGCAGTAAGCCTTTCCAAACCACAAGAAATAAACACCTACTCTGGATAGCCCTTGGCTTTCTGATAGCTTTGAAATCTCCTTTGATAGCCTTTCCTATGTCACTGCATCCCAGCATGCTCCCAACAGACACTGCGAGATACCCATCAGAAAGTGCAGTCCCTTCCTTCTCTCAGCCCCTCCTCAGCACCAACCTCTGAGATGACCCCTCTGCTGTCACCCTCCCAGGGTGGTCACAAGCAGCAGAGATTCATTTATGCTACCGTGGTACCTGAGAAGTACATTTACAACAAGAACTTACTTTTTCTTTACCATGTATTTTGCAATGCTCAGTGGACTGCAGAAAACCAGAGCTGAGCAGAAAGAAGAAAAAACAAAAAAGGAGAGAGAAAAAAAGTAAAGGAAAAAAAGAGGAAAAATAAAAAAAAGCACATTTGGATAGGGAGCAGAGTTAGTTTTTATACTGCTTCTTGGGTTTTTTGGTTATTTGGGGGTTTTAGTGGCTGTTTTACTGATTTTTTTGCCCTTTACCCTAATAAAAGTCACCTGAAACTGTTTGAAAAATGCAGGCGTGCTGCCTTTTACTGAATGTTTATTGAAGAGAGGGGAGGGGAGGAGGCAAGGTTTCCTGTAAACGGCAGCTGAACAGTGCCAGGTGGTACACCGTATTTTAATCTATGTGCAGAATAGCGAAGACCAGCATTGAAGATGAAGGGAAATGATACACTTCACTGGGTTTCAGTGCATTTTTCAGTTGCCTTTTTTTTTGTTTGGGGTTTCTATGTTAATATAGGATGATACCACGCTATATACTGGCTGGCAGAAATTAATCTTGTCACGAATGTACTTCTTTGAAAGGCTGAGCCTTCCTGAGCTCTTAATTTGAGCTGATTTGACTGTCTCATTATCATAGCAGCAGATTCTGGAATAGCAAAGTTGAACCTTACTTGAACTTGTTGGCTACATTAGCACTGTTTTTCTTTCTCCTCCCCACCTCCATCCATGAATAATAATACCCAGTATCACTTTTTTTTTATTGTACCAGGGCCTCCTAGTAACTGTTTGCTAAACAAACACATGCTAGCATGTCGCGTTGGGGGAGAAGCATATTAAAGAGCCTGAGTTTTGTTTGCCAAAGATAGAACTTGTCATTCCAGGGAAACGCGCGGTTTGATGTCCTGGGAAACTTGGGATTTTCTGTCAGGCACGTGGTCCCGTTATCTTGTACATCGAGCAGACTGTGAGCACGACAGCTTTGGGGTTTGCAAAACACATACCGCGTGTGGACTGGGGCCAGGTCACTTCTTTTTTGTGTTTCTGTTCTGAGATTTCATTGCAGTTCAGCTGAACAGTCCTCGTCTGGGCCCACCGTTTTTCTCTCGGAGTGCGGCTCTGCCTGACTCGCCCTGCCGTGGTTCCGAGTCACTGCAGGGAAGCAGCTCTAGCATCGTTTGGACATTTCAATTAAGGCTCTGCTTGGCCAGCAGAAAATAACCTGTCCCTCTGAACACACATGGGCTGTGACACGTCTCACTCCTGAGTGCCACGGTCCCTGCAGCAGAGCCATCCGTCCCTTCCACCGGCAAGAACTTTCTTCAGAAAGAGAGAGCGGGTCTGCAGAGGCCGTGCCCCGGGGAGAGACCGGGGAGAGACCGTGCAGTCCAGTGCAAGGTCAGACAAAGCCACCCTCCGGGTTCCTTTAGCTGCTGGATAAAGCTCTGTCTCCGATCAGCTTGCATTATCCCTAACGAGCTCTGGCAGACGCTTCAGCTCTCTGCTCTTCACCAAGACAAACTGGTAAGACCCACTTTCCCGAGGGCAGCGCTTAACCCTTTCCACGTACCCTTCTTGCCCGTGGGGAAGCCCAGAGAGTGACTGCGTCCTGAACAAGGCAGGCAAATCACTCACACTACCGCAAAATGCTGATTGCTGAACTGGGGGGGTTTACCCCACGGCATCCCGGCTGGAAGAGGCCATCCCGGGCTCTCCTGGTGTTCCACACATCTGCAGAAATGGGCACCTATTTCTCTGCTGCCGTTTGGCCTCATCATGAGTGCAGCACAAAATGCCAAAAATCCCCCCCAGAGCAAGATTTGCGAAAGGTCCCAGCTCCTCTGTAGGTATTAAAAAATGGCTTTTTAATGCATGCAATATCCAGCATCTCTCATTGACAACATTTGTGACAGTCATCTGCTGCCTGATGTGAGCTGCTGGACCTGGTCTGGGGAGAAGCTGCTCAGCACATTTGGAAACGAGGCACAGAGGAAGCCCAGCACAGGGAGAAACCCACAGCCGAGCGGGAAAAACAAATCCAGTCTATACTGGGAGTCATTTAAAGAAGGCAAATTACTGATGGGAGAAAAAACCCTCAGCATGCCAGGGAAATAAGTTTATAGGAATTATCAAGGGATCTAGGAATAACCTTTCAATGGCTGAAATCTGGCATAGACAGATGTGAATGAGAGTCCCCGGCAGCTGAGGGTTCTCCATGTATTATGTGGAATGAGCTGGCAATTCCCAAGGCAGTCCCGAACGGCCCGGCTCATCAGAGGAGCTAATATTGGCTTAGTGTTTTCCTTCTTTCTTAGAGAGGAAAAAGCATCCTAAGGGATACTGGAGCTGTGTGTCCCAATTAACCCGCTGCAGGTAGGGTCAAACTGCTCTCTCCTGCATCCCCTTCAGAGGGCACAAAGCGTGTCTGTTCCCATGGCCACTCTCCCCTGGGAAAGAGAGAGGAAAGAGAAAAGGTGCTGCTCTATTTATGAGATAGTCCTGCTTTATGGCGCTGCCCTTCCTGCAGCCTGGCTGAATGGCCTGTCTTTTTTTTTTTTCCCCTCTCTCATTTCTCTGTCAATTGATTGCTCACTGCCAGAGGGTATTATTGGCTTCAAAAGCTTCATTTTCTGGTTCCTGAACTGCTCATCTTCTCCTGGCTCATTGCTGCTACTGGAGGTCAGACCCAAGTCCCAGAGTCATTAGGCTGTTTTGGGTTTGACCTTGAGAGCTTCCTTTGCTCACCCCCCCACATGAAGCCCCTTTGATCATTTCAGACACACACTTTAAAAAAGAAAAAATCCAGTGGCAAGAGATGGTTTGATTATTTCAGTGGTAGGTAGACATAAGCTGGAACCAAAACATTCCCAGCGAGGCTGAAAGAATCCCAGTGCCTGGGGGCATTCCTGCTCACTGCAGAGCTGGGGGGCTGTGGCTGCACCCCGGCATCCCTGCATATCCCCAAAACTTGCTCCAGTTCTGTAAACCAGCAGCAATTGTGCTCTGGTCCCAGCTTTTGCTGTGGGTGAATTCATGGGTTGCAAGATGCAGTTGTATAATTTGCATGAAAACTACAGCCTGTTTCTGCAACTACAGCCTGTTCCTGGACTGGAAATTCCCAAACTGTAACTTTCAGTGAGTGGCCACTGAAAGGACAAGGGAAAAACCGAAGTGGTGAATCCTGAGCTTCTGTACCGTGCTGTTCAACTTCACCCTGCCCAGCTGGGTAAGCATGGAGAAAAGAAGGTACAGTGGTAAAAATGCCTTAGAGAAAACAATTATTTTCTTAATTTAACACCTTATATATTGCTCCCTGCAACGTTCCAGAGAACGTGCTTGCTCTCTGCAGAGTTTTGCTAGCAAGGTCTCATGAGATTCAAGCCTTTGACGTGAGATTTCTACTGTCTTCTGGGCAGAAACATTTTTATCAGATTATTTAGTCCATGGACTTGTTTAGGAAACGGTTACTTAGAGTGTATTATCAGCAGGGTGAGGAGCAGAGACTTTTCCTGGGAGGGCAGGCAGCCGGGCATGGGGTCTCCTTATTTCTGGGGTGAATAAGCCGGACATGGAGCTGCTACTACTGTGGCTAAGCTTGACTGAAGATGCGTGGCTTGGGTCTGTCGGTGGGTGAACTCATTTCCTCTAAGGCTTTGTACCTTTGCAGAAGGAATAAATAATGCTGTGTTCTGGATGGTCTCATCCTGTGCCGCTGCGAGCGTGCCAGCGCAGGCTCCCCGCCAGAAGCTGCTAAGAGGAGCCCCAGACAAGCCAGGCTTGTGCTGACCGTATCTGTGGCCCCATGGAAGACGTGGGTGATACACACACTCTGCGGACAGCTGGACTCTAACATCAGCCTCCCCAGCTGAGGACCAGAGATTACAGGCGCCAACTCAGGAAAAACACTGAGCGGGAGCTACAGCAAGGAGAGAGGCTGTTCGCGCGTGTGACACAGCCAGGGACAGCCGGCGTGGGATAGTGTTTCGAGGAAGGGCAGACTTCTTCAGAATCGTTCTTGTTTATGAACTTTTTCTGTGAAGCTTTTGCAATTCTTCACTTACTGAACATTGAATTTAAGGAAAGAAATAATAATAGTTTAGGGTTAAAGAGGTCAAAAGGAAAAGTCTTGGTAAAAATAATTAAAATTTAAAATGAAGATATAATGGAAACATGAAAATAATGAAAAAGTAGCTTTGTTTCACACCCTTCCATAATGCAAGCAGCTTCTGTGTGTTTTGCAGTGTTCATGTGGTGAGTCCCCACTCATCATCGATTTATCTCTGTGTACAAAGATGTGTCTGGAGGACAGACGCGATTACAGGATGCTGCTCCTGACCCGGCTGAGGTCAGCGGCAGGAATCCCTTGCCTCAGCAGGGCACTGTTTCACCAAGCATCTTTCCTTCCATGCTATTTGCCACGTACAATACAGGGGGGAGGGACAAAGCCTTTTTCATGCCAAAAAGGATGCAAACTCTGGGTCCTGCACTTGCCACCCTGGCGGGGCGGTTGCTGCTGCCGAGCCATGCCCCGCTGCCCTGCTCTTGCCACCAGCCCCGCAAAGGGAGGCTTGAAATCTTCCCACTTAAATTCCAGTTTTGGGCAAGTTGGATGCCAAACCAGACAAAAACGGGGCATTCTGGCTGAAACCCTGCTCTTGGAAATGTGAAGAATTACTCAGGTTGTATTAAAACCGCATGTAAGAGATGACACTGTTGGAAACCAAATAAAAAATCGTGAAAACTTTGTTAGCGGGCAGGAGGGGAAGGGATGGTGACTATTTTAAAATATCTTTATCAAATCCAGCCCCTTCTACACCTCTAGATTTTGCTCTAAAATCCAGTTAAACCACTAAGCTAACAAAGACCCCAGTTACCAAAGGGAGAGATAATGAAGATATGAAGGAAGAAAATTAGCTGGCAAAGCCGTGCTCCTGGATTATTTCACTGCTCCATGGGGGAGCACTGAAATGCTGACAGTTTACCTTCCAAATCTCTCAAACAAAACAACTCTTGAAAATTGCTAAAATATTATTAACACAAACAGCAACATAGCAGCAGGGTCGTTTTGTCAAAGTGACAGCAAAGGCCGCGTCTCCCCACGCTGCCAGCAGCAGCGTCTGACGGCCGCGCCGGGAGGGATTTGCTCCGTGCGCAGCCGGGTGCAGGATGCGGCCCCCCACCCTGTCCCTGCGCCGTCGTGCTGCCGTGGGGGGGGATCGTCAGCCTTGCTCATACACTGAGCGTGCCACTATTGCAGCCTGAGCAAAACTCGCTTAAACAGAGGATTTTCAAAGATTGTAATACGTGACGTAAAGGACCTCCACCTCTTAGTTCCATCTCTTGCAAAACCTCCTCTCTCTGCACCAAAATATAACTCCCAAAGAAATAAGCTTGAAACTAGTGTGGCATGGGGCCGTGCTCAGTCCCTGTGAGAGGCAGCCCGGAAGGAGGGGCCTGGAGTGCTTTTTGCAGGGCTCACCCGTCTCTCCCAAGACTTCTCCCTCCAGGTCTGGATGCTCAGAGGAATCCAGGTTGGACCTTGTATCTCCCTCTAAAGTTGCTGTTTGCAGAAAACAATTGCAGCCAATCTCCCTCTATGTGAAGATGGTGGAAAATACAGAAGAAACAGGAAATTTGGAGGGAACTATACAGTTACTCAAAGAAAATTATCAAGTGTTATTTTTAAAGAAAATGCAATTGAAGAAAAAAATAACAATCACCAACTCCCTGCATTTGCAGCACGGTGTCTGCTGCTTTGAAATCTGGCTCTGGCTGATGTTATTTTGGGGAACTTAAGCCAGACTCTTGCTGTCACCATCTCAACGTTCTTGGCTTTGTTGCTGTTTCTCTGTTTTATTATTCTGAAGAAAATAAGTCTATTCCTGTTCTTTTTTTGGCAGAGGAATGGCTGTGTGAGCACCGAGTGGACGGACTCCAGGTGGCACAGTGGCTCAATGCACGAGTCCCTTCTTCCCGCTACAGTCAGGTGCAGTGTCAGAGGGATTTCCCTCCCGCAGCACAGGGGTTTTATGGGCTCTCAGGGTGTATCCCCGCATTAAGCATCTGAGCTGAGCTCCAGTCTTGTGGCCAAATCCTGCCAAATGGGTTGTGCAGCCTGGGTGTGATGCTGGGGCCAGGGGAAAGGGGTGAACACGAGCGGGTGCCTGCGCGCACATCCCAGCTGGCACCGGTCTGCCCCATCCCTGCCTTCATGAGGGTCTGCGGCACAAGACCTGGACTTCACGAATAAAAAAACAACCCTCGTTATACTGCCAAAGTTAAAATTCTCTGTAAAGGTCACTCTGTGCGTGTGTACAGGGTTAGTGAGCCTTTCCCCTGCCTCCACACACACCGGGCGCTGTGGCTCTGTGTGCACAGATGTTCTTGGTGTAAACAGACCCCAGCAGCAGATGTGACTATCCCGAGCGCAGGCTATGAACCAACCTGGCTTCAACAAGCTACTCTTAAGATCACCTGGTAATAGCCCCACAGGGAGCCAGGCAGATCTCCTCCCTTTCGATCACTTTCTTTTAAGAGTTTATTAGTTGCCTGCTGTTATAGTAAAGACTGGTGCTGTTACAGGCTCCTGCCTCCGAGCGCTCCTTAATTGCCCCCTGAAAACCCCACACCCAACAGGTACCCAGATAATTTACCAGCCACGTTTTGATGCCTGTATTTAAAAGGGTGACCCTAGTTTGAGAAAGCATTTTTTTGGTCCAATCTGTAATTTGGAACAGTTGAAACATATTTTTAAGTAACCCTGTAAAATAACGTGCTGCCAAGGCAAGAGCTTTGGGTTAAATTATACCCCCACGAAAATCACAGCGTGTAAAAGTGGCTGCTGGAAGTTGACAGAGCCTTAATTATGGCAGCCCCAGTGGGCGATATTGCAGCAGTACAATCAAGCCTCGGAAAACCTGTGCTTTAAGGTCACCGGTTAATCCTGCATGCCTTGTGCCCGTCCTGCTTTGGAGCTGTGCCGCCAGCGTGTGTCGCAAGTCCCGAACCACATTTTCAAGGGAAACGGCTTCATAATAGCCAAGTGCGTCCTCGTGCTGGGGTAGGTTGCTGGGCTTTTTCTTTTCCTAGTTCAGGCTGCTCCAAAAAATAAACACAGAAACTGCTCTGCACAGTGTTTCTTGACACAAAGCCACCGCTCTGATGTGTTGCTTTGCGACAGCGGCACCATAAAATATTGTGCTGCTCTATTCTGACATCCCCAGCTTGTGACTTAAAAGTCAAGATATTCCCCCTCCTCAGCCCTCTCCCACATCATCTCCTATGGAGCCAGAAGGAGAAAAACACTAAGCTTCGTTACTAATAGCCTAAGCAAATGATTTAATCACAGTGATGTAAAAGGAGCGAGGAGCCTGTAGGATGGAAAAAATGCTGGATAGACAGTAAGACTAATGAGGTAATGTGTAAACCCAGGCATTTTCTAACAGACGGGACGTGGCAGAGCTGACATGTATATTGAAAAGGACATAAAAACATAGACAAAACAATAGCTTGGGTTGGCCATAGCTGGATTTACGCAGTGGAAACATTTTTTCCTCTGAAGGCAAAGGCAAGCAGCGTAGAAGGCTCTATGCTTGGTAGTACGGTCACAGCGTCGCGACCGGAGATGCAAAACGCCTGTACCCAAGCCCACCCGGCCTCTGCAGCTGTGGTGTGAGGCTGTCTCATGAGCACTCATGCAACAAGTTTCCCGGGGCTCTGCGAGATAAGCCAGCGTCGCTGTTCCCACAAGGAAAGGGCAGCCCAGACAATTTGTTAGACATCTCAGTGTGGGAGAGTGCGGGTGCCGTCACCGAAGCAGCAGGCTGGGTGCACAGGAGCCAGGCTGCATTGCTCGTGCCGGCCATTACTTGCAAGGTAGCTCCGAAAGCCAACTCAGCTGCTCCGCAAACTGAAAGCCACCCCGTGCCGTCCGTGCAAGGCAGAGGGTGCCCCTAATTCACACCTCCGGCAGCCACGGGGTAACACCTGTGTGCAGACAAGCTCCCAGTTCCCACCATGGTGGAGTTCAGGTAGCATGAAGAAGCGGGTGCTCGGCAATGCCTACGGACATGGTGGTACCACGCCAGCCCCGAGGCTGGGATGAGACAGCTGCTTCCCGAGCCAGGCCGGGCGCTGCTGGGCGAGAGAGCCAAGTGAGACAGCTCCTGGGGCTGCCAAACATATGGTGTGCTCCACGTGTGAGCACTGTACATGCTGCTTAAAAACACCAGCTGCTCAAGGTGAGAGCACGAGTGTTGGGGAGGAGAGGACAGCTCAGGGACATGAGCACATGTGCCCAGTTTTACTATAGGATGGCTAATGAGGATAGTCTGTATTTTTGCCTGCCTGCTTTTACTGGAGAAACATCTTGGAAATTCCTGGTGGTACATGCAGAAAACCATGAAGCAAAAAACCTGAGTCATCTGTTTCAAACTGTCATAGCAGCTTCTCCTGTCAATCTGAATGACCCGCTCAATTCTCATCCATTTTCTCCATTTTGGGGGAGCTGAGAAAAGCAAATACAATCATTCCAGCTGATTGGTTATAACATATGCTTGAACTGCAGTTATTTGGCCAAATTCTATGGCTGTACCACAACTTGGGCTTTATATAATCCAGGCAATAAAACCAGACACAATCAGGGAACATAGTCTGACTGCATTGCTGCTCTGCCCTGGACAGATTTACCACAGTTCAGTGCTCTGCAGTAGCTTAGCCAGGGCTAAAAAAAATAAGAATTCAGTTATTAATGTCATTTTCCATTGAGATAGTGCATGAAATCAATCTATCATGCTAAATCTACAAGTTCCAAACTGTATACATAAGGTATATTAAGGGATTTGGAAAGATTAAGAATAGCTCCTAAGCGTCTGTGTGTGTGTATAAGCACTGATTGTTTTATCTATGAATTACCTGCTGCTGTGCAGAAAAGGCAAAGATAAGGAAACCAGCCTGAATTGGCCTTGTTGGGAACAGTATTAGCGGGATTATTTGCTCGCAGCTGAGCTCTGCCTCTGCTTCTTGGGGTGATGTGAATGTATCGCAGAGGGGTGCTGCTCTCCAGAGCCAGGGGAGCCTGAGAAATACCTGCCTCCCCTAAACCCGCTGCTATTTCTGCATATGCTCAGCGCTGTGTCCCTCAGGTCAGTGCCCACGGGACGTGCCCGGTCTGCGGCCGGGTCCGGGCTGTGTTCCTGCGGTGCCCCCAGCCCCGCAGACCTGCCACCACCGCTGCTGCCACCCCGCAGCCTCGCTCCCTGCCCTGCCGCACCGCGGGCCACCCAGCCAGCTGATGTCCCCTGGAAGTCACGGTGTCCCCAACTCTTCTGCCAACTACCTCCTCCTCTAAAAACTCATTGAAGCACTGATCACCTCTGCGTTAAAAAAATGCATTAAAAAATATAGCGTTGAAATGCTGTAGTAACTAGAGCCAGCAGGAAGAGACCTCTTGCTTACAGCAGGAGTTAAGGGTGCCTGCTGGCACGTCTCCTTCAGTTTGGGGCTGCCGGGGTGCCTCGGTGCAGGGGAAGAGCCCTCCCTGTGTGCAACACCTCCCTGGGCATGGCAGCTCCTGAGCAGGGTGGGTGGCTGGACCGTGACACGGGGCTGCAGAGCCACGGGGGGGCTCTGGATGTGCAGAACCCACCGTGCACGCATGCCACGGCTCGGCCGGCTGCCGGCGTTACTGAGCCGCTGAGCCTGCGCGGCCGAGCAGGAGGGGTTCCCAGGTGGCAGTTCTTTTAAGAGCAATTGGGACAGCCTGAGTGAGAGGTCAGGACTGGGCACTTTTAAAAAATCCATCTTGTTTCCAATGCAGCTTGCTCCTCCATGTGCCACCGATAGCTACCAGGGTTTGTAGCTGTTCCCAATTAGTGACAAAGCGTCAGACTCGGCCTGGCTCCGCTCCCGAAGGACCAGCAGGGCTCTGGCTCTCGTAGGCAGTAGCCCAGGAGTCTTGTCTCTGCTCCTAATAAGACATGCTGATGAATTAGCCATTCACGCACGAACACAACCCCGCTGTCGCCTTGTGACTTGCTGAATCTTGTAATTCCTGCAGGAAGGCAAACATCCGCCTCCCGCAGCCTCCAGGCAGCTGTGCTCAGCGATGCCGCGTGAGCCCGGGCAGGCGAGGTTCCCCGGGGCTTACCTGGGTGAAGGCACCTAGACTTTAGTCCTAGGATTAGTGTCAGGGGAAGCGCTTACAAGGAAAGACCGTTCCATGAGATATCAAATATGTGACTCGCACTTTTAGTCGCAAACCTCAGGCGAAACCTGTGTTATTCCAAAGTGGTTACCTGGGCTGGTTCCGGCAAACCTGCGTCAGGAAGGATACCTTTCCCCAAACACTCATTGCGTGCGTAACTGCACAGTTTATAAAAAGCATCCTCTGAAAAGATTTTCCTACTGGGTAAAGGCCCATTATGAGGACTTCCTGGCTTATATGGCTGCATATAGCAGCAGTAAGCCTATTATGCTTATCTTAAACTGTCCTCCACCGAACAGTGAAATGAACTTTACAGAACACTAGAAGCTTAATTAAGCCTCCAAGCCTGCTGCGAGCAGCACAATTCTGTCTCTCTGCAGCCGCACGGTCGTGTTATCACAGAAAACACAAACAGCACACCTGTACCATGCACACACTGAAGGCTGCTCCCCTGCCTTCATGCAGCTTGTTCTCAGTAAATTCAAGGAAAGTTCTTTGTAGGAAGACTTGTCCTACTAATTCTTTATCCATGACCCTGTACATATGGCAGTTACTCTGCTCTGGCAAATAGCTGTGCTGAGGCTGAAGACCAGTTGCTCATGCGCTTCTGTGTTTTCATTGCACAGGTCTGAGGATAAATAAAACTGGTGCTGATCAGCCAGGCCCTGAGCCTGATCTTTTTGGAGGGGCTTTGCAAGTCTCTAAAGAGGCAATATTACACCTACAGCTAGCGAAAGCAGCGGGGTTGCAGCAGCCCCAGTGCCTCCATGGAGCATTTTTGCTGAATGTCAGCGTGAACTTTTGGAGCACCCGCACAGACAGAAGAGCTGGACAGCTGTGTCAGGCTGTGCCATGGGTGTCAAGGCAGATTTGAATGGCCTAGCCATTTTGTTCAGCTGCGTAAGGCTGGATGACAACATTCATGTTTCTCCCCTAACACCTTTTCACACTATTCACACTTGACAGTCCAGAAAAACTCCAGAAAAAGCTGAACGTCAATGAAGCTCCTGGGCAGAAACCAAAGGGATGAGCAAAAGCGTACAAGCTGCAGCCAGAAAGGGCTATATGGATGATTATCCTGAAATCTTAGTATTGCTAATATCTTAAATGTTGCTTTAAAAACCACAACACAACTCACAGTCCTGCAAACAGCACATCCCTGACTGCCACGGCAGTCTGTCCGTGCAATGCATGCCCAGTCCTGGACAGGACACGACCTGACCCGAAGATGTTACAGCACATTCACAGCTTAGCAAGAGGTGCTGGCATCACCCCGCGCGTGGCCAGCATGGCTTAACTGCTAACCATCACTAAACACAGATTCCTGTGACCTTTTCAGACCTTCCTCATTCCTTCTCCTAATGGAGGCCACCTCCGAGGTTTAGCTTTAGAAATTAATATCTTCAAATGCTTTGCTTTTTTGTGTAACAGACTGAGACAGGCTAAATATTTTGTGTTCTTGTCTCGCCTGGCTGCTAACCCAGATACTATTAGTGAAGCACAACTGGGTCATGCGAATTAATATTAGCATCTGCGTTAGCTGCTTTATTTACATCACTGTAGCTGTCAAAAGTTGTAGGTAGCTTAAAAGGAATATGGTTTATTCATTTTGACACTAGCAGCAAAAAAACTAGATGAAGGAAGGCTGGCTCCTCAGGACCTGTGGCAAGTACAGGGCCAGGGGGACAAATGCCCAGTGAACAGTCTGGTCGGTGCCAGGCAAGGGGAGCAGCTCGTCCCAGCTCACATGGGCCAGCAAAAGACTTGGCCAGCAACAAAGCCCGACAATGTCCACTGGTTTTCTGTATTGCCCCAAACCAGACTAAGTGTTGTTGAAATAGCAGAGGATGGAAGGACCCATATTTTCCAAAGATCCCTGCTCCAGGCAAGCCCCGTCAGCACCATTCTGGCTGCTGCTGGATGCAAACACACGAAATGCATGTGTCCTCATGGCTAAGCAACCAGGATAGAGGTCAGTACGGATTGTTAAAAAAGAAACTCTCATGCTTCCTAAGCTAACTTCATGCATTCTGGGTGGAGATCTGCACTGCTTCAAGATGTGGACCTCACAGGTCTTCATCAAGGTTCAAGCTGAAATTTTTCTTGCTGGCTGGTGCATGGCTCTGGTTGCTGCAAACTTCCCCACGTGGTGCTGCCGTTGCATCAAGGCTAGGCAGCCCAGACCCTGTTATTCCCAGCTCCTGCTGCGGTGTGTGCTTGTAGTGGGGAATGGGGAGACTGCCCTGCGGCCCCCAAGGCGCCCGCCACCACCAATGTCCTGCCCTGTGAGCTCGGGTCCTCCCCTAGCATCTCACCATGCTTCAGCAGGGCTGTGCCTGGGCCGGGGCTGGATTTGAGGCATTGGGTAGAAGAGGTTAATTTTTAAAAACTCTGATCACTGTTTCAATATAATTAAGGAATTAATTAACTTTCCAGCTCAGTAATTATGGAAGCTTCAGCCGTTTGAAGTAGTGCCTCTTTCCATAGGTCCCTGTGGTTCCCACAGTGGTCAGGGTGCACCTGAGAATACCCTGCAGGTTCTGTGTGGGGTGGAGGGAGGTGAGCTGTGGGGTCGGTGTTCGGAGGGGCACTGGTATGAGTGCAGTCAGACTGGTATCTGGGGAGAATAACATTATTATTATTTTTAGCCAAAGTCCAGAAGATGCCATGAAGTGCGGGGTCAATTACACCTCTCTTCATTGATGTCTGCAGCCAGAAGCTCTCTGGCATGCAGGCGCTCAATCACATCTCTGTGAAGGGATTTCAGATCCAGGGCTTTTTCTCCGCCTTAGAGCCTACTGCTGTGAGAAACTAGGACTGTCAGCTAGTGAATCTCCTGGGGGTTTCATTCCTGGTAGGTGGCCACTACCTTCTTAAGCAGATTCTGTGTCCCTGCCGTGTTCTGTCCTCTCTCCAAAATCCCCCTGTGACCAAGAGCCAGCCATCCTGTGAACAAAGCCAATGCTCGATCTTAACTTTATAGGAACTTGAGGTAGTGTAAATTTCTGATTAATAGAAATTTCAGCAAAGTGCTATGTAAGTAACTGCTGGCAGGGTGCTTTTTATCAGCAGAATTCTTAGAAATGCTTTTTCTTATCAGTAGAAATTGTATCAGTTTATTTTTCTAGTCTGCTCAAAAGAACCCTTAAACGAAGAAAACTTGAAAACAGTTTCACAAACCAACTTTACTGGACAACAATACTGTTAATGCCCTGGCTGCCTAAAAGTCGTTTTAAAACAGCATAAAACAGCAGAGCAAACTCTGAGTGTGTCTGCAGGGCATAGACATTCCAGACAGGCAAGGAGCTTGGGTCAAGCTCTGCTGGTGCTCAACGGAGCTGCCTTTGCCCTGGGATCAGGCAAGGGATGGAAAGAGCTTGGGAGCTACCAGGGTGGTGCAACACTGCGACAAATATCTCCCTGGATTCCCTTAACCATCATAGCTGGATGGGTTATCATCTCAGTGCATGGATCAGGTAGATCCCCGTCTGTTCCGGCAACCTGCACCAGGAATGCAATGGCTTGCCTGCTGAAGGCCAGTTATCAGTGAACTAACCAAAGCAGAAATGACATCCTCCCACATGGGCCAGAGAAATTATTATAATCCTCTTATATCCCTGTCTCGGTTGTTATATGGATAAATTCTTAAGCCATTATATCACAACAAAGGCAACATCTATTTTTTAAAGTGAGCTAGTAAAAGCAAATCTCCAGGAACCAGGTGGTTGCAGAGCCAGAGGTATTGTTCTCTGGTGGATTTTGATACTACCGACCGCTGAGTTTCTCTTTGCCTTCAGGAAACACAAGTAGCCATCTGGAAGCTTCATCAACACACCAAACTTGCAGCTCTAATTGTGCTTATTAAACAAGAGTCTAAATATGCCCCAGAGAAAGCAAAACTCTCCCTAGGACCAAGCACATGAATGCTACCCTGGACCCACAGCAAGTCTGACATCTCAGTAACCAGCAGTATACTGGTGAGAAGAGAAATTGTGGCTGAAGCACAGACTTTAGAGTAAGAGGGACAAACCCTGCTGCACTCAGCTTTGCTGGGTGTTGTCTGGCCCACTCACTGACCCTATTTCTCAAGAAACCAGCTTCAGTATAAATATTCCCAGACTACAAAACCCAGTGAAAGACAGTGGCTTTGTCTGAATGCATTTAACGTGGCGAGGTGCTGCCAGTCCTTGGGATTATACTGGTCTACTTATGTTGAGGTTGAGCAGAGAAGAGGCAGAAGCAGCCAGATCTTCCTCCCTACTTGTCCCAATGTGTGATTTTTTTTTTGGGGGGAAATGTTTGCCCGGCAGTACAAGGACAGCACAGTGCACTCTGCTTTTCACTTAGGAAATGATACAGCCCCAACCGGATGGTGCCTGCCCCAAAATTAGATCCAGAAGGGCCTGATGTGCACATCCAGCGGCAGGAATTTGTCCCTAGAGGCTCTGAGCACCAAGATGCATGGTAGAGGAGAATAGCTATTTGCGTACAATCAAGTGTGATTAACCTTGAGAATACATTATGCCCTTAAACCTGTGTGATTTTTCACCCAGAGTTACACAATAGCGTATTTTCGGTGCAACCTTAAGCTCCAGTCTAATTTTTAAGACTGACTCCTACTGTCCTTCCCCGCCATACAAAACTCAATTCCTTCTGCCTGATCAATCATCGCGATTGCTCTGAACTTGACCAGGTCAAAATATTACAGCAACATTTGTGATAATAAAATCATTTATCATAACAGAAATATTCTGGGAACAAGAATTGGGTTCTTATGGTCTGTTTAAAAAAATATATGCATATTTTTGCATGTTCAAAATGTTCCCTTTCAACATTTAATGAAAAGCTCTCTTTTGAGCTCAAAATGTCTTTTTTTCCCTAGCTTAGTTAATTGATTTTAAATAAAATAAGGATGTTTTTGAAATATCCTGGTCTGAAATTACTGAAATAAAATATCTTGAATACTCAGACCCAAAATGTAGGATTTGGGGGGAAAAATGGTTGCACAATTTGGGGAGGGAAAATTTTCAAAGTACTAAAAATTATTTCAGGCAAGAAATTTCCTGCACCTCCCCCCTCTACCACCTGTGCCTTAAGGAGATCTGACCCATTCCTTGCTCGGACCTCCTCTGCCTTTGGGTGGTCTGATATCCTTCCCAAAGGGACAAGACACAATCATGAACCTATCTAGAGATGCAGCTCCTGGGTTGACACCCAGTGTGTATCAGCATTCCTTACTGTATTTGCTGATGAAAAGTTACATTTTTACAAGCAGCCTTCAGGGGGATGCAGGAATTTCAATGAAATTTTCAAGTTCCACCCAAATTAGCATCTCCCCAACCAAACTCATCAGCCTTATACCCAGATGTATTGACACCGCACTGTGACAGACCTTCTGGCTTCGTGCTAGAGCTCCATGCTCATCCCTGCTGTAGCATTCCCATGAAAGCCCTCTGTCCTGGCCAGACTATGTCTCCTTTTTACTTCAGTAAATGGAAAAGGCCAGGCTTTTTTCCCCTTAATCAGCTGCTGGCTCCATAGGTGTTCCCCCATCAGTCGTTTCCAGCAGTTATCGCAGCGTTAGCCTCTTCTTGCCTTGCACTAAATCTAGACAATTCCCTACCAGGCCTGTATCAGCTTTGCTCTTTGATCTCCAAGGGAAGCCTGAAATAATTATGAAATTGTGCTCTTTTTTTTGCTGGCAGGTTTAACAACCCTCCAACCAGCTCTTTGGACACCATCTTGCCAGCTGTCAGTCATACTTTGTAGAGGCAAATCTGTAAATATTACCTCACCTTGCCTAAAAATCTCACAGAGGACTTTTTAGGGGATGATTTGTTGCTGTTGGCTGCACAGCCCTTGCCAGCAAAGCCCTTTGAGCTGACTCTTTTACAGATGACTATAAAGATAGCTTTTGAGTTACCGCCTTCATCTCTTGTGGTAGCACCGACCCCAGCCATTGCCCCGGGAAAGGAGAGAGCAGCGATTCTGGAGTTAGTATAACTTGTGCTGTTTATACAAATACATCAATCTAAGTCACCTTGTATATGACTTGCTCCTCCTCATCTTTCCAGAAATCCCACCCTAGGCTCCCTGATCGTCTCCACAGAAAACTGGATTTTCTTGAACAAGAAAGGCTTCCAGAGGCTGAGAGGTGATGCTTCACTGTATCTCCTCTCACAGGCACTTGCAAATCCCACCTAATGATTGCACAGACACTTCTCCCAGCATTAAAAACTCACAGGAGTACAAAGTAAATTAATTTGGAAGACTTGGGAATAACAGCAAATGCTGCTCCTGATTTGAGGAATGAGTTGGAGCTGGTTTGTTGCTCTCTGCATTGCTGTTGTGGGGCCAAGAGGTTGGTCTAGGGGCTGCTGTCCTCATCCTGAGGTCCATGGGAAGGGAAGCGCAGGGAGAACAGAAAATATATGAAGAACTGGTGGAAAAAAGGGTTGCTTTGGCTGGTTATTTTTGACCGAGAGCTCTGAGCATCTGCTGGCTTTAGTTTTGCTAACTGTACTTTTTAATTTTGGCAAGGATGCCTGGAGCCCAGGAGAGGAATGCACTGTATATATAATTATAAATCAAAATATAATATAATAAGTAAAATGAGCACTGAAAAATACCACTCACTAACTGCATATGCCATCTACCTAATAGTTCCAGGTTGTGAGTCACCACTTGAATTAAAGAGGTGCAGTGAAGTGGCGGAGGGCCAGCTCCGCAAAGGTAGTCGGGCTCTAACGCCTGCCTTGGCACCTACCCCTTGTTGAAGTCAACAGCTCCCAAATCTGACCTAACTCCCCCCATGGACCCTCAGCTCAGCAGTGTCCCACATGGTTGCCCTCGCAGAAATCTCAGCACCGGGCTGTACATCTCCCGCATTATATAGGCAAAAAGTTAAATGCCTGAGAAATGGGATCACAGACCTGACTAGGGATCAGCCTAAAGGAGTAAAAGAAATCCTGGGCTGGGGCAGAGCTAAACATCACCGTAAAAGGCAGACAGGAACTTTCAGGAGATGGACACCTACACCAGGGCAGTCCTTTCCCATAGGAAAAAATGGAGAAAGAGTAAGTGTTGCTGTACCCTGAGGGCTGGAGCACGTATTTGGGACTAGAGGAGCCAGTCCAAGCTCTAATCCCTGCTCTGCCGGGCTGGAGCAAGCCTTGCAACGAGGGAAGTGATCTGACGGTGATGCTGAGCTTTAGTCCTGGGGCATGGGAGGTTGTGAGGAGCAGGGTGGCTCTTTAGAAAAAGCCTGTGGAACTGTTTTTTTTTAAGTGACCACTTAAGGCACTAGAGAATGGAAATGTGAGGGTGAGAGGGACAAGGATGCAAATACAAGAGGTTTCTGCTGCTAACCTTAATGCCCTGGACACAAGTTCAAATTTGCATGAAGATAATGAACAGGAGAGCGGCTGTAATGGTCTTTCACGTGTACAGACGCAAACGGCACCCTGTCTGCAGTAAAGTGCTCCCCTAACACATCCACACACACACACACACTTGCACACTGAGCTGCAAAGCCCAAGCAAAGCCACCAGACGAGGGCTGGACCTCCTCCGAGCCCTCCACATCCCTGGTGCTCCTGCAATAGGTGCTTATGAACTTGCAAATACGAGCAGTGCAAAGTCATTTTGTGCTGCTTCGCTGAGAGATGTCAGGATCCCATAACAATAACTCATGATGATTTCACAGCAACTTTAAGCCAGACAGTTTCCATCCTGCTGTCAAGACCATGTGTCCTTGGCTTTGAACCGCTTTCTCCCCACTGGAATTCAGCCACCTCTGCACTGGGACACACTGGGATTTTAATCCTGTAAATGATGGCATCAATCCTGGCCTTAGGGGCTTCCCTGGGAGCGAGGGACTTGCTGCAGGATCCTTCAGTTCTGTTTCCAGACAATTAAATACTCCCAGCAAGCTGTTAATCTTTGAGAAATGAGCTGGGCTTTAGACATCATTACTTAAATGGAGTGGATGGCCTAAGGAAGGCACCTGAAACCTGAATAAAAACCCTGGCCAAAAAGTGTGAGTATTTCATTCTTCTACTAGAGCAGCAGCTACGGTGTACGACAACACTGTGACGGCATGCTGCATTGCTACTCTGACTGGCCTGAAATAGAAAAAAAAGCCATTTTGTGACACATTTTTCTTTATAGGATTCCAGGAAAGCTCTAGGTCTCTTTGAAACGTTAGCAACAACCTGAGAAGACTTAAAGTATTTCCTTCACAGTGGTGTTGTTCCTGAAGTGCTTTACATTTTTTATGTTTGGGAATGGTAATAACAACAATTAAAGCCCATAAATCTAGGACCGAGTCTCCTAACCACCTTGTGTGTGGTTTAAATGAAGCAGATTTGTTTACGGTGTATTAAGGGCACTGGGAGCTTTGAGCATTTTTACCAGCTGTTCCTTGTGATTTTTGGCAGCTCTCAGGATGTCATTGTCATTCCCAACATATCTTGAGATGGCTCTCAGAAGCCCAAGGACTGGCAGCCAGGCACTTTGGCACCCTCCCGGGAAGCTTAGAGTGCCTTGCACGCTCCACCGTGTTCGCTACAGGAAAATCCCCCCCACTTCGCTGTGCCTTGGAGTGTGAGAGGTCAAGAAGCTCCTCTTGTTGAATGCAAGATGCAAAGATAGGGAGAAAGAATACTTTAAAAATATTATTTTAGTCATTTTAAAGCTTCTCTCTAGAGGCTTTTGAATTGCTGAGAGAAAGGTATTAACTCTGATGCTGGAAATACAGTCCTTTGTCCCCGGGCTGAACCTGGACAGGGACTTCCCAGAAGATTTCACAGCATACCTGGTTCACGCTGATTGCCCCTTACAGTTACTCTTCTGATATTTTTATCCACATTTGTTTTCCTCTACAGGAAATTAACTGCTAAGCTTGGTGGTTGCTCCTTTATCTGATGGGGGACGGACCTCTATGGTTCTCATAAGACCTTCAAGATATCCCGGTTGTAATTTGGGTGTTCCCTTTCTTGCACATTAAATTAACTTCTGATTTGCTTCTGCAGGAAATGTTAGAGAGTTTTTTTGTGGTTTGTTAATGCATTTTCTTTCTTGATTGCTAATGCTTCAAGGGAATGTGATACATTTACCTGCAAACTCTGGCAATATTGTCCTGTGACAAGCCTCATCCAATTATTGCACCAAGGAGTTAAAATTAACTGAGATACTGCTGATGATCATACCTTCTCTGGACACTTTCAAACTGGATTATAGGCAAAAGGACCCTTTGCCAGGCCGTCGGGATAATCAGAGTTATCCCCACATTGACCGGGAGATCGGAAGCATGTGAGACTGAAAGACTTTAGTGTGTCCATAGACCAAACTTATCTCAGCCACAATTTAGGTTGATGAAACAATCAGTTCCACTACTTTACAGAACAAGCTTTTAAAGCCCTGTCATTATTAAAGGTTAAAAATGCTGTAGTGTCTCAGGTAGCTCTTGCCAAAGCAAAACAGAGCACAAATTGGTATAAATCGGTGCCTCAACACAACCATGTAATTTGCATTTAGACTGCTAAAGAGTCAAATGCAAATCTTACTTTGCCAGACACGATGCTACATTGAGACTGACTGGTTTGGTGTGTACTGTGATACTGCTGAGTCAGAAATGAAGAAGTAGGATAGGTACCAAATGAGAAAGGGATCGGGGGGGAAAGGGGATGGATGACGGAGTGCCTGAGGGAGAGTAAGTCACAGTGAGGAGGAAAAATAACACTCCCTGCTAAAGCACAGGAAGGAGAATTAGGCAATCTGGGTCCTTTTCCTAATTATGGCATTTTGGATTTGTTCTGTGACCTTGGGTAAATAATTTATTCTCTTTGTGCACAGTTTCGTCATCTGTAAAAGAAGGATAATAGCTACTGCTCAAAAAAGTTGGCTTTTCTTGGCTTAGGTGAAGGTATGAGTCAGGGCAGACTTTGGCACATAGCAAGTCTGTGGCGTGCTAAGAGACACTATGGAGGTAAAAGGTGCAAATAGTTACTAATTGTTTTACCTGAGGTAGGTGTAAACCACAGCTGTATTGATGGTGCAAAGCAGGAGGAGCTGCCAGCAGCCTTCAGGTCCCATGGGAGGTGCGTTTGGACCAGCTTTGGTCACCTCTGCTGTGGATTTGCATTTTTGTTTACCAGAGGAGCAACGTGAAGCAGCGCAAAGTGAGCTCTGACTGCCTGAAAATCCATACTGCTATTTTGGAAGCCAAGCAGGAAGAATAAGACAGTATTGTACTTCCTTTAGGTTTTTTCCAACTTAGCTATAATGCACAGTAGATGTATTTGCCTTGGAAACTTGCTGGCTGGCTGAGGGAATGCAAAACCCCATCAAATACAGCAGTTTGGGCCTGACTACATTTCCAATCCCTTTTCTACTGAAGCTGCCATTCCCAATGTGCAATGTTCCTCCCCAGTCCGAGCAACACAGCTCCCTACAGCGCCTTCCTGTCTGGTTTTGAGAGCCTTGGAAAACCGGTACCTAAAATGGATTTATAGGATCCATGAGCAACCATTTTTCTGCACTCCAGCTCAGAGTAACTGCTCATGTCAGTAACATGAGCATCACTCAGTGGAATGAGGAGTATTCATATAAAATTCACCGACTTGATCAACACAACAGTTGGTGAAGTTGATAGTATGGTTTGACCAAATTACTTAATTTCTATGAATAGTCAGTGTTCGCACCAGTACACCTGAGAAAAGAATTTATCTCCCAATAATAAAAAACCCAAGCTATAAATGTTGACAGTCTGTGTAACTTTATACGCATTTCTTGTCTCCCATAATATTGATAGTGTACAGAGTCTCTTTCATGGTAAGTCCCAGCCGAACTTTAACAACAACCTTACTATTTCTTAGTGGTGTGAAAATGCAAAGCCCAACTCATTCATAGTATATTAATGCTGGCCTGAATCCCCACAAAGTCACAAAATCCAGGCGCTCTAATGCTGTTGTGGCAGAGAGCTGTCAGCCTCTGGCATCCTCTGTCTCACCAAATGGAGAGGTGGGAACTGCACACCAGGGAGCAGAGCTGGTGGGTCCTGGCAGCAGCAAGAGACCCCTCTCTGGTGACACGGTGCAGTGTTGCTCTGTGCTCTGTTTGCTGAGAGTGATGATAACTGCTCTGTTCCCCTGCAGGGCATAGTTTTATGCACTACCAAGGTGAATAATAAACCAGCCTGGACAGCTGATGGGTTCTCCTTGCCATATAACAATGAACAGCATCCATATATTTTTAGTGAATGGCTTAGATTTCTATATCTTTTATAAAAAAGAAGCTATGTGCGCTTATAAGGCAGCTCACAGTTTAGGAGATTCCTATTATAGATGTCATTCCCAATGGTTAATAACTCATCCAAGTGTGACTTGAGTAGCCCACATCATCAATATTAAATGTGACATTTACTATCAAGAGCAAAGTTTTGGGGCTGCTGCCAGCCCCACTCACTGAGCCGTAAATATTTTGATCATCGAACAGGAAGAAGAATGAGCTGATCAGCCTGTGCTCACGCCCGATACCAGCAGGGAGTAAATGGGTGTTTTCACAGAGCCCCAAGTGGCTCAGCAATTGCAACCTTGGCAGGAGCAGCTTTGGGCTGGTGGAGCCAAGGCGTGAGTAAACGCGCCTGTGACCCTCTGCCCAGGCTGGTACACTGCTCTGCAGAGACTGTGCTGCTGCTGAATGTGGAGATGGGCACACGGGGGAGAGATGGAGACATTCCTCCTGGATTTTAACTGTGCCGCAACTGGGAACACTCTGGAGCAAGAGTTCAATCAGTCCTGCAAATGTTTGCACTAAACCGAGCACTCGGCACAGCCTGGGAACAGAGGAGCCCGGGTGCCCTGGTGAAGACCACCTGGCCCACCACAGCATCCAGCTTCCAACAGGTCCCTTGAATGGGAGTGGCAACATGTCACCTTCCCTCCTGGAGACCAGCCAATGTCTGGCAGCTGATTCTTGCAATGGTTTGACCCTCTTGTGATGTTTTTACATACACAGTTTGCTCATGGCTGTGTCCAGCCTGGAGCTGCAGTTGTCTGGGATGTCTAAAACTCAATTAAATCACGTGCATTCATCTACATCCATAAACATTTTGGTGCCTACATCGGTTTACTATGCAATAGTGTTGATATAGCTACTTTACCACTGGAGCTGTTTGTTACAGCGTGACCCCTGTTAAATGATATAGAAAAGGTACAAAACCAAGAAGCTGCTGTTGTTTAAAATATGTGTTATCACTCTGTGATTATACTTGTTCCACACCAATGACACTGCAGAGCTTATGAGGAGAAAGACCCTTGTGAGGGACCTCCACATTAGAGTTTCTTCCTTGTATTTCACCCTTCCAAAGCAAAACGACAGCCGGGGAAGCTGAGCCCGGTGCTGCTGGCGTGAGAAACACCCCACAGCTCCTTCTGCTGAAGTGCAGTGAGCTGCTTGTTCTGCTCCTGCTGTGTACAGCACAAGGTTTAGGGAGACCTGCCAGCTTGGGAATCAGGGAAACGGAGCTGCAGGATCTACAGTGTCATAGAATCATAGAATCGTTAAGGTTGGAAGGGACGTTTAAGATCATCAAGTCCAACCATTAACCTAACCTGACAAAACCACTTCTAAACCATATCCCCAAGTACCACGTCTACCCTTTTTTTAAACACCTCCAGGGATGGCGAATCCACCACCTCCCTGGGCAGCCTATTCCAATGCTGGATAACCCTTTCAGTGAAGAAATTTTTCCTAATATCCAACCTAAACCTCACCTGGCTTAACTTGAACCCATAAACAAACAGTGTCAGTGGCCAGTCCCGGCACCATGGCTGTAGCCTCCCCTGAGCTGCAACAGATGCAACAACTCTGCAGTTAGGAACAGCACAAGTCAGTGTCAGAGGCAACACAAACCATTGCAAATGCACTTCTCTTTTCCTGAGCAGCTGGGTAAATAGGGGTGGAAACCTTTCCTGCTGCAGGGAGATATAAATCACAGGTGCATACCCAGGCCAGGAGCGCTGCTGCATTCCAGCCCCTGCTTTCCACCATTCCATAATTATTTTTTAAACAAAACAGTTATTTCCACTTTCTTAGGTCAGAACAAGAGCTATGTCTTTTGTCTGCTGCCTGTGTTGTCCCACTCCAGCAATCCTTAGGGAGAGCAGAGAAACTCTTGCTCTGGCAGGGAGGTGAGGATGCAATGAGCATCCGAATATCGGATTGTTCTGCTGAAAGATCCAACTGAGAAACTGAAAACCAAAATTTTTACTTGACCCAAAATATTTTTCTCTGCTCAAAAGAAAAGAAGTTTTGTTTGCTCTGGGTTACCAAAACCAAGATGCCTTTTTGTTTTTTATTTCACCTGAAAAGTTATCTTAGCACTATTTCAAAAAAGAGAGGGGAACCATTTCATTTAGAAAATACTACAACAAACCACTTCCTTTCACAACAACCCAAACAAAACATTTACCCATCCCTGAATCCTACTTCTCATTGCTGCAGATTGAACTATTCCCTGTGTCTGCAAGCTGTGCAATGCCCCCTCTTCTCTTGAAAAAGAATATTTTGGCAACTACATGATTTACTAAAAAATATATCACTCAGCTATGGCAGTAAGGAAATGCCAAAGAAATATGGTAAATGGTTATTTTGATTTTTTTTTTTTCAGAGTCCATTATGTTAAGGGGAAGAATTTTTGGAAAAGTACCAAGCATGTTTTCATGAATGTGACCCTATAACTAGACTTGATAAATAAGTCTGGAAGGTCTCATTACTATGGACTGGCACTGTATAATAAAGCCTGCAAATACCAAATAGCTTCATTACTCCCATTATCATCTTTTGTCATCGTTTAATCGTGTGTATCAATTTTTAATAAACTTCATGTGCCTATGAATTAGGTCGAATTGGGAGGGGCTTTCATTGACTGCAGAAACATGGCCAGGCTAGCTGGATCATCCAGACACAGAAGCAAGGTGGAGCGGGATTGAGCATCTTAGTTATTCTGGTCTGCATAATGAACAGAAACACTTGTTAAACTTTACTCAGTGTCACTTAATGTTATTAGCCCTCCTGGACCAGAGTGATTTCACTGCTCCTCCAAATAATGACAAATGGTACAGCTGGACAGAGCTGAGCTATTCACTCCAGTGATAATTGCTGCACAATGATATTAAAGAAGCATTCACCAAAAACTTCCCCGCTTAATGATGTTTAATTCATTATTAAATGCAGCTCATTACTGTTGGAAAGAAGGCCATTTAGCAGCCATCAGCTTTGCTAATACTGTCCAATGTCTTGCAGTGGCCAGACAGCAGGGGGGAAGGCATGTTTTAAAAATGTATTTTCACTTCAGAATAAAAATGGAAAGTTTTCTGGCAGTGTTTTGAAAAGAAATAATGTCTAATATCATCTGAATCTCTTCCCTGTGAAATCAGAGAAGTCAGTAGTTTGCTCCTGGAACTAACATCTCCTTTACGTGAGATTTTAAAGGTATCATTTCACTGCAAGAATATCTGCTTATTCAGCACTTGTTCCCCTCCTGCTTCCCACCGCCTTTGCTGTGACACAGGTACAGGCACTTCAACCGCAGCCTGTCTGTAAGTGCTTTCCTCGCTGCCACTGAGCCACCAGATTTCCCCCAGCAGGAACTGACGCTCCTGCTCTTGCAGCTGCTCTCACAGAGCAGCAGACCCCCAGGACCGTGCAGTCCCCACACCAGAGGAGGTTTAAGCGGTTACACGAGGCAGCCTCCCGCTGCACCCTGAGCACGCAGTTGCAGGATGTTTGTATAATCGAGGTGCTGAAGGTGAGGCCAGATGGTGCTCCACTTTCGAAGCTCATTAGGGAAAGGTGTTTGGTGACTCATGTCTAATACCATGTTAATGTTCCTCCAAGCCCTCGAGTACAATTCCCAATGTCTGTCCTGGGCTGGAGTTCCCAGGTAGACCCTGCTTTTGGTCTACAAACCCTGCATCGCCCAGAACCAAAGCTCTACTGATGGGTCAGCCAGGTAGCTCCAAATAAGACCTGAAACTGGAGCATAAACCCCACCAACATGAGGACAGCAAAGCTGTAAGCTCTCTGAGCATCCTGTTCTGGAAGCTCTGTTATCTCAATGCCCACGTAGTTTCCTTGGCCATCCTGATACCACAAAACAGCACTGCTCATTATGCAGACAAATGACCCAGAGATGGCAGGAGACACAAGCCGCCTTCCTGGGGTGGCCCTTAGGGACTCTCTGGGGCTGGGTAGATCCCACGATTTTTCTGAGAAACAGGTGTACGAACAGTACTACCTCCCTTCTTCCACAGCTCTTCTGGAGACGAGCACAGGTGAAGCTCGGTTACTGAGGCACGAAGTAAACAGGAGCTTCCCCACCGATGCACTCCGAGCTGTGTGCCATGTGTTTACAACAGAGCCTTTCCTAGATACTGTACAAACATTGCTTAATTGAACAGCAGATAATTCTCCTGAAAGAACTGAATTACACTATTATCATCAACATTTACACACGCAGAAGATGTAATGACTGGCCCATATGTACACTGCGTTGCGTGTGTCAGTAGGGGTGCCCATCCCTGGGGATGGTGGGACCGTACCTGGCTCCCAGCACCCTCTCCTGGCCGCCTGTACCTCTACATCCTCTTCATTTCATTTCCCCATTCTGAAATTGGAAGCATTACCCAAAGTCTTCCAGCATGAGAAGATGAGACACCTGCTTGAAGGGATACAAATGCTGTCACTCCTAGTGGCATAAAAGAACAAGAGGTTCATGGCCCCTAAATATGATAAAAAATGGTTTAAATTATTTTCTCCCCTTGTTTTCCTTCTGATCCTCCCAGAAACCAGACCCTGGAAAGGACTAGTGTGAGAAAACATCTAGCTCCAGTACAGAAAAACTAAACCGCCTTTGTCCAGATAACATCATCAGGTCAGCGGCAAATTTGTACTGAAAACATGAGACCAGGAATATGCCAGGCCAGTTCCCTGTAATGGCCCTCAGATGCCACATCACCTAAAACAGTATTTTGCTCAGAGGGGAGCCAGGAGGAGGACTAATCCGTTCAAGGGACATTGTTTGGGACCTGCAACAGGACCGAGAAGCCTCCCTGTGCTGCAGCTCCGCAGCTAGTACCTCCCTGTGTCCACGAGCTGTGCCCGGAGCATCGCCCGCAAAGGCTGGAGTAAAAACCATCACGAACCGCCCCAGCAGCTTGCTCCGTCTCCCACCACTCGCTGGGGATGGCTCTCAGCTTTCTTGCCTGACTCCTGGGTGCTGCAGGTGACTTGGCAGATAGCAGCTTGGGATGCAAAAATGCAGCAAAACCCGACAAAACAGCCGTCAGCTAATATACAGCGAGCGGCGAGTGGATCAGGGGGTAGATCTAGTGGTCTGGAATGCAATTACCCAAAGTAGCCCTAAAAGACCACCAGAGAGAGTGGGAAAGAACTGGGCTGCTACGGAAAAGACTGGTTTTAGCGGGTGGGATGGGGCACAGAGTACCGCTCAGCTCAGTTCGTTAGTCAGCCCTCCTCAGACAACCATGGTACTGAAAGCCGAGGGAACTGAGATGCCAATTTCCTCCGAGGAGATAACTCAGCACTAATTCACATCTTTTGAGCTAAAAAATTGTACAGGGTAGTGTCAGGTTATAAAAGAGGCCCTTGATTTGCCCTGGTTTAATTAAGATAATGAGAAGTGTAGGCTGATGAGCTATGATTCCAGACAGCAGGAAAAAAAGGAAAAAAAAAAGGCTGAAGAGCAATTACATTTGGAACAGAGAAGAGCCTACAGAGTTAGGGGCTGGGGAACAGGTTGTGACAAAGGGGATGTCTACAGGAGATTTACTGGCACTAAAAATAGAGCAGGGCAGGACTGGGTGACTGGAGAAGTTCAGCGAAGCAGAGCCTTCTCCATCCAGAAGGCAGGTGCCAATCCAGCCTGTCGGTCCTCTCCAGTGGTGTCTGATGGGTGGAGAAAAAATGGGCTGGCCGATCTCAGCACGGTTCCTAACAGACACCATGGCAAGCTCGACTGACCTGGCAGCCAGGTCTCTGCAGAAGGGCTGCTCCCCGCTTTGCTCGCACCACGACACTGCTGACTGCTCGCAAACCTTTCCCAGTGTTATGTATAGTTTCCAGCGGTGAGGTTGCCAGCCGAAAGAAACCCCGGCGCACGCGCTGCGTGTTGAGCAGTCCCATCAGTCTCTGATAAATAGCTCAAGCATGTGTTTAAGTCTCACAGATTTCGGTGGGACTTGTGTGGACCCAAGCTGAAGCATCTGTTCAAGTGCTTTGCTGAATTGAGCTGAGCCACTCCCCGTACCCAGCCACACACGAGAATGTTTCTTCCTTAATGCAAAATGCTGGGAAATCCTCCATAAAAGTTGGTCTTACTGTGAGGCATTATTATCTCTGCTAGCTCTGGATCAAACCCAGAAGAGGTTCAGTACTTTCTAGTTTAAATATAGTCTGTCCTTCCCTGAGTCTGCCACTGAGTCTCATTTCTGTCCCAGCTAGGAGCCCACCATGATATAATTTGGATGAAAGTGTCTGTTAGAGAGAGCACTGAGTTCATTACTGATGCTTTCTTAATAGCAATAACGATAATAACGATAGTAACAATAACGCCACCACAACCAACCTGGCACCAGAGCCGATGTGCCTGTGTTTACCATTTTGTAGCAAATACTGTTTGCTTCTCCTATACTGTCCTTTCAACTCGTTGCTTTGGAGAAAGAGACCCCTAAGCCACAGACCTGCCCCGTCCCTGCAGAATCGTTTGGACAGAAGTTGAGAACTGTATTCTAGGAAACGCAGATCCCGTGCTGCACTGGGAAAGAGGGGAAACTCCAAATGCGTCTTTATGTGTATGCTACATAATTCACCAACACCATAATTAATTCAGATCGCTTAGTTTTACAAGAAGTTCTTCAGCAGTGTAATTAAGCTTATCAGTGATCAAATTGTGTCCGACTTCAGCATCAGAAGAGCAGCCAGAGACAGAATCGGTAACAACAGAGTGAGGAGGAGAGCTTAGTCTAGAGACAGTTGGTCAATATTTGGGTGGCATGAGACTCATTATATACCTCCTTAATAAATATGCATTTAATTTCTGTTCCACTGTGTCTAACCCACTTGTCTGATGTTGTATTATATTGCGTTTCTATGCAGTTTTTATAGGTTGAGTCCCAAGAGCCATAATTTATTGACATTACTTCATAAATCTTTAAAAGGGCAAGAGAGACTGACTTAATCAGAACGAATCATTTCCCCTTTGTTTGGACTTGTTTAAAATCAGTTGCTTGCTACTTGATACAGTTTAAGTGACTAATTATGACTTGATTTTCTCCCCTCCCTATCCTTTTGATTCATAATCAGTGCTTTCAGCTAATAAATTTACCATTCTTAGAGTACCATTAAAGACTTGGTCTTCTCCATGAATAGTCTTATTTATGCAAGTACCCCATCGACATCAGAGAGCATCAGAGTGATTAATACACAAATAATTTATCTGACAAATGTTGCCTCCCCTCTTCCCCTTCCCTGCTTTTGCAAACTGCCTGTGGGCAAATTAGAAATTTCTCAATTATTCATTATTCAGAATTACTTCTGAATTTTTCTCAGTAAATAATTTTTGCCCTAAACATTGAGTAGCTGCAATGTACGTGAGCACACTTTGTGCTCTCTTGGTCAGCTTCCGAAGCCACCTGGACTCATTTCAGCCCACAAACGGGGTGATTTCAGTACGTAACCGGCACAGAAGCAACAGAGAATTTTACTTTCTGACACACAAAATGACAGCTAATTCTGTATTATCTTCAATTATTTATCTATAAGCCCACTTTGAAGTATTTTAGGCAAGAGTTACATAAGAGGAAAGTATTGTTATTGCTTCACGTGCCCTCCTTTTCCCCGGGACAGTGCTCCTCGCTCCCGCCTGCTCAGTGACTGCAGGCGTAGGCAGCTATTTTAACTTCTGCTGCTCGGCGAGGCTCAGGGAGGGGATCTGCGCTGCGGGAACAGCCTCCAACACCGATGGGGAAGGAGGATTCACTTGATTTCAGTGCACTGCTCTCCCCCCACCCCCTGCCTTTGCCCCCTCTCACCGGGATGACCGGGACAGGGAAATTCCCGGTGCTCCCCTGCTCTGACACCTCGACGCGCCAGATGCCAAGCTGCTTTGAGCACTGGTTTTAAATGGTGATGAATTGAGCTTGTGAAGGTGTGTGACTCCCAGCCCCGGGCAGGGACAGGGGCCGTGCAGCCCCTGGGAGCACCGGTGCCCAGCCGTGCACCGAGGACCTGGTGCTGCCAATGGGCTGCAAATGGCACGACGGCATCCCGAGCTGCACCAGCAAAGGCACCCAGCTCCCCAGCGGGGTCCGGTCATCCCCCCGAGACATGCCCAGCACACGTGTGCAGTGCCGGGCTCACAGAGACTCGCGGGCGGGCGATGGTGCAACTGCCGTCACGACTGCCCGGCGTCACTCTTAGCGTTACAACATCTGGGATGGTTGAACCCTGGCTTTGTTGGAGGCAGGCGGCTGCAAGCATCTGCGAGGCTGAGCGAGGTGGTGTGCGTGAGCTGTGAAGAGAAGCTTTTTATTTGTCGGGAGACTGGATCATTATCTGACAACAAATTCTGGGCAGCCACTTACTCTCCTCTTTCTGTGGAGGGTTTTTCCACTCTTTGGACTCAATATTACATGTAAATAGAATTGATTTAGATCCTCAGAAGAAGCTCCTCAGCGAAGGAAAACAACAAATCTCTGCAGAGGGAGGTTTGCCAGGACACACGCTACCTCTGTCCTCGATCGAGGGGCCCTTTTCATAGAAAACGCATCATATGTTAAGCGCTCCGATGGCTAACAGAGCTTCATCTAATTTAAATGAAATGACTCCCTCGCTTTCCCTCTCTGACCTCTGGTCCTTTCTGGTTGCCATGGAAAATGGACAGATGAAACCCAGAAAGAATTTAAAGGAGAACTTAACTAAATTGAAATTGTAGCCCTAGAAGCTTGTTCATCAGCCTGGGTCTGACAACAGGGATGTTGATGTTTCTTTGGTGGCCTGGCTATTAAATAATTGAACGGAGGTATTGATAAAGTATACATTACAAATGGAGTTAAGTAAAGGGTCAGGCGAATGAAGGCAGCTTGGCAAATGGCACTTAGATTTGTGACAGGGTCTGCTCTGCGTGGAGACCAGCGCGCCTCAGCCCGTGCTGAAAGGGATGTCGGCATCTTCTGGTTATACCTCCACACGCCCTTCTGCTGTCACTTGTTCCTGCCAGAGGAAGGGCTGGACTGAGGGCAGTCACAGGGACTTGAACCAGGTCAGCCAGGGGCCAGAGAAGAGGAAGGGGGTCTGGAGGGCTTATTACAGGGCTGGGAGTTTCCCGCTCCATTTTATGGCCCCTCTGACCCTATCTCCACTTAGCAATACTGAAAAAAAAAGAAAAGTAGGTATCTATTATGCATAAATAACCTTGTTGCCATGACAGCAGCAGTATCTGCAAGCACGAACAGTATCGGGAGCTTTTAGGTAAATGAGAACTGACACCCTGCTCACAAAATGAATCTCCGGGGTTAACCAGGTGAAGAAGAGCTCAAGTCATCTGCCAAAGGGCAAAGGCTTGGGTAGATGTGTTTTCTTTTTTAAACAGATTTCTGAGCACAATAGATATTCCATCACCGTGCCTTTGGAAGGAAACCAGCCTCTGAGGCATAGGCTGCGCTGCAGAGCACGCAGGATGCACACCCCAGTGACAGAGCAGATGCGGCACCGTGTCATCCATCATAGCTCCTTGACTCTCTGCAGCTCACTGCAGCGCGTGTCGTATGTCCGTCCTGTCCCCGAATCTACTGTAAAACTCATCAGTAATCGAGGAGCTAATATTCCTAAAAGATTTTGGCACCTTTCCCAAGTGCCATTTTTGACTCTCATGAATGAACAGCGAACGGTGACTCACCCACCGCAGGGAGAGCCAAACTGNNCACGAGTGGGGGGGGGGGGGTCAGGTTTGGCCCATGCCAACAGAGACGGGTTACAGAACGGATCATCCCAGTGGTCTAACTCATCGTCATCTCTTAGAGCAATCAAGAAAAGATGGGAACAGATGAGGCCTCTAAATTTCTCCCTTGTGTTTGCAGTTAGCTGCATTTTGCTTTTCATCATCTCAGGGAAGGAGAGAAAGGGAGTGCTGTGAGAAGACAGGAGGTCACTGACATCTTGTGGTGGGAGAACTGGCCCTTTGCAGCATATTCATCTTTAAGGGATAAAGGAATTGCAAGGGGGATGCTGTGGCTGGGTTTTGTGTGTATGCGTGTGTGCTTTATCAAACTGGACACCTCCAAAAAGCAAGCCAGAACGGGAGAGCTCAGAAATACTGCTCTGCCCGGTGCACAGCCTTGCTGAATCCTGAGGACCGGGTGCTTTCTTTGCCCTGCTGATCCTGTGTGTTTAAAGTCTAATGAGCAACAATTTTGGATTAGGCCTTTCTAGCAAGTGGAGGTCCTCTGCCCGCTCAGGTGGCAATTCGGCACCCAGACACTTCTGGGGTCAGATTTCCTTTTACTGCCTTACACAGCCCCTGTCTCCAGGCACACGCCTAATAAGCTTAATGTCCCTGGTGATTACTTCAGGAGAGCTGATCCGCTATTCCACCCCGGCAGCAACAGCCCTGGTATCAACCAAAACCTGGGAAAAATCTCTCTCATACATAATATGCAAGCAAGCAAGGACGAAAGCGCACCAGACGCTCCCCCTCATCTTTTAAGCATTGTTTCAGGGACTTTTTCTCCAAAGCATTTTTTGAATAGGAGCTGTAAGTATTCAGTACAACAAAGATCAATGGCTTTGGTTTTATCCCAAAAATGTATTGCTCAGTCTCAGGTTTGTGCTTCTGGAGAATGATTTCTGTATTAATAGGATCTCTGTGACATGTCTTCCCTGTGCCCCTGCTCTCTGTTCCTGTGACTGTTTCCATGATCATCATGTCCAGCACTGGTGAACTGGGTCAGTGCCTGGTTCCCAAATTTATTTTTAAAAACCGTTTTGTACCGCACAATCACTGGTGCCAATGCAAATCTCTGCTGGTGCCAGATGGAGGACAGAGGCCAATAGGTCATTCCTGCCTCAGATCTGCCCCAACCCCTTCCTGCACTCGCTTCACTGGCACTGCTGTGTCTCAGAAAAGCCTTTGCTGGAGGGGAACCTGCACGTAAGCTGAGCCCTGAAAGTGACCCCTCTTATGCGAACTAATGACTCCAATTTTTCCATGCAGAGCACTGTAAGAGAAAATTTCCCTCGCTGACTGCTTCTGCCCTCCAAGGAACAACTCCAAAAATGTTCCACAGACCCTCTGTAGATCCCACTTTGGGAATTACTAGTGTAACTAGGATATATTTTCCCCAGGGAAAAAACAGGCTTTTTTGCTAAAACATTTTTCTCCTTACAGAAAAATGCTTTGCTACTGAAGTTTCAAACACAAGGTGTAAATCTTTCCTTTAAACCATTAACTCTTCCTTGACTCTTCTTAGTTTTTCAAAACACAGGCACTGAAAGAAAGCTATCCCTTGGCTGAAAAACATCTGGACTCGGAACTGCTGTCACTGCATGCCTCAAGAGCCGCAATGGGGATGTGCCTCCCACCTTCCCCTGCTCTGCCCGTGCTCCCTGCCCACGGGCTCGGTGCTGGAGGTGTGCAAGGGGAAGCCTCTGTATGGAGCTCGTAGGGAGAACAGGAGTGTGCCGAGGCCTCTGATGGCCTTTTGGGGCATTTTTTGAAAGGAAGGGGGATCCAGATGTAATATCAATCTACGATTCCTAGCTGGTACCTTCGTGTTAAATTTTACTGAAAAACAGCATTTACCATTACTCCAACACCACCGAGACATACTCCATGCACACCTCTTTGTCAGACAGCATGATCTTTTAATGCTACAGCGAACAATTGGTTCTACAAGACTTGTTTAGAGAAGACAGAGTGAAAAATATCACCACAGCTATACAAGGCACTCAGACTTATACATCCCATGAGGATGTCCTGCTCATTCCTTCTCCATTCTGGAGGGTGGATACTCACTCATGAACCTCTAAGGAAACCTTCTACATTTCCCTATTTAAAACAGAAATAAGTACACCGACTTAAATGTGAAATCTCCAGCATGCTTTTTCCAACATTAGTATCTCCTTGTATAGTAACCTTATTATAGCCAGAGATAAGTGACCCCACTACAGTACTGGCCTTGTTTAGGTTTCTCAGTAAGTATAAGAAGATTACTATATACATCTTATTTCTGTTGTGATAAGCAGCTTAGACAATATGACTAAGGGTCACTCCATATGATAGCTCTATGTAATTATATATAATTTTCTGGTGTGCAATGAAGTGAGCTGAAGGTTTCCAGTATGCAACTTCAGGTCCTTGCCATTAACCAAGCAACTCCACGCTAAGACTAGAGCTTGTCAAGAAACAGAATTTTGTGTTTCCCATAGGAAATAAGGACATTTTGACATCTACTGCACAGCAACATTTCTGAAAATATAATATGTTTCAGATAAATAAAAACATTTTGAGAATACTGAAAAATTTTGTTCCAATCATGACCTTAAGAAACACCATGTGCGTGATAGAAAATAAGATGCGTCTTGAAAAGGAAAAGTCATTCCAAAATGTTCCGGCCTCTCATGTTAGTCCCTATTTCCCGGCAGAGCTGGCCAAACTCAATTTGGGGTAGCACACAGTCAGACTGCAGAGCCAAAATGCCACAGAAATCAAAAATTTTAACAAAAGCCAGACTTCTGGAGGCAAAGTGCTTTAGTGAAAACTACCTGGGCAGCTTTGAGAGTTCAGGTGCCAACAGGGAACTGCTGATTTCCTGGTGGGTAGCAGTCAGTATGACTAAATCCACCTCGCCCCCAGTAATCCCACTTCAGGGTATCCCGGGAACTGCTATGCTGGCTGGGAAATCCGGCAGCCCCGGCATGGAGATGCAGTGGACGCAAAGGCACGTCTCCATGGACCCATACTCAGCTCAGTCTCTGCATAGACCTGAGACCTCCTCCTTTGTGAGCTACATCAGACCAAACTAATTCCCAAACAGGGAACCACAAGACTTAGAAAAACAGTGCAAACCCTGCTTTTAACATGAACTCCTCAGGGCTGGGCAGAGGCTGGCTCTAGCTGTCCATGGGAGCAGAAGCAGTCCGGGCAGCAAGCACTCTCCTCCTCCCGGGTTCCCAGAGTTGTATAATTCCTTCACCCAAAACAGATGGAGCCACTACTGCATTTCACTGCTGCTCCTCAAGTGTGTTGTTATACTGCAGGTTTAAGAGTACTTGAGAGCTATGCTCGTACCATCCAGCAACGTTTCCAGTCTGCAGTAAGATGCATTAGCAAATAGGTCAAAATGCCATTTACCGAATTCGCCAAGGGAGAAAACAGTACAACATTAAGGAATTCAATAGATAATGCATCTCAGAGCTCAAGCAAAGTTAACTGACCCGTGGTCTGATTTTGTGAACAATTGCAAATGTCAAGTTATGGCTTGCAAAAGGAGAACGTGGGTTATTATAACTGTATCAGCAATTGTCTTAATTGAGGGATTCCCTCAGGTCCCTTAACTGAGGTAGAAGACCCACGAAATTGGTCTTGATTATAAGTACTGCGCTCCTTACCGCACACCTGTCCTGACCCCTGAGAGCCACTGCTCACCCGCATCCAGGGGAGTGCGGGCACAAAGAACAGTGCAGGTACTCATTGAACAGCCTAATTTACAAGCCAGGTAACACCTATTCGATATGTAACCAGTTAAAAATGCACCCTAGATCATGTACAAACAGACACCTTTGGGTAAAGCCGTGTCTCCAGAAGCAGAGGAGGAGTATTTTTCTCTTCACTACTCACTTGCCGGGTGCACGCTGGCTGCACCAGGAGCATTGAGCACTTAAGACCCAGTGGGTTCGGTTATGAGGAGTGCAGCTTGTGGGGCATCTGGTAGGAGCCCCGTAGAGATGCCTCGAAAAGAGCCGTTCCCTGTGCTGCCTTATGCTGGGCCGGTGAGCGCAGAGCCATGCTCTGCTGACATGCAGTGCTTCCACCATTCTGCCTGGGACCCAAAATCTTTCCTGCCTGGAAATCCCTCCTTTACAGACTGGAACATAGTGGAGCATTTCAGGGCCCTGTGTTTGTGCTTCTCGCTTGCCATGCACTGAGCAGACAGTGAACGAGCTACCAGACATGCAGTACTATGTCCACAGGAGGAGAAAATCCGGAGGCAGAAATGCAGAAAGATGTTAACAGAGACAAAGTGATGTCAGAGGCAGCCACTTCAGCACTATTACTGCAAGAACTCCCCCCTCCTGCCCACGCTAACCTGCCGTCTTTGACAAAGGTGCTGACCTGCCCCTGGGAAGAATTCGTGCAATCCTATGGAGCTGCTGGCTCTGGAAATCCCTCTGTCCCCTGGGCTAGCCGAGCTTGCAAGGTAGAGAAAGTGCCAGACAGGGAAAATGCTTTTAGGCAAGCTGGTGGATACTGAGATTCGTTCTGCTATTTATTAGGGGAGGGATGGCTCTCCCTCGACTCCCAGAAGCACAGCCTGATACAGCGCTGCCTTTCCAAAGATGTTTCACTTTCCCGACAAACGGGAGACAAAACACCACCTGAGACATGAGCTGCAGATGATCAAACCTTAACTAGGGTCCTGAGAGAGGACTGCAGGTCAAGTCCAGGTCTTATTTGGCCATTAGGATATTGATTTCCGATTGACTTCACCTGCTGGGCTTCCTACATAGAAAAGCCCTCCTTAGCTGGGTCCACCAGCAGATTCTGCCTCTAGGACATGGATTAGGTGACCCTCCAAAGTGATGATGGCCTTCAGGAATTTTTGCCTCCAAGAAAATGGCATGGGGTTTTTCTGCGAGAGGAAGGGGAGGTGTCCATCTGATTTCTTTGCAACCCATTTCACACAAACCATTATTACCATCTGCTCTAACCGGTTCCCATTAGCCTGCAGTTTTTGCAGGGAGTAGACGTTGCCAGACAACAAGGACTGAGTGGATCAGACAGTCTGAACTCCCTGCTCAGTGCCATGGCTCCTGCCAGCAGGATCTGGAAGTGCCACTGAGAAGTGGCGAGGGAAGGTGCCCTGGCCCCTGCCACGGGGCGCAGGGTGTGAGCTGCAGATAGAGCCTGCGCAAAGCACGTAGCGCCTTCACTGTCTTTCCCAATGAATGGCTCCGCAGTTCAGTCAATCCCTGGCATAATTACACACATCATGTATCATTCCAAGCAGATTCCTTTTGAAACCAAGAGTTTAATTGTGACCTATTTTTTGTTACTGACTTATGGAAGTTTTTGAAAGGCCTTTGAAATCCAGGATGCTAAATGGCTCTGCACTGGAGAAGAAAACCCATTTTTTTCTATCTTCTGCCACCCTGACTCTACCCCAAGGAGAACTTTTATTCTAAGCACAGTGTATGTCAACATCCCCTTCCATAAATCAATTATTAATACAGTGCTGATTAGGCCTAACACACCCTGGCCCTTGGCAACCTCATGGAGTTGAGATGGGAATTAGAGAGAGGTGGGAGTGTTAATAAATGGATATATGTCAAGTGGAGAGACACTTAAAATCCCGTGGATTCGGTTCTTAATCAGAAGAGACCGAGGGAGGTGAAGGGTCTGCAGCTCTCCCTTACTGCCCATCTCCCTTCTGCACATTCATCTCTAACAACAGCTCATCATTTGCCTCAAATCCTCCCAACCCATTTCTATCGATCACCTTGGCAGGACGTCCATGGGCTGAGAAACACAGGGCAGGTTCACCTCTGCAATGAGCAGCTCTGAGAGGATGCACATCTCTTAGAGCCTTCACCCTGCAGCAGCTGGCAAGCACCACCAGCTCCCCCATCTCTCCTCTCCCCGGGCTGGCCCCCCGGGGTGCCTGCTTAGCCTCCAGCCCTACGTGAGGTCAGGGATACCTGGCTTCATCTGGCCTGGGGGAAAACCATGTATTTATGGAGCAGCTCCCCTTTCCCCCCACCACGTCATCCCAGTGACACCCCCCCCCCAGTCTGGCTCCATGGGGTCTCCCCCGAGCCTCGCTGCACCCCAGAAGGCTGAGGGTGCCGGGGTGCCGGAGGTCTGGTGGGGGTGAGCAGTCCGTGCCATAGCTGGAGGGCAGAGAGGATTAGTCAGGGAGGAAGGAGAGTTAGCGTGGGCTCGGCACGGTGCCTGGGTTTGGGGAGGGACAGCCCAGCGCAGGGCAGTGGATTTGGATTTACAGGGAGCCCGTTCTCTCTGGGAAGGGGACGGTGTCATTGAGAGGGAGCAAGAAAGGGGAAAGGAGATCATGTTTTCTCAATGCTCTTATCTGAAGCAAACCCTTAATAAGGATTGGGATGAGCCCGGATAGAAGGGAGGGTTACCTGTGATACGGTGAAAAGCCAGTGCCAGGCGGTGGGCTGCTGGGGAAGGGGGTGAGCCGTGTGGAGCGGGGGGCTCAGCTGGACCCGGGCAGTGCTGACACAGGCCATTGCCCTCCGGTCCCGAGGAGCATGCACACGTGCACGCTGACGTGCCAGGCTGCCACTGCCAGCGGGTGTCTGCCTGGACAGACAGCACTAATTGCCATCTCCTGACCTTGTAGAAAATGTTGGAAAATTTACCTGGCTAATAATGACAAATATTGCCTTGGGCAAGTGGCGTCGGTGGTTTGGATGAACCCAAACCCCAAAGACAAGGACATGATGTAGTAGCACTCATCTGACACCTTCCTTCTCTCCTTATCAGCACCCTCAGTTCTCACCACTGCCGGTCTTCTTGTATTTAAGTTCTTGTGGCTCTAAGGTTTTTGGGGAAAAGGTGAACATTCAGTCTTTTTTTGATGAAGAGATGTCCTCCCTCCATTCTCTAAAGAAAGCAAAGCCAGAAGACACTATGGTGTACCCTGTAGGAGAGCCCATGAAATACAGGAGTCCTGAAAGACACCTCCACTTGCAAAGGGTTTCCCTTACAACCTCTGCCTGGATGGAAGCAGGGACATGGACATTTTGCAGGTGGCCCTGCAGGGCACCAGCCACACTGGATCAAATGCATCCCTGAGCCCTGGATGCATCCTCCCAGGGGTGTCAGGAGAAGACACTGGGATGAGGATTGTGCCCAGTACAACAGAGTCATTTTTTTCCCTACCACCACTGCAATACAAATAATTATTATTAACCTCAGTAACAGCAGAGCTAACTCTTTCAAAGTCTCCTGGGAAAAGCCATGCCATGCCTGACCCAAGGAAGAGAGGTTTAGCAGCAGTGTTAGTGGGGCACAAATGGGAACTGTTATCCTTGTTCCTCACCCATTAGTGGCTGCTCTCAAAGAAGCATAGAAATGGGGATTAAAGGATTGCAAACTCACTGGGTATTAAAGCTACAAAAATACTCATGGTGCATGTTGGTTCGCCACAGACTAGGTGAGAGCGGTTGGCGTAGGGCAACGGCAGAGCCTGGCAGCTGTGGCGGTACGGTGTGGGTCTCCATCCCATGGGCTTGGGGTCTAACAGTGATTCCAGTCTCCCCCGGTGTTTCCATCCATGTGGGGGAAGCTGCTATACTGACTGGAGCCCTAACATACTGGGAACCATCAGTCATGGCAGAAATTCCTCTCTGAAGGCTTGGAGAACTCAGAAGTGCCATTATTTCCTGCACTTAAAATGACTGGTAATCAAAAGCCTTGTTTGGCAAGCCCCATTTGTGCCTCACACAACCCTAGGCTCTGATGTATGCTAAAATCTCATTTTAATTATGCATGAAATGTACGTCTTTGGCTTTTAGGGACAGAGGAAACAGTTTTGTCTTGGGAATAACTGAGAATTATTTTGGCCTGGAGTCAAGAACACACAGCGCAGTTTTTGTTCATTTGAGTTGGTTTTGGGTTACTTTCTAAGTGCAGGCAGCTGTTTGACGAGGCCCCATTTCCTACAGAAAAGAAAGTTATTGTGTTCTCGGCAAATTCTCTCACTGCACCATTTCAAAACCAGAGCAGACAGTGTAATGCCTGTTTCTCCAGCTCCAGGGTTGCTGCCTCACAGATCTTGGATGACTCCAGAGGACATGTAACCCAATTCTGGATTGTGTTCCCCCCCTCTGCACCTGAAAACCCAACTGTGAATCCTCCAACACTAGGTGCACAACTAGGCACCTAAGTAGTTTTTAAACAGTGGGCTAAGGAGCCTGGAAAAGGGTTGCAAATCACACAAGTATCTTGGAAATATGTTGCTTCTCATTTTCTGCTTGTGTGTGTGCCCTCTGCACCAGTCTGTAAGCCGTGACTGACAGTCTGCCACGGCACCTGCATGTATTTGCAGACCCTTTGTTTGATCTCGGCTGGGCAGGGTGTCTGGGGACAGTTTCCTGTGATCACAGCTAAAATTCAGATGATGCTGAGTTCCCTCCTTGCTCCAAGCCCTCTGCATGCATCCAGCCAGTGGACACCAGATGCACCTCTGAGCTGCTGCCTCAGACATACCCACCACCCAGCAAGGAGAAGCTGGAGCTCTTCCTCTGCTCTTAGATAGACAGAAGTTACCAGGAAAAATGCTAAATACGTGGCTGCAAATCCCACCTTCACCTGGGCAATGTCCAGACCTCCAACCCCATTCCTGCTCTCCCAGCCCCATGCTGGCTGCTCCAGCTCTGCCCTTTGTCATCCACACAAAACCCCACACAGATAGACATGTCTGCGCTCCCCTCATCCTCCCTCTTCTCTTTCTTTTCCTCTGTGGTGCTTACCTCTCCCACCCGCTGCTCACTAACGCCTCTCCGTGCTTGCCCCCATGTTGGCCAGCCTGGAGGGCAGCGGGACCTCAACCAGGCCAGTGCCTGATCTGCCATGCAAATTCCCAGGGGGACCAAGGGAATCTGTCTATCCCTCAGACAGAGCTGGCATTATCCTTTCTTGAAGGGTTAATACACAGCCAGGGGTTCAGTGCTTCTGTCTCTGCCCCACGTCACTCACGCCAGGTCTGTCCGCGTGTCCCAGGTCTGGGCTTCCCTCCTTCTTACTCACAAAGTTGTAAAAAGGTGCTTTTGGTGACCTCTAGGTTCACGCTAGCTTTTCCTGGAGGAAAAAGTTTGCCTTTTCTAAACCTCCCTCCCCTCACAGTCACGAACAGGGAGCCACTCAGACCCCGACGCACAGCTGGTGCCTCAAAACCACGTCTGGATGATTGTGTTCATTGATAATCTGGGGAATGTGCTAAGAGATGAGGTCCCTTCTGCTCCCTGCAGGTACCTGGCAGGGCAGGCAGGAGGGCTGAGCGCAGCGGTGGCACTGGGGAGGGCTGCCAGAGCCACGCGACCTGATGAGAATGGGAGTTACGGAGCCGGGAGGGGTGGTGCAGGACGGGGGAAGCTCCCCATGGTGTGCACAGCCATGCACTCATTCCGACTCTGTTTCTGATAGATGCTAATCTGGTTCCCTAGCTGCCGCCAAGTGGTAAGGGGGATTGAATGCAGCACAGCACCCAGGGGAGAGTCACAGCCCCCTCACAGCCCCCTGGCTCTAATACGGATTTTGCTTTCCCCCTAATTGTACAGAATAGTCTCTCAACAAGTGAATGCAAAAAGTCATAATGGTTACTATAGTCCAGGGTCCTCACAGCCACGTGTCTGGAATGTGATCCCCCTGTCCATCCCAGTCAGCATCTAGGAAATTCCCGTGGGTTTCGGTGGGACGCAACACAGAGTGGGGTGTTTTTTCCTCAAAATCTGGCCCTGAGCGAGTGGGCGACCATGTCACACAGGACTGTCTCCTGCCCTCAGCACAGGCTGAATGAAATCCAAGTGCCACTGTGCTCTGCTGCAGACATCTTGCTCACAATCTCACTGTTGACTTCAGGAACATCCCAAGAACTGCCTATTTCCAGATTATGCTTCCAAGGAAGAGCAAACAATGCAGAGCTGCCATGATATATTTAACGATGAATCATTCTCTTAAAAATTATCAGCTGTGAAAGGCTTTCACCACTCTGGGGATAATGCAATGATGTATTTCATGTGAATCAGTGCGGAGCGTATCCATGGCAACCCCATCCTAGCAGTTTGCCAACAGTTGGGGTAACCATCCTGGAAGAGTTGCAGAAAATAAACCCGCATATTATAGGTTTTTAAAGGAAAAATCAGGCCTGTTTTGAATTACAAGTGGTCTGTCTGTATGCTCAGCTTAGGCTTGTTCGGTTGGCACATTGAGGGACCTTCAGTGGGTGTCATTACCCAGAGAAGTAATTCATCATCTCTGTGCAGCATCTGTCCCTGCTGGGAAGACGCAGACACCCGAGGGGTCCGTCTTCTGCAGCACCCCGCTCGTCACATGCATAGCGGAGCAGCCGCAGGCTGGTCCCGAGGACCCGCAGCAGCCGCTGGCCATGGAGGCACACGGGTATAGGCACAGGCGCGTAAGCCGGGTGTGATGCTCAGAAGCAAATGCTTGATTTAGCAGTCTGCCTCCTACTCTCAAAAGAGGCGTAGGCACGATGGGGCAGATCGTCATAAGGCTACAGGCAGCCGCGCAAGCAAACAGATCCTAAGCCCACCCTGAGGGCACTGATGAAGGCAAGGCAGATCCCACCATAGGTACAGCACTTCTGCCTGTCAGTAATTTTAAAGCAGCTGAAATGCCTGTGATGCGCTCAGAGCCCTGTTTCCAGCGGGTGCTCCAGAGCCCGCGGTAGTTGGAAAGAAAGCAGGAAGCACCTGTATCACCACGGGAGCTTCAGCCCCAGGACACATTTTTCAGCAGGCTTGGAGAACTCCCTGTCGTGTTCCCCAGGCTGGTGTGAGCTCCTGGAGGGTGGTTCATGGAAGACTGCTGGCCCTACCTCCCAGAAACTTCAGGGCAAGACACAGAAATTCCCTGTGTGAATGTAAAGTTGTACCGAGCTGCCTCTTGCATTACTCAGGAGTTGAATTTTGAAGACCGTAAAGTGTTGGGGAAAGTCTCAAAGGAAAAATATATTCCAATTTGCTCTTTGGCTCTAGCACAGGTGTTAGACTCTCCCTGGTTCAATAATATGAACCCTACAGAAAGGGAAAAAAATGCAGTTCTTCTGTATGAAGCAGGATTTTCATAAAGTTGCTTAAAAATAGCACCCTGCAAAGAGTGCCATGGCTCGTTTAACACTCCTCCGGTCAGTCTGGGGTCTGTGTCTGCCTCAAGGAAGGAAAAAGCAGAGAAGAGCAAGTTCCTTTAGAGAAGGAAATGGCTGTTTTGATGCAGATTGCTGGGTGTTAACAGGCCACGTTGGAGGTGTCTCTCTGTGAATTCAGATCAGGAATGCTCAGGAATGGGGAGAGCAGCAGAGCTGGACCATCCCTCCCGAGTGCTCAGCCCAGCTTCAGGGCACCAGCCCATTCCTGGTGCTCCAGACCCCTGGGGACATGTGAGCTCTGTTGTGTATACCTAACAAGTTTTATGCCTGGTGTTTAGAGCTTGAAACCCCAGCCTGAGGCAGCATAAAAAAGGATTTACCCCTCAGTGTTATGTGGTGAGTGACTCCAGCCCATCTTTACTCTCTCTAAAGGATTATGAAAGACTAAACACTCCAAGAAAATGGCATCCATTCACAGCACGCCAAGGGGCACTGGCAGTGCTAATAAAAATTCTAATTGCAAGAGGATAACTATCAATCTCTCTGACTCATGCTATGGAAGATGCTGAAATGGCACTCTTGTTTTCATTTCTCCAGCACTCTGTCACAACAATAGTGTCTTTATGATAACACTATAAAGCACATGCAGTTCTTGATATGTTTTCTAATTTCACTGAACATATCCCTTATAGTTCCCCATAAAAAATAAGGAGAAAACAAAAAGGGAAAGGATGAAAGGATGAAAAATGGCAGAGATAAGAAAAGAGAGGGAGAAAATTGGGTAAGGGAAGGATAGGAAGAGAAACAGTTTGGCTTCTGCCATTTTTCAATCTTCTAAAAATTAGAACCAAATATTTATCCATTTTTCCATGTTTCACCTCTCCAAAACTTCACCATCCCACAGGCTGCTAGGTCAGCCCAGCCGCTATGCCCAGCCCCTGTCCTGGTGGCCACCTCCTCTCCCACCCAGCAGACACAGGCCATTTGGCTACAAGAATTGCACAGGAGAACCAGTCCTGCCATGCAAAGAATTTCCAGGATGCTGGGATATATCCCCAAAAACCACCAAACCCAACTCAGGGAAGTAAATTTAAGGATGTATCCATTATCATATTAATCCTTCTAACTTTAACTTCCAGCCATAAGAATTGTGTCTTGACACAGCCCCAGAGCTCATAAGCCCATCCATGTTGTCAGCAAACCCTACCTCAGTCTCAGCCAGGACCAGACAGTACAGCCTCAGGGAACAAATGTGAGCAAAATCTAATTTTCTGCTGGATCAACCTTAATTGTAAATCAATAGTTGAGTTTTTTATTGTTTTGAAGGGTGCTTCGGCACTGACTAGGATGCAAGTTATGGAGAAGTGCTGGTGCTGAGCCTGGCACAGGTGATAGAGCCTGCTGGGCTGAATGGGTACAAAGTTAGGAAACTCTTTCCATGGACAGTCACTAACACTCCTGCTGCATCATGAGTACAGAGATGATTAATTACCCCGCAGTACCACAGAGAAGCTGGTTGTAACTGAAGCACATGAAAGGATTGAAACTGGTATTCTGAGATTTACTGGTATGTGTAGATCCATTTATCCCCATGACTACTTGCCTGCCCATGGTAGCTCACCCATTGAATGGCTCCTGGTTAGTTTTCAGCAGTGCCTTGACTAGCAGTGTCTGTCTAGAGAAGGAAGAGAATGTAAATATTCAGGCTAACCTGGGTGATGTTTGTTTGGTTGTTAATATATAAAACCTGGGGCTGGACTCTGCCAGGTGACTGCAATATTTAATATCATTGCATTATATGAGTAGTTGCAAAAGCTCAAGTTTGAGGAAGGTTGAAAGCCACTTATGTACATGTATGCAGGTGTATTCTGGTTTCGGAAGAATGGAAACTCAACCACCCAGATCATAAGGGAGCTCTGTCCATGCTCTCAGCTTGGATAATGGCAGACCCAGAATTTCTGGCTTTTCTGTGTGTACCTCTTCTACGTATGACATAGCCCAGATGTCATAAAATTGACGTGGCAATGCTAGGGTCAGAGCCCAGATATGCCGACTCTCAACATCCTGCCTTCAGGCAAGACCATTCTGGTCTAAATCATCCATTCAAGAGGTCTCCTCTACCAAAGAGAAGTGGTAATAGAGGAGAGTGACCAAGACCCACAGTCCATGCGTATGTCCAGGTAAGAGCTTTGGGCTTTCCTATTGAATGAAGAGGACACAACCAAGGAAACCATGCTGTGACTGCCTGTCCATCTTAGCCTCTACCTTAATACAGACCTCATGTTGGACCCACCCATACCTCGCTGTCCAAGGACAGCAATACAGGACCAAGCTGACATGTCTGGACCCTCCTGTACTGAGTGTTGCCCAAGGAATGTGCAGCCTCTAGACAGGCTGCAGACAGGCTCCCTCCCACGTGCTGCCTGCCTTGCGCTGGGCAGTGCTGTGTGCTCCCCATCCTCCCAGCTGCTGCAGCCTGCCAGTTCCCATCTGTTCCCCCTCCCGCTAACACTTGAGTACCAGTGTCTCTCTGCTGTCGCTGGTGTCTTATTGACAAAAACTTGGTCACTCCCTTTGGCAGATGACTCAAGAAGTTTGGCTCACAAAGAAGTGTCTCACCCTTCCCTATTTCATTTCTACCTGGTTTCTGTCTACGTTCTCTCTGTGCTAGCCCACTGCAGCCTGAGCTGGACTATGCCTACCAGCTGGGCTTGGTTATGCTAATGGCCACCAGATACACTGAAATCACTCTAATTAACAGGCTCTGCAAAGCACTGCCTGTAGTTAGCACCCTGCAAATGTGCAATGTCCGTCATGTCCAAAGGGACATGTTTTCCTTACCCACGTCTGCCAAGAAACATTTCACAGACTTTGAAGCAAAAATAAATCTTGGCGGAAAAAGCAGGCCTGGACACATATTCATATGGAGCAATAAAACTTCTCTGTAATCCTCCCAAAGCGGCAGTCCTTTTCCTCAGAGGTAGTATCACACTGCTGGCAATACACATGTGCATAACAGGAATAAGATCAATGAATCTCTACCACGTATGGTAGAGTTAACAGAGACTTCTTTTACAGGGAAAGACAAATGTGTATTTTCTGAGGCCTCAGTCTACCCTGAGGTTGGCAAGTAGAGCTGATATCAGCAATAAAATAAGATCTGACTGATTTTAAGGATATTCGGCAAAGCACTTCGTGGTGCAGGATTTGGACCTGCAATGCTATTTTCGGTGCTGTGTTCTTTTCATATTCATGCCATCGGTGAACCTGCAGCGTGCAAGCAGGCAAGCCACAGAGGGGCGGTTAAAAATACTTTTTCTGAATACATAGCCCTAAATAGTAGAGACTGAATTTCAGCCTATTCAGATAAGCAAATTGAGTATGCCATTCTGATAACACTGTTTTCAAGAAACAAATTTTCCTCTGGAAGCTGCTACCCTATTAAAACCCTATGGCCAGGTCCTACCTTTCATCACTTGGATTTTGCATCACCAAGGGGCATCTGTGGCAGAGATAAACTGACCATTGCCCCAGTTCTATCGATGACACTGTGTCTTGCAGAAGTTGAATGACTTTATCAGTGTTCTACTAATAAAAAATCCATTACTCTTGATTGCTTACTTCCTTCCAGGTACTCTGATATCTGTATTTCCACCTTGGTTGAGAACAGAGCCCTCATGTTCTCCATTCTCAGCTGCCTGGTCAAGCCCTGAGGACCCCCTGACCTCTCATTAGACCAGATGTAACATAATTTAACAGAAAAGCTTGATAACATCCTTTCACTGTGTTGCCTTAGTGCTCTGCATTGATGGTTGCAAAAGACAGTCATGGCTAAATCCCAAATGTTCACTTTTTTTTTATTCCTCTGATTTTATTAGTTTCCTGGACTGTGTATGCAGCAGCATACACTTTGTATACTTTTAAGATGTTTTTTGCAACCAGTTTCTCCTATGGACCAGTTGGGAATGGCCGACCAGAGCCTAAGAATGCTCTGGAGGAATGCAGCCTGGGGGTCCTCTCCCTGGTCCTCACGGTCACCAAAAGTCAAAACTCTCACTACTTTTCTAAACCCTTCTACTGCTCAAGGTCTGGCAGCTAGGGAGTTACCCATTTCCTCGAAAACCAACTTATGAAATGAATCATTTTGATAGGTGGCAGGATAACATTGTCCTATTTTGTAGGAATTTATGTTCTGAAGTGATACGAGTTGAGTTACAAAGTAAGTAGAAAACCAGAAAGATATGCAAACACAAATTTACATGGTTGGTATGACAACAAGGATGTTTTGTTTAGATAAGACTGAAAGGCCTTGAGGGGAGAATGAAAGAATACATACACTCTAAAAAAATGCAAATCTGGAATGGCTTCCCCAAGATAGACCAGAATTTATTAATAATTTCCTTCAGAGAGAAGATAAGGTTGGCACACAGGAGAATTAATCTGAGAATCATCAGTTCGCAATGAGCTGAAACCAAGTGGTAAACAGACATCATGATTACATTACAGCTGCAACTGGGAGGGATATTTAATTATTAATTGTTAATCATATGAAGAAGTAAATTTACTCTGCTTTCGTTAACAATGCTCTGTGTGTTTGAGGGATGAAGATCTACAGCCCCTCAGCACCATTTACACTCAGGCTTGAAAGTTCCCCCCAGGTCCAGCTTCGAGTTTGTTTGTGCCAGGAACCTCCATTTTTGTAGCAGAAGCCCTGTAGATCTCCTGTCTCTCACAGAGAGGCACAAACTGGGGGAAACTCATTGCAGTCCGAGTCCCACCCTGGCAACGTAAGACAAAAATTGGCCACTGGTTTTGTTACTTACAAAGATTTTTGTTGGAAAGCTCCTAGAGGGACAAAGCAGCAGGACTCCCCAGGAGCAGCTGCCATTTTCCACCACTGTACTTGCATGATGGAGAAAACCCTATTCTCTCCCCAAGATATGTGCGATTGAGTCTGTGAGGACAGTGGAGTGGCGGAGAAAGCTGTGAGAGCAAAGTCAGCCTGGCATGGCAGTGCTACGCCATCCCCAGCTGCAATAAAAGAGACATGGAATTGAATACTCCCTTCCCAAATTGCTTTCTGGCTTGTTTCTTTCTCTAATAGCCAAGACAGTTATAAGGTCGCTGTACACTCAGCCTTTTAATGTGTTATATGAACTGCTTTGAAGCAGTTCTGGGTTTGTTATCCTCTCTTTTCACTGCAAATATAAAGTGAGATGGAGCAGTTGTTGGGGGAGCGGCTCTTGGTCCCACGAGCCAGGCTGTCCCTGAGCAACCCAGCTGGGAGCTGGGAACCTGCGCAAGAGCGACAGAGCTGTACAGAGAAGGCAGCAGCTGGGGAAAGCTAATAGCAGAGAATTGTGGAGCATGTGAAGTGGAAATAATAGCACATATCAGTTCAACATGAACCAAAAGCTAGCCAATGGGAGCTTTGGAAATGCACTTCCAAGATCATTCAGTTCTTCCATGCACAGCAACGGGAAATAAACCCAAGATATATGCTGGTAAACCCTACCAATACTCCTCTGGAAGGCACTTCTGATGGAGGAAAGAGGGACAAATAGTAACTGAGAAAGTCTGCAGATTTGCCATTCTGATATTCCCTGATTTTACACACAACAGAGAGCTTTCAGTTCTCCAAACTCAACAGGTATGATGCTGTATTTATCTTTACTTTAGTAAAGCTAATCAGAAAAATCTGTTTTGTGGAAACTTGTGATCATCTGGACAGCCGTCATTTTTTATGTTTTCTTTGGAGTAACGGAAGAGAACATAAGATAACAGGATTTGATAATGTTGAATTGTTTCAGTTTGATGAGTTATGATGTTACATGCTAAAACTCCAAAGTCATAACCCACTATAAAATACTAACCAGCATATATACCTTATACTCTTACACCTTCGCACTGTAAAGCTTGTATTTTCGTCTAACTCAGAAGCCAAAACGACACAAATTGAAATGATCAAATCAAAGGGAAACATTTTTACCTTAGCAAGATGAAACACCTTTGATGTTATTGAAACTAAACAAGAAAGTCAAAATGATTTGACATTTCTCATGAAACACTTAGTCGGTACTGACACGCTTCTGTGAAACATTTCTAATTTGAGGAGGATTCAGGGAGGCCCCGCGCCATCACAGCCGGAGCATCCTTGTCCCTCTCACACCAGCTCCTGCCTCCCGCTCCCTTCCAAGGTGCTGGCTCCGCACCAGCTCTTTGGAAAATCATTTAGCCGGTGCAAAATGGCTCAGGTTTCCCATGGGGACTGATTCTGGAGGTCATGCAGAGCTGTCTGTCGTTCCTCCAGAGGTGCTTTAGTTCCTGAAGCCTTGCTGCACACCCCCAGCCCCTGCAGAGGAGGAGGGCGCGTGGCCAGAGCTGTGCGGGGAATCCCACAGACCTGAGATACCGCTGCGGGAAGTCAGCAGGTGGGTTTGGGAGGCTGGAGACTGCACAGCTCTGGCCTTGGGCTTACAAGTTCCCTTGAGCAGCAGTATGTCTCTGTGCACATTTACGCTCTTTCTGTTGGCGTGAACAGCCACTCAAGAGGAGGGCGAGCCTCAGCGCTTTCCCATTTCACGTGAATCAGTTCCTCTGATGCTCTGCCCCGTCTACCCCTCTACAAAAGTCTCTTAGATGCTTGTAGGGACAAAGTGGGTAGAAATCAGTTCCATTGTTACAGGCATTAAGAACCTGCAGGCACTAATAAAAAGTTTATGGAGAAATCTATGCAGTGATTTACATGGTTCAACTGAGAATTATACCTCATCTATATCATCTTATACTCTGGTTTAGGAAAGAACATTATGCTTTGTAAAATCCTACAGGAGTTTTTATGAGAGACTTAAGAAGGGAAACAAGAACTGCGTATTCCATCTGAATCATTCAGTACCCAAGAAGTATCTTAATAAAATTAGAAAACAAGATAATGTAGTCCAAAGTGGAAAATACCAAAAACCTTTCAGTACATGACTTTCCTAGCACAGGCGGAATAAAAAGAGGAATTAATTGTAAAAATCAATTAGTATGTGATTTTATTCCAAAACACTTGATATTTCTAGGTCTGTCCTTTAATATTCTAGGGAGGAGAAATCTTAAACCCCGATTTTTGTGTTTTGACTTCAGGGAACACGTGTTTACCACCTGTTTACAGAGCAGTGTCTGAGCCAGCCAATTATTTAAATATCAAAACAGAGACATCATCTGCGACTCAATTAAGCGGTTTCTCTACCTTTGCAACCTGAGACAGTCTCCCTCTTGCTCTGGGGCTCTTTCACTGTCTGGCTGCTAAAGAAACAGCCCAGCCAAAAGTAATTTGCTGTGTCCCTTCCAGCCAATTCACCTGCAGAAGAGGAGAGGAAAATTCATTTAAGCACGATCCTTTCACACAGCCTAAGGCGTCTGTATGGAGCCACCCCAGGGTCCAGCTGTGGCCGTGCTTGGGTGTTGGAGGACAACAGTAGTGATGGAGTGCACCGCAATGCCAGCCTGTGACAGCCTCTTTGTCCCAGTGGGAACCAGCAGGGTCCAAGCTCCATTTTCTGTTCCTGCTGGCTGCTTGTTGCATGGCGAGGCCAAGCGATGCAGGCCACCGCTCTCTCCCTCACAGATGACAGGAGCTCGCTGCCTCCCTCCTCTTCTGGACAGGATACGGCATTAAAAATGTATCTTGTTCCATAGATAGAAGCAGACAGACCCAGAAACGTCACCCAGCTGAGTGCGCAGCCTTTGCGAACTTGGCCGGCAGCTTCCAGGTTTATCAGAGCTCTCATTCTCACTGACCTTACAGCAATTAAATAGGCTAAAACCACAGGGCCTTAACTATGAGACCAGAGAGCTTGTTCACGTAGCAAGGGTCAAAAGCGAAGGACAGCAGCTCTAGCTGCACGAGAAGTGAAGCAGTGATGGTGTGAGAAGGGAAGATCTGGCTGCTTTCTTAATGAAGGTGGTTAAGTCTGATGTGGAGAGGCCAGGGATGCCGGGTGCCTCGCTCCTGACGGTTGGAGGAGCCTCCCCCTGTCTGAAGCAGAAGTGCACATTTGTGCTGAGGTGGAGTTTTACACCCGAACAGGAACAAACTTTGACATGCCCCATGCAAAATAAATTCCTGATGTGAACAGGCAAATGCTGCAGTGTCAGGTCCTGCTCTGTGCTTATGTGCCATGGGCTTCATGGGGCAGATGAGGAGAAGAGGTGGGGAGGAGGCTCCCCAGTTTCCCTCTTGTTCCAGCAGTTTCCAAGAGGACTAACGAAACCTTGGGCAACTCAGATGCAGCCATGATATGTTTAAGTTCCTGTCCCGTTTTTCACTAAAAGAATGAGTTTTCAGAGTACTGCCTTGACATGGTAGTGACACATCAATATTACAACACTGTTTGATGATACACATGAGACAATATGATCTCTGGAGCTAACAGTAGCTTGTAATAGATGCTAACCTGAAGCTATGAAAACATATGGCAAAACAATGCCTTAAAATAAAATAGAAGACCTTTATGAAAACAAACAAAGTTTTGAAAGGTAGGATTGCGGTTTCCCACAGAAGCAGAGTTAGCTCATGGAGAGGCTCAGCTGCTGGAGGAATCACCCACATTGAGTTTCTTAGTACAAGTGAAACTTTTGCACTTTATTGGCCTCTCCCACATGCCATCAGCCTCTGAAAAGACAACCCATCCGCCATTCCCATGTTAATCTGGATGTACCAGGAGCAAAGCTCAAGGAGTAGAAGGAGACAGATAGATTCTTCTCTGCAGAGAGGCATCGTTCATCTGAATTCACTAAAAATGTTGAGTGACAGACAAAAATACATCAACAGTCACCATATAACACCATTTGCTAGACTGTGAGCAGGAGACCTGACCCAAGGGTACCGAATATTTACGATGCGGATCTATTCAGCATTCAGATTCAAATGAACAACCTTCAGCTTAGTACCTCCTGTGCACTCATTTTTATCGTGTTCGTTCAGATTGGTTCCTCAGTGCCAAATTTTTGCCAGGGGGTCCCAAATCTTATTATTTAGCAATAGCTATTTATTCCTCTTTACTGCCACCAAAACTTAATCCTATAGACTAGCAGTCTCCTCCCAGCTTTTGTAACAAGAGATGCATCTCAGCCTGTGAGATCCTCGGGTCTGACTTCATTTGCAAGCACCTCAATGGGTTGCAACTCAGTTGCATCTAGATTTACTGCTTCGAAGAAAGCAGAGCATTTTGTGCCTGGCAGATTCATCTGAGTTTTTACTTCAAACATTTTGCAGGATAAATTCAGAGCAAAAGGCTGAGTTATACAACTAGAAACACACTCACAGAAAGAGCCTACGGGCCTACAGCCGGAGCTGATCTCTTCCTTAGGGCATTATTTTGGGCTCTGAGACAGCCCTTGGAAGGACCTGAAGAGGGTCCCATCCTTCCCCATGCCTTCACTTACTCCAGTTACACCCGTGGGTCAGAACTGCCCTCCTGCGCATGCCGTGCTCCCACGGCTGAACAGCTCAAAGAAACTCATCACATTTGTGACTTGACTTTGCAGTGGGCATTTGTGAGACTGCCAGGGTTTGGCATGCCCAGGGCCTTCACGGTACATTGACTTCTCCCATCAGACTCGCTCTCCTGCCAAGGAAGTTGACTGAATGTTGATTTTTCTGATCTCTCCTTTCTCAGGGAGCATGACTCGCATTTTGAATATATTCACGGGTCCAGAGGAACTTACCATACGCATATTTTTCAAGTCTTTATTTTTTCATATCTATACAACATGTTGATAGCCATCCTGTCTGAAAGCCTGATGGGATTCCCTGGAGGCCGCATGTGCAGAACTAACAGCACTGACTGATGCAGCACTTTGGGGTCCTCAATCCTCTCCACCTAACGCAGGTCAGAATTAGAAGGACAAACTGCAATAGTGCTCCTAGTTAGATGACGACTAATGACTTATTTAACAGTTCTCATTTCTAATCCCAAAACACTGCAGAAAGTAAGGGGACTAGCAAAATCCCAGGCTGACAGAAAGATAATTTTATCCTTCTGTAGCACAGGCGTTACACAGTACTCAGGACAGAGGGGAACCCCCCCCCAACTTTCACAGCTTGAATCCTAGGGGTTTGGCCCTGTCCCATATTACTTGTCCACGGATCAAGTAATTTGGCAATAAATCTGTCCCTTCTAACTAAATCAAAAGCATGCTGATGTTTGGAAAAAGTTCAAGGGGGAGGGAGTGGTATAGCGACGACGACTATTATTTTTTAAATTTCTTTGTCGTGTAGAACTGCTGATCTGAGCTGAATCACCACAGCTAATACATGTTGTTCTCAAAGCTTTTCAGAACCGTGTTTGAAATACAGGAACACTGGAAACCTTGTGGGAAAAGTCATACTCCCAATTTGAAGGGATCATTTTGCATAAATTTACAAAAAAACATGGTGATCTATCAGACAACTTTCTAAAAGGAACTGTTAGATGCTGGAACTGACTAAGGGCTTGGCTCCAAACCATTCCAGGTAGCTGAAACCAGATTCATTGCATAGCTTGGGATAAGGTCTGAAGAGATTCTCTTATTATGTCCATGTGACAAATTGGGACTGACTGTACTGCAGTCAACAGAAAAAGGGTAGAGCAAAACAGGTGTAAGAGTGAGGTCAGAGTCAGACCTCAAATCATCATTGGATAACAGGCCATGCTGGCTTCATTATTTCATTTAATGACACATGAACTATGGAGGTGTGGGAGTAGAAAATGAATAACTGAAAAAGCAAAGATTCAAATGAAAACATTTTACACAGATAAAGATTCTTTTCCTTTTTTTTGAGAGAGCTAAAAAAAGGAGAGGGAAATATCCAGAATAATTAGCCCAAATAACACCATTAATCCTAAGCAGAAAAAGACACTTATTCTGCTTGGATCCCTGGAGTAGGATGAGAATATTTCATCCTATGCAGTATAGCAATTTTCCTTGTTTACTTGTTGCACATTGTCTGCTCCTCTCCTAACAAGCAGCAGTCATTGCCAGTCCTTCAGCAGAGCCTAGCCTAAGTGTTCATATTATGTTCATCACTGTTTCAGAGCCAAAATGCTGTAAATAATCTACCACTCGAACTTATTATTATCTTGACTGCCAAAGCCAGCTGCTCTTGCTGCTTAGCATCCCTTTTCAAACGAAACACATTGTTTCTTCCAGCTTTGGGTCTCCTCTCATATACTGGTGGAGGCAGGAATAGCTCTTCTGAAGCCAGTGGGGTTGTAGAGATGTAAGCTTGGGGCATCTGAGAAGGAATTTATTGCTGTCATGTTGTCTCCATTTCCATGACTCCCCTAGCCCCTCAACCAAATATGTGCTTCAGTTGTGCTGGAAGCTGTACAACATGTAATCCTTGCAGCATCCAGACTCAAAATAAGCCTGTTTTGTTTTTTCTCTGGTTTATTCTGCTTATGTGGGAGCTCCTGTGAAGCCGGGGGCATGAATACATGCATGATGCTACTCAGACCTTGAGGAATGAGTTGATCTTGGAAAAGATGATGAAGAGCCAGGCTGTCTGAAATAGGGTGCTTTTTATTATCTTGTTAGCTGCTGGCATGATCAACTCACCCTCAAGACAGAAGGTGAGACAATGAGATTTACCTCTTTAGAAGAAGATTTGGGTCTTGTCCAAAGATATTCAGTGCAATATATGTTGTATACAATAGCTAAGTATTTCATGCACCTTGCAAAAGAGATGTGGAAATAAGATGTGGAGAGTGGAGAACACACAAATTCTACAATGCAAACTCCTTTCCACAAAGTTTTTTCATCTGTTAGCTTTGTCTGCTCTTCACACATGACAACTGTTCACAAAACAACAGGGTCCTGGATAACAGGATTAGAAACTGGAAGCCGTGAGCTGAGCTAAGCTTCAGCCTTGCCACATGAAAACAGCCTCTGAGCTCAGAACAAGACATGCTGGAGTAGGAGGAAGACACAACTTTTGGAGAAATGCAGGGGAAGTCCTGGCGTGCCTCCACCCTGAGGAGACATGAATCGGGGCTTTGTTTCTTGCATTCTTGTTTTGGAGACATATTGGATGGCCCTATATCTATTTGCTGGCATTTTAATTTTTATTGCGGGACCTCACCAAACGTGCTGCTGGGTGACAGGACACAATCAGGCTGCTTCTCCCTGGCAGCAGCGCTGTGCTGCCTGTCTCTCTGAGAAGTGACTGTGGTATCTGTTCATGCCACACAGGCAGTGTGACCAGTGAGGGCAATCAGTTGTGACTGTTGTGAAGAGTGGACCTGCTGCAGTGCCATGAAGAGCCCTGCAGGGACAGGGGTGGAAAGTGAGAGTGGTGGCTGAGCAGACCCTACCGAGGCGTGCCAGACTCTGGCTAAGCAGTCACTTGCCCACACTGTATGACCGGTCAGCATGCAATTGTCCCCCAGCTACAACCAAAGCACACTTGGACAGGGAGGCTCACAGAGCTCCAGCAGCTTTTGCACTGAGTGCTGAGATATTAAATTTATCGAAAGAAGGAGAGGAACAGTCTGGCATTCTCTGAATCTGCCTGCCTCTTTCTCTACTGCAGTGATGCTCTCTTGCAGAACCTGAGCAGCCTCTCACACCTACTGCTTACTGCACTTCCCATGTGTTCACCATGCAGATTGCCATTTATATGCTTGAAATGCAAGAATTTTTGCTTTCTCAACTATTTGTCTCACTTCAAAATGCCTGGAGGTAGTGCCCTGGGCACATAGACAGTACTGTTCACATGCTACATCATCTGGACATTCAAAAGATCATGGGGCAGAAAGATCAGTCAGACTAGGAGAGGAAGTTTTCTCTGTAGCACCAGCTCATCTCTTCAAGCAGGGAATGAAACAAGGGGATTAATGCTTGACTGTCTCAGCTCGTCTGTGTTCTGACTAGAAGAGGTGCTATAAGATCATAAACCAGATGCGACACCCTGTATTGTTCCAAGAAATGAATGGAAGTTAATGCATAGATGGTAGACAAACAAAATTTTTCTTTCTGCATACAAAACCACAGCTGGAATGCACAGATCTAGCACCAGCACCAAGACCATCTGTAGCAATGGCTGTTAGCTGTGCTCATTGCCTCACACCTCCATTAAAAGGTATTTCTGCTCATTTGGTGGCTTTTCAACCCTATCAGAACTCTTCAGCTGAGAACACAAATTCAGGCATTAAGTAGGGTCTTAGAGGTTTTAAGTGAGACTTCCTGAATATCCTCCTAGATTTTTCTTATGAGCTGGCTAACCATTTCAGCCCTGAAACACCTAGGCTAATGCATCTCAGACACATCTGGAGTGCGGAGACAGAGACTGGAGCCTCTTGGTTCAGATTAGCTGTGAAAGCAATCACAGCACAGCATCAGCGGCTGAATAATTTCACTCCCCGGTGACCTTTTGCCATTGCTGCCTATACATTACATCCTTCAAATGAAGACCCTTCCACCATTTGTGACTGTGTTGGCCCTCCTATGGTTTTGGAAATACAGCCTCAGAGTATGCTGCCAGGGATCCCCCTCCAGCTCCAGCTCCAGCTCCGGACTTGCCCTTCACATAAGCAACAGCAGCAGGGAGGGAAACAGCCCTGACACGGTGCACCCACCCACGGAGGCACAGGTTGGAAGTCTGCTCTGCAGTATCTTCATTGCTTTTATTATCCACATTAACTACATTGAAGATAAGCCTAAGCCATGCTGCGGTCCCCATGGAAACAGGTCCAAAGAGCTTTGGTTGATTAATAATCAAGGTATAGGAACTCCCTTTCTCCTCTAAAGGTCCTGAGGAAATGACTCCCATTAGAAGCCCCTATGCATGCAGCAGAGTACATACCCCGGAGGATGTAGCCTGGGGCTGGCGTGGGATTTTACTCGCTTTTCCCACAAGAGATGAAAAGGAGGAAACCTGCCTGAGTCTTCAGCAAGTTCCTACCCTTTTTATTGTAAAATATGCTACAATGAGATTGTTTAGAGACATAAGTCACGGTTTGTCTCCTTGGTCTCGGCACTTGGAGGCCAGCAGTGGCATTTCCAGGGCTGGCATTTGGGATGACAATGTGTTTGCAAGCAGGGGTGAATCATTTCCCTAAGGACACCCTCAGACTTGCTGCAACGTATTCAGGAGAAGAAAATGTTCCGCCTTTGGCCTTGACAGTCTTTTAGCATCTCTGAAGTCCACCCATCAGACATGCAGACACACAAGGTGGCTGTAGCCACATTCTTAGCAATTACTGATGCTCCCAGTACAAAACAAACACAAAACCCAGTGCCAAACTGCCTACGTACCAAGAGTTACATGGCACGTGTGAGAGATGGCACAGTGAGGAAGGGGCTTGAGAAGACTCAGACCCCTTTTTCTTTTGAGCAGATGACAGCCACCAAGGAACTACACTGGTGGGAAGCGGGTGCCCCTTTCTCCACCCCCACCCAGTTCCTAGACTTAATTTGCACTGGAGAGTAATTGAAAATTTATGTCCAAATTAGAACATGAAATAAAAAGAAAAAAATAAAAAGTTCATGTAAGTAGGATAATCTAAATTATTTGTCTATAATTAAAAATATTTTTGTAATTTTATTTTTTCATTTTAAATATTAATTTTTAGCATAAATTAGCTGAAGTTTCATTATAAAAGCTGTTTTGAATCAAACATCAGAACATTCAATTTCAAAGCTTCTCTTAAAGTCTTGTTTTAAACTTGTTTGAGAGAAGGGAGCCCTGAAAACCGACACTTTCCTGTACACAGCTTCAGCTTCAACAGTCATCTTCTAACAAAAATATTTAGCCAGAAAGTTCCCAAACAGCATTTCTACAGCACCAGATTATTCCCAGATCTTAAAATGGGAGACTTAGGCTTATCAATCTCAACGTCTTGCTTGGTAATAGACTCTGTTTTTCTTAAAGGAAAAGCAGACTGGCCTTTCCATGAGGACCTGCAGCCCCATCGATGCCACAAGCACTTGCCTCCGATGGTGACCTAGCCCTGAGCTCACTTTCAGCAGTGGGAGTCCTCCTCCCTGTCCAGGAGTTTTGGTGTTGGGCTCTGTTTCATGGGAACAGAGTAAAGCAGCCCAGGGAATACTGTCCACCAGGATCTACCAGCCACCACAGAGTGAGGTCCTGCAACCAAGAGGTCACAGCCACCTCCAGGACAGCCAGACGTGTCACCACACAGTCATGCTACTCCCTGCATAGGGTCATTACAACAGCTCAGTGCCCATAGGATTCTCCAGTACAGTTCTTGGGAAGCCACTTCTAGAACCCCTTGGGAAGCCTTCACCGTCACCAACGGACAGGACCAGCAAGCGCGCAGCAGCCCCGGTGCTGCTGGGAAACCTGCTGCTTCCCAGCTGGCCCTGTTTGCCACTTCGTGTCTGCTCTACAGGAGGTTCTCCAGGACGGGAACTGAAAATGGCAGGGACCAACATCAGTAGAGCTGGAACTGGAGGTTCTTTGCCATTTCTGCCCATTTAAAAATGACGTTTCGGCAGAGCAGATCTTCTCTGGGCATTGCAACATCCGTGTCTGAAACCCCCAATTGCCCAAGAAAAGCGCTCTTCATTTCTTCCATGCTTGTGAGCCAGGGAACTCTATGGTCTCTCTAACCTGCTCTTCTAAAAATGAAAACAGTAGATTTTCCTTCTCCATCGCCCCATATTTTTTCTCTCTCAACACAAAGGGTGCTCTGAGGAGTGATAAGATAAATTCCTTCTTCCTTCTGCCACTTTCACGACTAGCTACAATCGAGTTTGCTCATGAGATGCCACAAACCATATATACAAGCTGCCACAGAAATATGCAATTAGTGTAGATCTATACCATACATGGTTACGAGCCCTGGGAGTTACAGGACAGGGAAGCTCCTGTGCTCAGTCCCAGGCTATGGGCAGAGGAACACAGAGCAGCCCCGCAGCCACCAAATACCAGTTTGCTGTTCCCAAAGCTGTGGCTGTGTGCTCTCTGTCACGGCAGCAGAAGGGTACATTGAATTGCTTGGAAACTTGGTGGGATCTCATTGTTAGCTTGCAATTCAGTTCTTTTGCGGCTCTTGGGACAGCCAAAACATTACAAGATGGCAAAGTCACTAATCACATTCCTCTCCCGGGACTTTAACAAGCTTTAAATGTCTAAAGCAAACAATACAAATAGAGCAGCAATTATGGACTAGAAGTTTCCTTTTCTGTCTTGAATTAAACAAAGCCTTTTTTTTTTTTTTTTTTTTTCCATCTGTTCGAGAAGATTCAGGATCTCCGGACTACACCGGAGGGAGCTGCATCCCCCCACCACAGCCACATCATGGCTGCTATGCGATATAATCACGGTGTCACAGGGCCCCCGCCAGCCAGCCGCTGTGAGGTTGCACAGAGAACAACAGGATTGGGACTTAATCCCTAAAACTTCTCTCCAGAGTCTTCCCAGCTACAAGAACATCTTCTCTGAGCCATTATATGTTCTTTAAGCAATGACACTGAAAATAAGACAACAAAAGGAGACTCAAAGAAAAAATACCAGCTTATTCCAAGGAGTTATGCATTCTCTCACTTGAGTTCAGAAACGCCTGCTCAGAAGACACACACAGTTCCTGGATCTATCCTCCAGCCAAACTCAAACAGAAATCTCTTGACCTCTGAAGAGCGACTTTGTTTTGCACAGTTTCTAGATAAAGTCTGAGTTAAAGGCATTTTTACAAAGAAAAGAAAAGGCCCATCATCTTCTTCTGGGCCAGAAATGGAAACCTGAGTGGTTTTGTGTGTATGCTAAGATCACGGTCAGAGCACATCTATCTGAGTTTTCTATTTCTAGTCAAAAGCTGCACAAAATAACTCTGTGCCAGCAGCTCCCATAACCTTCTTTGCATGGAAAGGGCAATGACCTCTTGGCCTGCTAAAAAATGAAAACATCCAGGGTCCTTGTGACCTCATTCCTTCCTTGCAGAAGAAAAAAGGCTGGGGAGAGGAGATGGACGTCACAGCGACTGAGGGGATTTCAGGATGCCCTGTTTCAGTAGCACTATCCTCTTCCTAAACAACTCCTGACTTCAGCCAGGCTCCAGCTTTTCACAGCAGCTTCAGCACAAAGTGAAATACAGGGGTTAATCCTCAGAGTCAGCAGCTGAAATATCTGGAGGTCAGACAGCTAGATCCTGCCTCGTACGTTTTTAATCTTTTGGAAGATTATGAAGTTTTCCATAGAAAGAAAAGGTTACGCATGAGCTCTGTTCTCTACCCGAAATTAAGGTTCCCTGGTCCGTCCTCACCATCCTCTGCGCTAACCTGCAGGGACCCACAGTCAGATATGTGCGCCAAGAAACAACAAAGTATTTAGATACTTAATTCCCAGTTAGACTGATAGATATGGGCTGTGAGGCATTTGCATAGGAGTTAGAAGCCTTAGAGCTTTTTGAAACTGGACTTAAACTTTGTTTTATCCTTAATGAACCAGAAAGCCTGTGGCATCATCGTAAGAACAAATCACATGGAGGCTGGCTATTTTCCACATCACTGCCTTATCCCTTGGGCATTAACAACTTTGAAAATTCATGGGAAAACACACACATAAGACCACTTTGGGCAAAAATCTCTGGCCTTAAGGAAAATACAGTGGTGAATGATGATCTCAACATGAAATTAATGACCTGAGAATATTTTTGACTTTTCTTGCCAAGATGATGAATTTGTAGAACTAATAAAGATAGTGAATAAATGGTTAATGTTCCCCTGCAGATGGTCACAGTTTATTACTATTATTACTATATTATTATCATAATGATTCAGAGACTGGCAGAGAGAATCTGATGAGCAGCCCAAAATCTAATGGAGGTTAGTGTCACTTTTAGGTTCCTCCAGAATTGTCTCTCCTTAGAGTCCTCTAACAGCAACCGCTGCCCAAGAGCCTCTCCAAAAATTCACCCCTGTCATTTGCCTGTGTTGCCTTGAGGAAATAAAAATAGGAATTCCTGTGCACAATTTCCCTTCTGAGCAGGCACAGGCCCACAGGCTCTTGCCAGGGCACATTAGAAAGGTGCGGTGGTTCTTTTCAATCCAATTCAGCTGGGAGGAAGAGCCTGTTCAAACCTACCAGGATTTTACATGGCAAGAACTAAAAGGTTTTGTAGCAGCAAAGTTTCCTGAACTTGACTTCTAGCTCAGCAGCCTTCCTGAGCACAGGTCAGCTGTCCTTCCCAAAATACAATGTGTACCAAGCACACTTTGCTGTGTCTGAACAGTTTTACTGCTCTATTTTTCCTTTTTAAAACACACATATTTTAAGGTTGTCCCAGACCAGCCTGGTCTGGGAGGAATGAAAGGCAATCACAAAGGAACAGGTCAGTTCTCTGCTCATCCTTTTGCCACGCATAATCTATGGACGTGGTCCAATCTCCGTTTGAGTGGGTGGGAATCTTTCAGGTTAGGCAATAACAGTGCCCATATCTGAGTTTTACACATGAAGGAATTGAGGTACAGGACAATTAAATTTTTGTGCAGAATTACATAAGAAATTTATTGAATCAAGCCTTGATCTTGAGCCTCTTAGATCAATGTCTTGGCTGACAACATCTCCTTCCCTGGATTTTCTTGTTCCTCGCACAGTATCTCCACCAGCGTTGCATACGCAACTTTGAGCAAGGCAAAAGACTAATTCAACCAAGTGAGATGCATCAGGAAGCCTCTATATATTCACAGGGGTAATCCAGCAACCAGGGCAGGCAGGAGTTATTTCTGCTGCTGCTGCCAACAGCCAGAAAAGCACAAGGGGACTGAGAGCTGCAGCCAGTCGAACACAGCGGGGTCCTGAGGGGAGCCACAAACACCCTCTGAATTTACAGCCGCCAGTGTTGGGTGCGATAGACAGATACACAAACCAACAGACACAGACCACATCAAAGTAAAGGCTCTTTGACACTGCAGCCCTAACTTCTCCTGCTCCATTATGCTCCCATTGAACCCGAATTGTGCCTGATACAGCTCTCCACTAGAGATGGGTAGCCTGCGTCCCCAAACAGCTGGCTGGCCTGTCTTACGTGAGTGAGCAGATGGACTGTTGGTTTGTACTGCACGACCTAGTCATTGGCAGCGGATGTATTGGCTATATTGTCCCCCGGACTCCATTTGTTATATTAACAATAAGTAAGAAATAATATTCTAAACAAAATAAAACAAAGCTGATTTTTAGTGCTCCAGAGATTTTAACTTGGTGGGGCTGCCTACAACTGACCATAAAATGTTACATTAAAATCAGATGATATTACAAGAGTGTATATTACAGGATAAGAGCAAGAGATAAAAAGCCTGTAATTTCAGCAATCTTGTCCACAACATTAAAGCACACACCAGCGCTCCTCCGACTCTGAATGAGGATGATGCATATTTTACAGCCACGTTTTTATTGACTATAATTTATACCCTGAAGCATTATTGCCTCTGTATGAAAAGAGCAATTTTGTTTTCCAGTGAGCAAACAGCTACCCAGAAGGCACCCAAGTCCTCCAGAGAGAGGCATGCGCAACAAAATGTTTAAGGCAGAATAAAGAATTTACTGCTGGACCAACACAGACTATAATGTCTTTTGCCAGTGACCTTTATTGAACAACGTAAATGAGATATTCCAGTTTGACAATGAGACATAACAATCTGACAATCTGCTGCTTGAATGTATAGTATCTGAGGGGACGGAAAATTCACTTTCCGTGTAAAAGGGGATGCATCCTCTGCAAAACACCAGTTCTGCACTGCTGCTGGCTGCCATGTAGGGCAGCAGACCTGTGGACAGTCGCACTCACTGTCTTTACCCAGCTGAGAAAGCCCCTGGCATGCCAGGAGTGCGGCTCCCCTCCTCTTGCTCCTCCCCTTTCCCACCCAGGACATCCTTCGGCCCCACAGAGAGCTCAGGTCTCCACACTTCTTCCCATAAGAGCCTCCTGGGGCAAGGTGGAAACCAGTCTCTCGCCACACATAGTGGCAAGGGGGTGACAGGAGAATGGCCATAAGGGGAACCTCACCATGTTTCTAAATGGTAACGGTGATTAGTACCACTGAAAGATAACAGAATTTTGCAGAAGCAAAACCTACCATTTTTCCCCCCTTAGGGGGGAAACAACATCAGTTGTCCAGCCCCAGTAAGCCATCTGAGCTTTTACCAATGAAGAGGTGGAAAACTTTCACATCAAACACTCTTGTTTTACAAAAAGGTACCTAATTTATGCACATTTAATTATTGCAGTTGCAGAACAAAATAGCCTTTGCCTGTGCATTCCCAGTAATTGCATGTGAACATTAGCATAGCCTATGCATTGAAGAACATCTTAATATTTAGTGGTAAAAATAGCATCACCTCTGTAGATGGTATAAACGAATGGCTATAAAGCTCTCACAGTTTACTTCCAGTAAGGTTTGGTCTGCAATTTTTAACCAATCAACATCTTTTCAGTGGACAAAAGTGAGCCAATATGTATCCCGTTGCCTTGTGAGGCTGAAAATAGATTTTGCAAATATGTTTCTGGGTGCGGAGGTGGTTTGTATAAGTGAAGCAAAAGATAAGGAGAGAAAAGATGGACACGTTTTGGTTCCTGGGGATGGATGAGTCTCTCTCATCTGCCCATGCTCATTAATCAGTCCAGAAAGGAAACTCTGATCCTATTCACAGAGTGCATGACTTGTACTCGGAACAGAGAATGGAGCCTGGGAGTGACAGTGCTTCAAAGCCACATGAAAAGATACAGCAGAAACACCACCTAACATGTCCTGCCATGTCACACCATCAGATAAAAGAGCAGGCACTTGTACTTAGATTCTTATTTCTAATGGAGCCTATGGGATTTTCCAGGTTGCATCAACTGCTTTTTTAAATGTAGAGGCTAAGAGGGGGAAATAGAAAAAAATTGACAGCAATCCATTTTGTTTGCACTTGTATTCTGTACCTATGAAAAAAGGAGAAGAGCACTGCTTAGGTTTCCCACACACTCAAAAACTAGGCTTAGTCAGCCTTCTCGCAGTCTGGGTAACCGCAACCCTTCACCTTCAGTCTGGCTCGGGGCATCGGGTCCTGGAGAGCCAGAGGCTGTCATGTCTGTGTGCAGGTGGATGGGAGGCGGCTTTACCTCCTGTGGCGTCTGATCCCTGAACCAGCACCACAGCAGAGGCTGTCACTGCAGAACCAATGTCCTTGGCTGGAGGAGCTAGGGAGGTGAGGGCGGAGAGCTCAAATGCAGGCTACAGCCAAGACACAATTCAGGGTCCAGCTGTACCCCTAAGTGCTCAGAAAATCTAATATTTAAGGCATACATATCTCAAATCTGCTGCTCTTAAAACCTAAGATTCAAGGTAGCCATAACATTCACTTAACCCAAAAGAAAATTGGAAGTTTGACTGGGTTTTGTTGGAAGACAGTTTTAAAGAAGACAGTAGAAATGTAAATCTCTACTACCACTTAATATTTTTGTCATATTCAGTCTTTTCAGATCTAAAGAAAAAGAGACACTTCATTGACCTGCTCATTCATTGCAGGAACAACAATATTTGAGATCTCTGAAAAATGTTCAAGAGCATCTCATATGATGAGCTGTAACAGCTGGAGTGGAACCATTACTTGTCCAAAACTAGAATTTGCTACAACTGTATGATTTTTATGTCCGGCAAAATATAGTAAAATCATCGCATAATAAATTACTTACAACTGACCTATTTTTATTTAAAGCAAGCAAAGAAAAAGTCTCTGCAGATGAGCCGGAGGAGGAGGTGAGCCTCGGAGGATGTCTACTAGAGCTACAGGAAGCTGAGCCTATTGAAGAGGCAATACAAGGAAAAGGATGGTCAGCTTATGTCTCAGGGATGGAGACAGCCGTCACTCTCAGAAGAAAGAGGATGAGCAACTGAGGATCTAATTTCACTAACATGGGCATGAGAAGTACCTAACTGAGCGAAATTTGCGTGGAAGAATTTGGTTGTCCTCCTAGTCATGGCTTTGATTTGGTAAAATTTCAGAGGGTGGCTTCCAGCTTTCTGGTCAGTGGACCCATAAGGGAAAGGGCAATGTCATGGGTCTGCAAGTCCTGTAAACCATTGGCTGAACCAAGCAGGAAGGTGCTGGTGAAGCAAACACCCAGCCTGGCGCCTGTGACCCGTGCCAGTCTCCAGACTCCCCAGTGATGGCTTACACACAGTGTGCAGGGAGAGTGCCCGGGGCAGCGACCCGGCCCGGGAGCTACTCATCTCCTGACTTCAGAGTTGCTTTCCCAGGGGTGGTGGGCAGGTCTCCCTCCAGTCAGTGCCTCAGTTTCCCCCAGCTGGGGATGAGCAGTGCCAGCACTCTCCGACCACAGGGTGGAGGTCAGTGGGTGAGAGGACGGTGTGTGTGCTGGGTGATACAGACAGCCGCACACAGGCCAAGATCTAGGTGAATCAGAGCAGGAGGGAGATAGTGCTAACGTCAAACATTCAGACCATGAGACTGGCACAAATACAGTTGTTTCAGACTTTTTATCTGCCTTCTGCTTTTTTAACCTTTAGATTTTGTATCTTTAGGCCTTTTTTCCGCATTGATGAGGACATGACTTCTCTTAAATGAAGCTGAGACCACCATGTACTCCTGGTTTTGGCACAGGAGGCTTTAAAGAAAGCATGACCAAGAGACCAGACAACTCGCACTAAAGTCCTTAGTTCATTTGTACACAGCCACTACAGTGTAATGTGCTTGCTTTGCTATGGTTTGATAGATTATTCCTTAGCTGTAATGTACCCACCTACCTGCTGCTGAAATTATGCAGACAGAAGTGAGCTGAAATAGGTTCTGGAGTTATCTGCCAGGGACATCCATGCATGTTTCTAACTTTTATGATCTTAAACGACCACATACTGTCCTGTCCCTAAAGGATATCTACACAGTAAATCACAGTATATGTTCTCAAAGAAAGCAGCGATTTTCTGCCTTTCTCTTGTTACTCCAACTAATACAGAGCCTAAATGAACTGTTGTGAAATATCTTAAAATTGTTGTATTATGCACCAGCATCCGCTGCTGCCTTTTAGCTTGGCTTTCCTCAAAATCAAAGTTGTAGTCTTAATCCCATTAAAGTCAAGGCAAAATTCCCATTTCAAAATCTGTCATTACATCCTTTGTACTCAGTCTGCCAACATGACAGGAGCAAATACAATAGGAGTGGAGATATTTTCCGCCAAGAAATATGTCCTGATGGGAAATACCCTTTTTCAAATGCTGAAATTGTTCAAAAAGTTAAAATTTTATCCAAAAATCATCCATTGAAAAAAAGTCCTGTCTGTTTTATGGTTGCAGCTGGTTACCTCCCATGCCCCCAATTCTATTTGCATTTTTTCCCTAATGAAAGTTTTCTGGAAAACCCTTCTCCTCCTAAAACTATAGTTTTGAATTTTTCTCTGATTGATGATGGAAATGCTTCAAGCAGGAAGGAGAGAGAGTAGGGAAATGCATTTCCATTTCCACATAGCCACGTGCTCCCGTGCACTAGGGCTGCTGCACGGAGTCACGCCATGTTACACCAAGCGACAAACTCACATAACAAGCAGCAGCAACACAACGCAAGCTGTTATATCTGACATAAGATGACACAGGTTGTCACAAGAGTGCTATATCAAACAGTTAGGGAAAGGAAATAACAAGAGACACATTACAGATGTCTGGACTGAGGTTTGGAGGCATAGCCGTTTGTGCATTGCAGGGGCAACAACTCTTCATCAGGTCTTGTATAGAGTGTGTATCCTCCTATTAACAGCAATAACGAACCAGAATTAGATGTGTTCTTCTCTGGAGCTTCTTTCTGCTCCTGTGTATTTATAGCCTCTTTCAATCCAGATAACGCGGCTGACAAAGCAGGATTGATTTGATTAGCATGTAAATAAAGCCTTATTGCTGCTCCTGGCTTGTCTGTCACGGTTATGTTTTGATAGGATTTCTATCTGCCTTCCCTATTTACATCTGCTTCTTGTTTGCTGAGTTTCTAAGCCTGTGTGTTGGGAAGGGCTCAGGTCTCCAGGAGCTGCTGGATGGAGCCTCCTCAGGCAGCGGCACCAGAAGGCATGTGTGGAGCCGTCTGAGCAGAGGTCCTGGATGAATTTCCCATTGCGCCAGGAGCAGCACCAAGAGCCTGGTGGTGCTCAGCATCTCCCCATGTTGGTCTTCGCTGGTCTGGTGGGGAATAAGCAGGGACTGGTTAAGCCAAAAGAACTGCATGCGAAAGTAAGCATCAGGATACGGCTAAGCTTGGGAATCTCCTAGAAGGACGCTAAACCCCTTGGTTTATTTTACCCAGGTACCTGTGGACAACTGGGCACCACAAAGGCAGAAGACATGGACAGACATGTCTAACTAAGCTGGTCTTGGGCAGCAAGAAGTGACTGAGGAAATGTTTTACTGACATGGAGGTATGCCTCGGCTTTCAGACCACAAGACCAAAAAAAATGAATTATTTCTTGCCTGCTAGCCGTGAGGCTGATTTGATAGTATCTGTGTGCTGCAGCTGATGTGGAAACAGCCTGAAAATCATCTGTGCCCCAGCTCAGCCAGTCCTGTCTCCTTGGTATCCCAGCAAAACACTGGTGAAGAGCTCTGGCTGGTTGTCCCCAGCTCATGCTGGGGACATGCAGTGACTTTTGGACATGCTTTCCCTTGCACTGCCAGGCAGGATCCCTCTGTTCTTCTGCGGGGCTGCTCAGCCTTGGTTCTGAGCAGAAGTCCCCAGCAAAGAGCAAAAGGTCCCATCCTGAGCACGTGGCACTTGCGCCTGACCTGGCTGCAGGCGCAGCATCCCATCAAAGCCATTCTGCATCTCCCTGCACAGCAGGGAGCAGCGAATACTCGTACATTCGTATCTCATTTTTCAAGCAAAACAGTTCTGAACAGCTTACGGGAGAAAGAAAGAATTCAAGCACATTCCACTGAATGCTGGCCACGTAACTGCGTGTATCTCTGGGAACAGAGCAAAAGGAGCCACAGATGGAGAGGTTCCAGATTGAACGGTTCAAGTAATAGTTAAATATGTGCTCCCCAGAATTAAACAAACAAATCCCCTTTCCAAATAAATTCTGCCACTCCCCTGTCACTTACAGAGATGGGGCTGTTTTCAGTCACTCTAGCGAGGAAGGATAAATCTGCAGAATTTTGCTCTAAAGGTAACAGCTACAGGACTGAATCCTGACAGTAAAAGATGGTTCGCAATAACATGTTAATAGGAGACATAATCCCAATAAATGAAAGTGGCAGAAATCCACAATACGAAGTAACAGACTGCAAGCTAAAATTGATCATCAGAAAAGTCACTACTATCAAAATAGGACATAAAAATAAACATAGAAATTGCCTTGCAAAACTAACAACAGAGTTGCCAAGCGAAGGTTCGGGTTTGTGTACGTAGGCATGTATATGTACACTCACACATGCATGAAAGCCTGTGTGCAGACATGTCCACATGTGCACGGGCACGGGTGTGCATACATGTATTTATGGATTAGAGATCTTTTGCTTTCCTCAGGGTAACCCTGTGCCCAGGGATGCTCACACACACCTCAAGCAGCAACGAGCCTCTAAGGGAGCCCCAGGTCCAGCCCTGGACTGAACAGAAAGTGTCACGCCATGTCCCCAGCAGGAGGGACAGCGCTGCCCTCTGTGAGGAGAAGCCCTGCTTTTCCCAGAGAGGACGGAGAAAATTCAGGGATTGCTTTTCTTTCCTCTGCTCAGAGCAGACCAGGTTTTTGCCATGCCGGGAGGCTGCTCGTAGGATGTTCCCTTTGCTTCTCAAGATGAAAATCTCTCTGTTCTACATCTAAAAAGCGCAGGGAAGATGGATGGCTGGTTTGAGGCCAGATCGCCGCTCAGATCGCGCATGTGGAAGGCTCAGCCCCAGCAAAGCGGCCATGCCCCGCTGATCTCCCCGGGCCTTCGGACGGGCATGGGTTTATTGATATTCAGATTTTGATCTTGTAATAGTCCTGAAGCACTGCAAGCACATTTGGTCATTCATGCCAGCCAAGGAGAATAATTACAGTTGTGCGCTGTTATCTAAGACAGGTCTCTGTCTCTCAGGCCCAGATGCCACGCTGATGGGCGCCCTGGAATTAGATGCGGGGTCAGCCGTTAAAGAAGCAAGGTGGATTAGGAAAAACAGAACTTCTGATCCAAGCTGAAAGGAGACAACCACGTTTTTGAAGTTTACCACAGAACAGAAATGCAGAAAGGTTTTGTTAGAGCAATGCCAAATCAGTTTGTTTCACTTTGTTGAAGCAGCCAAGGGAATAAGCACACTACACCGTCACACGGCTCGCCTCTGAAAACATAGGGCAAAGGGTTCATCCTGATGTGAAGAAGAAAGAGAAGTGCAAAAAATAAGTTTAACTGATGCCTCACTAAAACAAATCCAACAAAGCTGTGCTGGATGGAAGACTATTCTGCATTTTAAAATTACTCCTCTACCATCCCTAAGAAAGCACAAGGGAGGACCCAACACCTGGGGCACCCCTGGCCCTTCCGTGCATTGCCAGATTCCTCAGGTGGCCCTGGCAAAGCTGCCACTGGGTGGCTGGTCCCCCCCCCCCTGGCCCCCTGAGGTGGGATAATGGCAATTCTGCAGATAAATCAGTTCCATCACAGACAGCAGGCAGAAACCATGCTGATGGCCAGGGACAGAAAAGCCACCTTGCCCTGCCTTCCCCTGCTGCTGAAGGTCTCCTGTGGCTGCACTTGCTTTTTAACCTGCTCAGATAACTACTTCTTTATTATTATTGTCAGCCCAGCAAAGGCGGCACCTCAGAGACACTTTTGTCCACACTCTGGGGCTGTGGAAATTAATGGGATTTTTACCTCTGACTCAACAAAAGCAGAGCAAAGCCAGCAAGCATCTCCGGCACGACTGCTGCCTGCCCAGGTGCAGGATCAGGGCTGTGCCTTGCACCCCTGCTGCGGGATTAAATGCCAATACATCCAATGGATCCCCCTGTTCGTGGCAGTGGGGTTAGACTGCAGGCTGACAGCCTGCATGCTTGGGTTATATTATCCAAAGGAAGCACCAGCCAAAGACTGTCTAATGTCATTTTCCCTCATTAGGATGTCATTAGTAATTCCACTCGTAGGGCTGTACTGCGCGCTACATCCTGACACTCAGCAGTATTTCAGGGGATGGCATTTTCTATTCTCATTTATAGGAAAAGGAAAAAGGTAAAGTTCACAATCATGAATGCAACCTGTGGTCTGTGCAGGGAAGTGTTCATCCATGCATTTTTCATGTGGTCTTTGGATCAGGGTTTCACGGGCATCTGATGGTGCGACTTTATCAACAGGTATGTCCCTAGTTTGGGGATGGATGTAGAGAGGTGAGGGACCGAACCACACACATACCTATATCTGGCAACAACTGCCCCTACACAGCACGCTGCCGCGCAGCTCGGTGTGATTAGATGCGAACCCACCGAGCCATAAGCGATAATACCTTGGACTGCACAAAAGGGTGTGCGTCCGTGTGTGGTAGCGCACGTCTCCCTGAGCACAGCAGGACCCGGTCCTGCCTATACCGCTCTGCCCCAATTAGCAGCGTCAGCGGCACCGGCACAGCGCCATGGCCACCGAAACAGCCCCGGCAAAGCAACAGGGGCACGGCTGCAGCTGGAGACCGATGGAGCCATGTGGGCAGGCACCAGAATTGCCAGCCGCAGGAAATCCTGATTATTATAGGTTTAGATAATAAGACCCTTCTGCCTCGGAAGAGAAAAAAGCCCCAAATCTTGAAATTTCCTATGGAATGAAGTTCATGAAAAAGTTGACTCACTGAAACACGGTGCTTTAACAAGATTGATACACATGATATGAATATTAACTATAATAAGGAAATTATAGTTAAATATAATATCTGTATTTAACATGAAATTAAACAAAACAAGATCGTCAGTTCATTTGGGCTGTTCCAGTGGGGAATTCAGACAAAATTAACACAGCCCACAAAGCATCTTAATTTGAACATGACTGAAATGTTGTAGTTCTGCTGGCAGATCTTTGAACAAAAGCAAAGTTTTTAGCTATGGTACGTGGCTTCAACAGTAAAACCATTTTTCCTGGGGCATGGTCCTACCCTAACAAAACCTGGACAGGATCTGAACATCTCCAAAGCCCAGGGCTGTTCCCGGCTGGTGGGAGCATGGTCCCAGCTCCCGTTTTGCTGCCCTGCAGCCTCCTGCTTGCTTGAAAACACATAGCAAACCACCATTTTTAAGCAAACATCATCCAATTTCTCTCCAGAATCTTTTCTGCTCTCTTCTCAAGGGACTGGCACCAGGAATAACTTTGGTGTTTTGAAACCCTCCTTTTAAAAGCCAACTCTTCCTCCCCTCAACAGATATCTGACAGAGCTGCTGCAATCAAACATCGCAGGACACAAACCAGGACAGTGATTCTTTGGGCAGGCATGCCTCTGTCTCTCTTATAACATATTAGTTATTTTTATCCATTACAGAGAGCTAAAAAAAGATGATTTTTTTTTTAAGAAGTACTTCAGGGAAAAAGAGAGTCTGCACTGAATCCTTCAGTAATTTCTGAGCAGCTCGTCCCCCACAAGTGCTCAGCTCCCCCCCCAGCCCCTTCCCCTTGCCTGCCCCCTCCCACTATTAGCAGGGTCTCAATGGAGGGAACGGCTGGTGGGCGTCTGTTTGCCTGTCACCCGCCGGGGCTGCTCCTCCAGCCACCGCGCTATCAGTGTGCCCCAGTGCTGCTTGCCATTTTTGGCAGTCAAGCCCAGAAATATGCAGGAGACATAAATAATTCCTTTTTCAAATTTGGTCAAGAGGACAGAGCGCTGGCTCCTGCCAGCGGCGCGGTGTGGCGCTCGGTGGGCTGGGGCTGACAGGCAACCCCAGGCTGCAGGGCACCCCGAGCACCCCGCTGCCCTCGCCCCCAAATGCAGGGGGGTTTCTCCTAAGCTGTCAACTACCCACCCTTTCAAGGACAACGGAAAGGAGAGGAGACCAGAGATCTGGTGGCAATCCTGAGACGGGACGTGTTTTTAATACTAATTATTACAAGGAGCACTGGGGGAGCACAGCAGAGGTTGATCCAACGGGCACCAAACTGCAGACGGTCCCTGCCCTGAGGTGCTCCCAGCCCAGGGTTTGGGGTAACAGTGCCCTCCTCCTGTGTGCCCCTGCCCTTTTTGGGAGAGGCGAGGCAGGACCTCGCTGTAGCTCATGCAGGGGAAGTTTTTAACAGAGGCTGACAGACCCTGAAATACCCGGTGGCTGTCTCGGGGCGGCAGCTGAGGGGGAGGCTCAGCACTGTGGGGTCCCCCCGTGTGCTGGCAGCACCACGGCAGCCCCCTGCTGCGGGCACCTGAGCAGCCAAGAGCTCAGCCTTGGGCAGCAAGGTCCCCGCTTCTGATCAGCACTTTTCCCAAGTGCCAATATTCAGTATAAAATGCACAATCTGACCTTTTAATTCCTTACAGTAAGTCAGGTGAAGACACGGACTGGGTGGTCCGGAGCAGAGCAGCATCCCCTGGGGCCGGGCAGGAGCCACTGCCTAGCTTGCCTGCCTCCTGCGCTCTGCCCAGGCTGCCACATCTCGCCGCAGCTGCTCAAAGGGGTTGTGTGCTGGAAAGGTGCCCTTAGAGAATGGATTCCTCTTGCCCCAGTCCAGCATGTGTTATGTACGTGGATGCTGCCATCCCCTTGGGTCCTTGGCTTCTCCACCGCTGCTGCCTGCCAGGAGGCTGAAGATTACAGGCAGAGACCCACTTATTAGGGAAAAAACTATTCCTTGTACACGTTATGGCAGGGTTAAGTCTCAGAGTGACATTCAGAAGTGCTGTCAGGCTCTGAGCTTCTGCGAGATGCATTCCGCTTTCCAAGGCTGCTGACACCCTCCCCAGAACAGCTCCAAAACCTCTGAGCGTTGTCCTCCTTGACCTCTTGCACCTCCTAACGTCCATCAGAAATGCCAACACGTGATGAAGATCCCATATCCCAGGGCTCTCAGTTGAGAGCATCCTGACCCAGCAGCACAGCACCAGCACAAGATGGTAATGAGGGGCTGGCACTGCATTTCATAACTCGTAATGGTGTTATGGTGACAGCTTATTGCAATACATCTGACTGCCTTCCTTCAGCATGTTTCAGTCAGACTGACTTTGCTCTGACCAGGACCTACACGCCCTTGTCCAACAGCGGGAACCCCAAAACAAATCAAGCGCTGAAAAATTCCCATCATGTGTCTGTGTGTCTGGTATCAAAATCCACTGTGACGTTTCTGCTCTTGCCAGATAGACCGGCTTGGTATGAAAGCAGCTGCTTGCATAAATGGATGGCAACTGCGTCTGACATAGTGCTGGTCCTTAACCCGGGACCTGTCACATCCAGGCTGAACAGAGGAATCAAAGAATAGGAAAAAAGCAAGCAGGAGATGTGCTTTCAGGTCGGGATGCCTGGTCTCATCATCAGTGGACACAGCCCCACTTGGTGCATCAGGGCACCAGTGAGAGGAAGGAGATGAAGTGAAGAGCTATCACCAGATAAGAAAATGGACCAGGGTTGGTCCTTGCTCCTTGCTAAGGTAAAGACCACACTTAAATTTGGTCAGCTCCTCCCGCTCTGCTCACTCACTTCTCTAGACTGTTGCAGACAGTCGTCTCACCAGCTCCGGCAGCCCCGTGCGCTTTCTCCCCACCCCATTTCAAATCCACCAGGAACAGCTCCATGCCCAGACTGTGACCAGCCATCCATCCCAAATGGGCACCTCCTACAGTAGAGGAAAAGGACAGAAAAACTCAAAGCTCATTGCCATTTCTTCCCCAGTTAAACAGATCCCTGTGGCGAGCCAAGGTAGCTTCATTCCCCACATCTACTTCTCTATGACTGCAAAGCAAAACCATGCACAGTGCAACCCATTAAAAGTGAGGAAAACTGCAGGCTGGGCAAAACTGCTGATGTATGAACTGGGGTCAGGAAAGTGTTTATGATGTACAAGACACTCTGCCTCCCCGGCTGGGACAACAGGGGACCCAGAACCCTTGGCAGAGGGCAGCTTTGGCCGGAGGTCCTCTCCCCACTACTGGGATTCCTCAGCCCAGCAGGGCTGTGCCCACCATTAAAGAGAGTTACAGAAACCTGCAGTGGCATCAGACCTGGTCTTGCATCAGAAAAGTCTCGACCTGAATATTTGAACAGGGTCTTTATAACTGGCCTGCAACCATATCTCATACTGAGAAATAACCTGCCCCCTTGAAACACCCCAGGATTGCATTAGCTCACAAAACGCCTGCCCAGCAGAGTCCTTAGCCCCAAACCAGCTGCTTTATGCTGGTATTCAGCTCTCCAACCGCAAGAAAAAAAGAAAAAAAAAAAAAGGCTGAAATATTCTCCTGGTGCCCTGAAAACAAAACACTCCAGAGTTTTGGCACCACAGACTGATCCTTAGTAGGTGGAGATTTGCATTGACTCCAGCTGAGCTTTGCTCTTTGACATCAGAGCAAGAACTCGCCTGCGTCTGCAAATACCATGCTTATGCAATGCTACTAAATACATTCCCTGGCTGCTACTCACACCAGCTTGTAAACACAACCCACTCCAGCCGCCAGCCCCGCACACCGCGGGGCTCGCACGAGCGCCCAGTGCGGCAGCTCGCTGCGAGGGAACGTGGACGTGCTGGAAAAGCAGGATTCATTCTGTTCGGTCCAACGGCACCGCAGGTATTGACTGGTGGGAGCTGCCTGAAAGGTTGCTCCAGTAATAAAAACGTGGCCCATTCTCTGTAAAAGGCCTCGAGAGGGTTTTTTTATCTCACACCCGGCAGCGCGTGGCGAGCTGCAGGTCTCCCCTGCCTGCCGAGGCTCTGAGCTTCCCCTGAACCAGCTGACAGGGGCCCACCAAGCTGCAAAGAGGGAAAAATCTCAAGTTTACTCACTGTGGGTGGAAAAATATTTGCTGGAGGGCCCCGTTTAATGAATAATGAGGGGATAAAAAGGCTCCAGCAACCCCAGTAAATCTGTTTCATGCTAGGCACTTCTTTTTTCCATCGTAATCTCTGTTCGCGCTGGATGCCAGTGGCACTGACAAACTGCTTCGCCTTCCGTGCAAAGCGCACGTGACGTGTGTGCTGCCCGTGCGATCGATAGTGGGTAATTCAGAGGCACCGGAGGGGAAGGATGCTCACAGCCCCCTTCCACCTCCACACAGACAGGGGTTCCCCTGGCCGCAGGGTCCAGCCCAGCCCCTCGCCAAAGGCAGCGATGGCCCCCCATCGCCCGGCGTGACGCCTGCGTCCCCAGCCCTTCCCAGCTGCCTGCCTGCCCGCAGCTCCGAACACAGAGGCTGGCAGATAGCCATGAGCAAAATAGGGTCCGCTAACTGCCCTGTAGGCTTTGCAGGCTCCAAATGAGAGGGGTGTCTGGATTTTCCTTCTTGTGCTTTTAAAGTGTCCCCAGTCGCAGCCTGCAGCTCCAGCAGTGGGAATCAGCTGCCATGGAAACCTTGCAAATGCCCTTTTCTAACAGCGGCTGCCTAACACACAGCTGAAGAGCATTCCCTCCCTGAGACACACAACTCTGAAATTACCCCTGCTATCCCTTGCGGGATCCTTTGTGTGCCTGCAATGTTGAGATAAACGGTTTGGAAACCTGTTGTGGAGCAAATTCACTGCAAATGAGGCTGGGCACAAAAGGATCATAAGCCAGAAATTCAAAGAAATCCAGATATACACCACTATATTTCGGTCTTGTCCAGGGCTAACGATTTTCTTTCAATGACATTTACTGCCACAAAGGTATTTCCTGGCGCTATGAGACTTGCAAGGAAAAAAGAAATATTTCCATCTCTTACAGGTAGACCATGATTCAAATCATCTCCCACCCACATCTCTCTCTCATTAGGGCATCGAAAAGCACCGCCAATAAGCCACAAGTCACTCAGCTGAATGAGGCCGACGGGCAAACGGAGGCATGAGATTGTGCTCAGAAAGTGCTGAGCTGCACCAAGGCAGTGGGAGGCAGGAGCCCTCAAAGCCTAAAGCTTCTTTGGTGCTGGTGACAGCGTGGGCTTGAAAGAGTTTGGTGAGCATCCTGAAACACGAGTGCAACAGAAACCCCACACGCTACCCTGACTTGCTGAAAATTTAAGTGTTAATGATGCAGCTTGAAATTTACTGGCCCATAAATGTTATTTAAGAAAAATCAGCAGATATTTAACCCACTTGAGGTCCTAAGCAAAGCCACCATCAAGTGCAGATCTGTTGGTACCCAGAAGCTTTTCAGGATCTGGCCAAGGGTGAGGGGCTCAAGACTGACAGGAGGCTGCAGTGGCAGAGGTGCCATCCTAGCTCCCCATCTTCTGCTCCAGCACCAAGAAATGCTCCCAGGAGGTGTGGGAATAGGAGTCAGAAATGCAAACACCCAACCTTTCCTCGAGTCCTGGAAGAGCCTCTTCATGGAGCGCTTGCTGTCAGAGCCATGCTCACACCAGCCGCCCTGACGTATAAGATGAATTTCCCAGCTTATTTGTTGTTTTAATGTTTCGCAGGGGCATGAAGGAAGAACAGCAGATAAGATCTGTGCAAGTTAACTGAAACAGCCATCAAGGGAAATTTTGACAGGCTGAGAAGCAACTAAATGCAATTCTTGTGACGAGAGTTATCAGACAGCTTAAAGATTAATCAGCAGTAGCAACCCCTGGGAACAAGGGCTCCACAGCAGTAGGACTCTCCCAGAAGACAGTGGGCCATGTCCAAGAGATGCCCAGCAGCAAAGACAGGGACAGAGGTGGGGAACGAGCTACAAAAATACAAAGAAGTCATTCTCTGCATGGCTTAGCTTTAGGTTTCTTCTGCTTGGTATTCAGGTCATTTGACTTGCCCTCTTCCTTGATGAGAAGAAGGAGGATTTCACAAGCCAGCTTGAAATTATTTTGACCAAACAACACATAAGTGTTGCCAAAGTACGTTGCAGGCAAAGCTGAGAGGGTTGGAAGGGAGAGGAAAGGGCCAGATTTAATTTGTTTCAGGATAGATGATCAGTCTGGATTTTACCATTTAACTATGGGGCCACAGAGCCCCTCAGCCTTCTCATTTACCTTCATCCTATCACGTCAAGAGGGCTCAAGCCTGATGTTCAAACACCAGTTCACCCCTGACTATCAAAAGAAAGGGTCCTGCAGCAGTAATGCAGCAACTCTGGGTCCACCCTTTGCCATCCATTGCTTTGTTCACTTGTTGTGCTTGGCTAATCTGTCTTTAATTACTTCAAATTATCTAGCATTCAAGGGAGATGCCATTTATAGTCTTTAATTGCCAAGCTCCTACCAGTTTTTGTCGCTACAAAGCTCTTGTGCTGTCAATCAGAGATGGTCCCTTGTTGCAAGATAACAACACAAAATTTCACTCTACAGAAAGAGAGACCTTGTGTAAGATTGGCATCTGATTATCAGCAAAACCCAAGAAATTGCTAATATCTTTATCAAAATGCAGTACGATATGTTTGACGTACAGAATAACCAAGGCTTAGTGCCCAGGTTTGCCCCAGTGCCCCCTGGCCTTTCACCTAATTATCAGGGCACAGCCTGAGTTTGCACGTCCTGGATATCTGCTCAGCTACAAGGAAACATTTCCATCCTGTACCAGAGAAAAACAATTAGCAGCATCTTCCCTCCCGCCTCCCGCAGCTGGCGCTCAACCCAAAAGCTCTTGACGGTCTCTCAGAGCAGAGCACGTCCATGCCTTTCCTTAGTTTTCTACTCCTTTTCCATGCCGTTTCTTTCCACACAGAACTAAAGCAAAGCAGAGAGCAGGCAGCAGTGCCCTCCCTCTCCTTCTCCACGGCTGCCGAGGCGCTGAAGGCTGGCTCAGGGCTCAGCTCCTCTTGCTGTCAGGAGAGGGAGGTCCCTGCTCTGCTGCAGGTCCCACGTGCTCCTGCGTCCCTTTGGCCTCTCAGCCCCAAGCCAGTAAACACCCTCCGGGCCGATCAACTGCCAAGTCATTTGGGAAGCCTCCGTGGGCACCTGGAAATGTCAGGAATTCAGGTGGGCTTGCTTTTCTTCCTCCTTCTAACCTTCAAACCTTCGTGTTAAATTAGATATCGCTCCAGCTGTGCAGCACCAGCAGAGCTGGGTGACTGTCGCTAGTGGCTGGAAACGGCCTTGGTGTTCACCTTCCAGCCAGCTGTGTGCTCAGTTATCTTGAACAGAGCAAATAAGTGCCCTCAGGAATTTCTTTCTCTCAAGGACTGCTTGAATGGAGATAGTTTGACCTCTCCTCGAGGCCTCTGGGGGTTGGCGGTAAGGAAAATTGCAACAAATTCCTGGCCTGGAGTTAGACCTCTTCTGGGCTCAGTTTCAGCAAGGGACTGATTTCTGCTTGCCTCTTTTCTTTCTCTTTTGTAGGTGCTTTTTCAGCTCCTTCACTTCAGGCTGTAGCTCCTCTTGGTTAGCAAGCTCTACGATGGCCAAAGGTCTCTTGACTCTCCAGTCCCTGGGGAGGGCTGGCACCACAGCAGCTGTGCTCGGCCGCCTGCCGGGATGCTTTGCGCTCCCCTCCCCAGCACAAACTTCATGTCTGCCTGTGAAACATCTTTCAGTCTCTCTGGGAAACTTCCAGACGCTCCTTTAACTCCTTTTTTTGAAGCCTACGGCTCTTTATTAGAATTTGCTCTAATCTTATTTTAATTCCTTTTGCGAAGTCTCTAGCTGCCTTAGATCTACTTTAATTCCTCTTGCAAGATCTCCACCTCTTGTTTTAAGCTTTCATTTAAAGTCTTTTGGCCTAAGGTCCTGGACTCTGTGCACGACTTGGTTATTTGCTCCATCAGATTCAGCAGCGCTACCAGCTCACAGCTTGTTCCTTTGAAACTGGCTCCTGCATCTGATAGCCAGGCTTATCCCTGGTTGATCTGGATCAAAGTTTGAGGCCCCACTAGATGACCCAATTAATAGGAAAAATTGACAAAGGACTTAGGCATTTCTCTGATTAAATCCTACTTATTTATGCAGAATGAACAACCCTGGTTCCCTGAAAAGAAACAGGAGTGAAGTTTCCTTTCTTATAGCTCCAGGCATGTGTCAGCCAAGATTTAATCCCCCTAACTGCTCCTTTTAAGCTTTTCTGCGAATCCCCCCCTCCCCCTCCCAAGATGCCCCTCCTGATTTCTTCCCCTCCCTGACTCTGTTTCTCCAACCTTTATTCTGCTCTTGTCCAGACTGATGACAGTTCATCAAACAGCTGCCTGGAGCTCCTTCCCTCAAGCCGTACCAGATACAGCGAGCAGATGCGTACAGGAGGGAAGGAGCACATTTTAGAGGCAGAAAACCAAGGGGTTGGCTCCTACTGACCCTGCAGCTCCCACTAGCGCAGTCCAGGGTGAGTCACTTCTTCCCTTTGAATTGCATTTGCCCATTTCGAAAATGAGGGCATGACAAAACCTTCAAGAAGATTTTGCTTCGGTTTGGATGGAAATCACAGACTTCGCAACGAAATGACTCACTTTGCGTACCCAGCCAGCCACGCCGGAGCAGGGACCGTCCAGGTGGCCAGCGTGCACTGCCTTGCACACACACAGACCGTTCCCAGCTCCTCTGAGGAGCTTGGTGTCTCTCTCTAAAACCAGTATTTCCCATAACATCCCGGGTTTCCTTTGCCCCCTCGCCCTGGAAGCAGCTGCAGGGGGAATTCAGCCATCCTGCAACTGCCTATGTTTACGGAGGGTAAAGAGGGAGGGGAGGAAGGGAGCTTGTTTTTCTGCTTGTCAACTTTTGGAAGTAAACCCAGCAGCAATAAGAATTGCATTGGCAGACAGAAAGACAAGTTTTCACTGTTGGTAAGACCTTAAAAGACAATTGTTTATTTAAACTAACTCAAGGTCACAGAGATGTCCAGCTTGAGAGAACTAAGGTTTTTCCCCTTCAAAATTCTGCATCTGAAATTGCTCAAAAGATGAAGCAGGACGGTATGTGCATGTGGCTCCTGCTGATAGTGGGAGGGCAAAGGAGGGCTGGGGAAGGTACTGGAGTCTGAAGAAAAGCAGAAGCTTTCTGTGAAAGAGTACAGATTTGGGCAGTGCGGAAAGGTCAGCCCTCCCTCCCAGCAAGAGCAAACTGTGGAGGCAGCCAGAGGATTTCACGGTCTCTTCTTCTGGTTTTGGGAAAAAAATTCAATCTCTACTACCTTTTGGGTAGTGAGGAATTAAATGCTGGCTTTTCCGAAATACCACAGCATATTTGCCAGGTTCCTTCCAGTGGCGGGTGGCTGGGCATTGCCATCGCGGTCAGGGCTGTGGCATTGCCAGGGTGAGACGGGAATGCAGTACGGTCCTCAGAAGAATTTCTGAGCAGCCAGGGACACATCATTCTTGTGAGCCCATGTTTCACCCAAACCTGGCGAAGGCCACCATGTCCCTGCGTGGTGCGTTCTTCTCCAGTCCCTGCACTTGAACATGGGGTCTCTTAGGAGCCGTGCTATCAGTAAACTTGGCTGGTTGAGGTCAGGGGCACATTGTTAGCATCTGAGTGCTGGATAAAAGGAAAAATACAACCCGCCCAACCTCATCCTGTTTCAATAAGACCAGGACCAAACCAAAAAGTTGGTGCCCATTTGCATTAAGGACATGTCTACCCAGGTGGATTCCTTGTGTAAGCTGCTCCTCTAATCTTCCACAATTTGTTGCTCTTTTAGAAGATGGAGACTGTTTCCCGTGCCTACCGAGGCCTCGCAGGCAGCCCTGTCCCTGCCTGCCCTGGTTCGATTGCTGGCACCCAGCGCTGCTCTGCCAGGTTGTTTATGCTGACAGCTCCAAACCGCATCCCGGATCCCGTTTGATGCAATAGGCTTTTGAAGGTCTGTAAAAGTCCCACATGTACAAAGCCAGCATCTCCACAGCAGGAGGGAGAAAAGTTGGAGAAATCATGTGGCAGAAAGAAGGTCTGAGCCTTTTTGTTTGAAGAGACTCTGCCTGAAGTGTTGGAGTGAGAAGGTGCCTGGAGAGAGCTTTGAAATTCAGATCTTGATTGTAAGCGCAACCAAAGCAGAGTCTCATGTTGTAATTGAAAAGACAAAACTGTCAAAACTCTTTGGATTTACGGCTACTGGAAACCACCTCCCAACTATTTTCTAAATTGGTTCTCTCCAAAGCCAAATCTCTTCAGAGATTTTGCTGAAGAAGAAAAGCACAGTATTCGGAATTTAATTTTGCTTTTGTTTTCTCAGGGACTGTGTGATTATTTTTTTTCCACGTGGTCCAGTACAATAGAAATTGATTGAAATCAGTACCATGGGAAATGGAAAAGTCAAGTTTGTAAGTGCTAACTTACAGTTTTCCTAAGCTCTTTCCTTCACGGATTTATACACTTGTGATCATGTGTTCAACAGACCCATAACTTAGTCACTTCTCAGTCTTTTTTGCAGATAAAACACCTTTTCATGATGCAGAAAGAAAAAGTCTTGAAAACTGGCATAAACCAAGCAACCTGATGCAGCAAACAGATAGGATTCCCAACTTCCCTCGGACACCTCCATCCACAGGCAGCGTGTGCTGCCCACGGTGCCTCCCGGTCCCACAGCAGCTTGCTGAGCTGGGGGACAAGCCTCTGGGAATACAGCCTTGGCTTTGAGACTTTTTGACTCTGCTTTTTTGAGCGCATAGGTTCCATTGCACAACCTGTGTTGATTTTCATTGGGAAGGACATGATCATTCCTCCCAGAGCAGGGCTGTTACTCCAAGCATGCGAGTCAGAGGCAGAAAAGAACCATCCTGTGAGAGGTCCCCAGCCATTGGATGGTGATTGGGAGTGACAATTAAAAATTATGGGGCAATGCAGTCTCTCAGAGGTGTTGCATATGCTTTCAGGAGAAAGCTGAGTGACTCCTAACTGGAAATAGTACCGTATTCTCTTGTCAAAAAACGTTTGCAATTTTGGATCCAGCTTTTACCTATGTCTGGTCAAATATCCATATACATATAAATCTGCGCTATGCAGTAGCTCTACACATGCAGTGGAGGAACAGCCTATAACTACCAGGTAGATCTAGAAAGTGAAGAGACCCCATACGCTATGGGTTGGTCAGCAGCATATATGCACACACAGTAAATGTATATATGCACTATTCTGTTCATACACTAAGAACCACCTCAAAACAAACCTCTCTGTAAAATGTTTACAAGATGATCAAGACAACCCAAATGCAAATGAATTGAAAATTAAGGATGGTTGAATTGCACAAAAGGGAATGTGCAAACATTGTCTTCTGAATTCATGATGCTTCGTAGCTTGGAGTCCCAGGGTGGCAGAGTCTAGTGGCGAGGGACCTTTGTTGTCACGTATGTGACCAAGAGGAGGTATATCATCAAGGGCATTGGAGAGCAAGACCACCCACTCTCAGCCAGAGCATCTTACTCATCCTAACACACGCTCCGTGCACACTGCATGCTACCCACGGCCCCAGGAGCACGGCTCATCCCTGTGTGAGCTTTTCTGGAGGAGGCTGGGGACCTGGACTGTGACTGGTGCCAGCTGTACAGTGCACGGCTGTACCAGGATCCTGTCCAGCCGCCTCCAGGCAGCTTCAGACCAGGGCTGCCTCCATGGCTGTCAGCACAGCTCAATGATATGAAAAATGTGCCTCAGCTACAACCATCCATTTTGGTGCATGAATGGGAATTTGGAAATGTTGCAGAGGACACGGGTGGGGTTTGCATCCCCACTCTGTCCTATCCAGTGCTGTCTGGAGACATTAAAAACTCATACGTGCCACATCCTAGCCTGGAAACCACAACTGCTTTATTTTCCAGCTCTGACAGTCTTGACCTCTCCCAGCCTTTTGTGCACTCCCGAGACTCATACTTTTCTCAAGATCACAGTGGGCTTGTGTTTTTCATCCTCATGTGATTAATAAATTATGCTCTACAATATTTAAGCAGTTCATGTTTGTTTTTCCATCAATAGAAAGAGAATGTTTATTTGATCTTGGATCCCGATTTTCCATTGTCTGAATTTAAAGTTCAAAAAAACCCTTTAGATACTAGGTGATTTATGAGCCTTTGCTAAAAATAATTTAGCTCATTCTCATCAGTGAATCTCCCATTTTGCTCTTAGCAGTATTCCAGCAGAGCAATGGGTGAAAAAGGAACCAAAGTCAATGGCTACTGGTGAACACTTACACTTGTAAATACTTAGACACCTTGACATTACATCCAACTCTGCTCTGACAAGGCACTGCGAACGCTGTGTGACCTCCCACACACCAAGCAAGGCTCTACCATAGACTCCCTCAAGAAACATGAACAATTTTTTGTTCAAATTATAATAACTTAGAGCTTTAGCTCTGCGATTGTTATTGTCTTGGGCTGTGGCATCTAACCCCAGCTACTGTTGAGTTTGGTGCGAATACCTCTTAATTTAACCTGCATTTCTGGACCAGGACTTCTGAAAAAACTTCACTTACTGCAGTTTCCTCCCTTCATAAATCTATGTGGTGCACATAGTGCGAGGCACTGAACTATGACACCCATGAATCCCTGCAAAAGTGTTTCCAAATCATTTCAGTTTTTGGCAAAAAAATCTAAATGGTCTATTGGGGGAAAAAAACCCAAATCAACCCACTCCCAGCAAAACCCCCTTCATTTTCCTGAAATACAGTTTTCAGTTAGAAAAAAGCTTTGCTTGAAATTTTTCCAGCAGCTGTAGCTATAGCAGTGATGCTTCCAGGGGCCCTGGGAAAGGACAGGGCTGGAATAGCTGATGAGCTGGTCTGCTGCCAGCGGGAGGGAACCGCAGGCAAAAGGCCCCTTTGCCGCACAGGGAGGCTGCCGTACGCGGGTCCCGCTCTCCTTCAGGGTCAGGGAAGCAGCCCTGCAAAGGGGACCGTTAGGCTGGGCTTTCTGTGAGCCGGAGCAAGGAGCCCGGTGTTCCTCCTCTTCCTCCCTCGGAAGGTGCTGTAAGCACATGTGCGAGGCAACCCCTTCGCATCGGGGCGGCTCGGGAGTGTGGTTCCCACCTCTATATAAAGCCTCCCATTTCCTGTGATGCCGAGCGTGTGGGTGTCAGCGAAATGGATGTTTTCTGTCAGGGATGACAGTACTGGGGTGAGCGTCTGCTTCCCGCAGCGTGGCAGCGCCGCGAAGGCAGGCACAAGCCACGGGTGATGTAGCTGCCCGTGCTGCCGTGCAGATAGGAGCATCCCTTGGGAGAGGATTTGCTTCCTGCTGTCCTTTCGCTGCTCTAATCCCAATCCTTTCCCCAGAGACGCTGAAGCTGTGTTCACAGCTCAATGAAACGACCAAATTCACGCCGTGCCCTGCAAGGCTCTTTGGCAGTGGCAGAGCAATAGCTGTGTACACAGCCCACAGCTCCCCAGCCCCAGAGGAGCACAGTGTAAATAGCAACATCTCCCTGGCACCCACCTGGGCCCACACCATATCCCGTACCATTTCTCTGGATAAAGAGTAAAAGACAACTGGTATTTACAGGGCAAGGAAAGTCTCGAAGGTTACGGCTTAGAGGATAAGTCTTGAAAAGCAAATAAGCCAGTCTGTTGGCAGAGTGGGCAGAGCCAAAAACATGGAGAACGAAGCTCAGCCGTACTGCAAAACAGACTCAAATTCAACAGGAGGCTCCAAAAAACAAAATAATCACTTTGCTCAGGTACCTAGTTGGGGGAAACAGGCACCATTTCCTCCCGCAGGGATGCTCACCCCTGATTAACCTGTCTGTGGGGGCAATTAACAGCTCCCACCCTGCTACCTCCGAAAACCCACCTCCATTGACGCTGGCCCCATTTGCCCATTTCCCATCTGTTCGATGCCAACTGCACCAGTGGCAGGGCTTCCTTCCCACAGAGGACGGGGCAGAATCTGTTCCCTCCCCATTGCGTTGTGGCACGGCGAGTCAGACCCTGCGCGGGGAGGGGGCTACGGGGCAGGGCTGGCCGGATCATCCCCCCGCCCCCCCGACCCGCCTGGGTGGGCCACCTGAGCTCACAGACTTGTCTCAATCCCTAATTTCCGGAATACGTCAGAAAAGTATAATTAAGGAGCCCTCCCCTTCTGGTGGAAGTCTGCTTGTGTCAACAGAGAGACGGGAGTATTTAGCAGACTTCTTTTTCCATCCTGCTAATTTTAGCCCCTTATATAACATTTCTTTTCAATACAACCCAGTTTCTGTAGCCCACTGAAGGAACGGCACTTCGTATTTGCCTTACACCAGTGCTTAAAATATTCCCCAGAGCTCGAGGGCTGGCTCTGTGCTCCCCACCACGCACAGGGCCAGCTCTGCCCACAGCAGCTCGAGGTTTAAATAGACCAGCGCGCAGGGGGGCACGGAGGCAAAAGGGGCGATGCCCTAATGCAGCAGCAGCGGAGGACGGAATAAAAGCCAGTTCCCCCTGTGTGAGCGCAGGATCCCAGCTCCAGGTACCCCCACACAAATACCAGCAGAGAAGAGGGTTGCTGGTGTGACACCTCCCCAGCCTCCCCGCGCTGATGCCTGAAGCTCCACGTGCGGATGCTTCAGCTTTCAGCCCTGACTGCGGATTCTCTCAACCCCTTCCCTGCTCTGCCTCTGGCTGTTATCTCTGATGGGGAGCAGTTCTTACCTTCCTAAGTAAACCTCAAAGTTTGATTGTGAAGCTCCAAAGCGCATCAAAAATACATCAAAATAACTCAAACTCCCTTTGACGGACCACATAAAGTTTGCAATTAGCATTTCAAAGCCACGATCAGACATGGAAGGCAAAAGCAAACAAGGCGGCAGCGGACACCCAAACCTGTCAATTATCTGGCTCATATTTTTGCTCAAGGCTGGGAGAGCTGCAGAAATAACTGCCTGAGGCCAAGTTCATCCCTGCTGTGGCACTGCTGAACTCTGTGGCTTTACAAGTGTGGTGAGTTTTGACTTTTCTACATGCGTTTTTGTGTAAAAAGGTTGGTTATCCAGCATCGCACCGCTGGGCAGCCTCAGAACACGTTGGTGTAACACAGCTGCCAGGTCAGTGGTGATCAGGCCAGTTAGCTGGTAAGAAGTAAGGAGCTTTCACTACTACTAAGTGTAAAAAAAGGAGTTGCCTGCAATCACAGAAAACTCTATGGAGATGCCACTGAAATGACACGTGTAAAAAACAGTGTCAGCAGCAGGAGCAGAGGAAAGCACAGTGATTCCCTGCAAGAATGGGCTTTTCCCGTGCTGCAGGGGTGGATCCATCTCGTGACTGACCCGCTCTCCATACGGGGATGCTGCTGGGTTCCCTTTCCCTTCAGCTCCTCACTAACGCAAAGACAAGCGTGGTTATTTACACGCCACCTTGATGGCTTTGTCCTTTCCTTTGTATCAAGCCAGGCCTCTGAGCTCGGTATCCACCAAGGATTTCAAGTGGAGCTTTGAATAGATAATGAGCATCTTATTTCCCTTTACAGTAATTAATCTAGGGGATAACACACTAATTTTCCAATGCTGGGAGCATTTATCTTTTTCTCAAAAAAAAGTTTTGTTATGAAGTCTCACTTTAAGCAAATAAAACCAAACCCCTCCACTCATCCTATACTAATAGCTGGTTTTAGCACCAGCCTAGAGAATAAATATTTTCTCTGCAGCAGAGTGGTGTGGTCCCCTCCCCTATCTTGGAAAGTAAAATCTTTCTCTCATTCTCAGCATCTTCTACAAAGACCTGGCAAGAAGACAAGTGGTGTTCTCCATTCTTCATGGGGTGACCCCTGCCTTTGCCTGCCTTCCCTTCTCTTTCCTCTTCAAAGCAATAGTAAAGCCTTTGGGCCATGGTGCCCATGCAGCACCTAGCGCAGTGGGCTCCTGGCCCGGGACTAGACTTCCCAAGCCTAATGTAATATAAATAAATACAATTCATAATGTCTAACTTTGAATTTGGCAACTGATCCTCTGAACAAAGCTGGTGAGTAAAGCCCTGAAGAGGTAGAACCAGCCACAGTCTTCGTGATCGTATTAGTCAGCATGAAGGAAATCATTGCAATTGCTCCAACTTGTGAATTCAGCACAGCTGATCTAAGTGTTGGCAGAAAATTATTTTCATCATGATCTTGAAATGTTTGACCTTCTTATTGAAAATGATACTGAAGAACTTTTTTTTTTTTCCATCTACCCAAGTGTCAGCATGCAGCGCCAGATCCTGAGCTGGCATCAATCAGCATAAATCCACTGTGCGCAACAGGGATGGAACCACTTACATCAACTGAGAAGCTGCACAACAGGTAAATAATGAAAAGGAAAGCGGGCTTAAATGTTAACATCCCTAGGCCTCTAGGCCAGAATTAGAATAAGTGACAAAGTAGTATTTTCTTTTCCCAGTAGCCTACAGTTTTGGATTAAAGTTATGGATAGTGTGCTACATATTGCTGTTAATAGCTGTAATACAAGCACATGAAGAGAGTGATCCCCAGGTCATCAGTTACTGATGGCCAGTGCAGCCTGGCTGGCTCGAGGGGAGCTGGGATGGTTTATACCAGTTGTGGGATGGCAACCGAGCTCCTCCTGCGTGGGTACCACAGCTCTCTCCAGGAGGGGTCTGAGCAGGGTGATGACATCAGCCCAAAAAAGACGAGCCCTGTCACAGGGATACAAGCAGCAAATTGGGTAGAGGGGGCACCGAGAGAGCTGAGGCTCTTCCACCACCTGTCCAGCAGGGCAGGGACCCCCGGGCAGCAGCAGAGCTGGTGGACAAGGCAGCCCCTGCAAGCGGGGTCTCCTTGCCTGCTCCCCCTGCCTCTCTTGGGGTTATTTGGGTGCAGAGTGTAACGATGGCTTGGGTCGGTCTCTGCTTGTACAACTGTGTGCCTAGCGAGCTGCGGCAGCGCTGCCTGCAATCCCTCTCTCTAAGGCTGTCCCTAAGGCAATGGAAATATTAATTATAAGTATATCATGCCAATGTTTGTGAATTTGTCAGCAAGGCCCATTAATGGGGCTGTTGAAAACCATAAAATATTTGTAAGGCAAGAATCTACAGAAAGGGAAAGTTAAACCGAGAGAGAGTTGCTCTGCTGATGTGTGGCCATCCTCCCGACCTTCCGGGCACCGTGGGGACTGTCACACTCAGCACTGGTCCCTGGGCCATGGGTGCTGCACAGAGAGAAGATGCTGTGACAGCCCGAGGTGTGCTGAGGGGGCTGGAGCACCCCGGGGACAGGGCGACAGCCCAGGCAGACATCACATCTGCCCATATGAGCCTCTTGCTACTCCAAAAGTACCATCTCTCACCAGTTTTTCCTGCTCCACCACCCTGGGGCAGGTCTGCACTGCATTTTTATATTAAAGCCTGAGTGGAGGTGAGGGGCCGGGAAAAGGTTTGCCCAGGATCTTTGGGCAAGGTTCCCTTGAATTTCAAAACCCAGCCCTGCTTGGTTCCCTCTCAGTGTCTGTACCGCTCTGCTTTCTGCAAAGCATTCCCCCTATCACCACCTCGGGCCGGGGGTTCTGTCTGTCTGTCCCGGTAACGCCAGCCCCAAGGCAGCAGCTGCCCCGTACACATGCCAGCCAGCCTGACTGCACAGCTCTCCCCAAAACCCTTCGTCCATCAGAGCCTAGGCCCTGCCATCACAACCTCGGCAGCTACCTGAGCTTGGTTAAGACGGAAAAATTCAGTTACAGAAAATACGGGGAGAAGCACCATCTGAGTGACATCTACCAGGGAGCATAAATCTGAAAAGTCTTCCCTCTTCACAGACCCTGCCATCCCTCCCTCCCTCCTGCTCCCATGTTTAGATCGCGAGGATTTGGGGTGGCGTAAATGTCTGCAGGGCAGCTTTCATCAAAACACCTGCTCCTAGCCAACGTCAGAGATATCGCCTGGTCTCTGGTATGACAGTCTTTATATTCCTTTAAATCTCCATCCTTATTGCTTTAAGTCAAAAGTGCTGAAATCTCACTGGGTTCTTCGCTCTTTTAAAACCAAAGGAAGATGTATCCCTAATGACAGTCCTTCACAGGGAAAACCGCCGCTGTATGAGGCACGCTCAGGTGTTGTTATCCTGGAGGCTGGCAGGCAGCTCTAGGGCTCCTTCCCCCCAGGGCTGCCCTCCAGCACCCTGGGGCCAGGCAGCATCGCGGGTCAGCACTGCTGGTGATGGGGCGGCTCAGACTTCGAGGAGAGAGGAGTAAAAAACGAGGAGAAATTAAAACCAGGACGGAAAGCTCAATTCACAGCAAGAAAAAAGAAACAGCTCTTGCCTTGCAGCCTGAACAGCGCAAAAGATTTTCTCCAGACATTTCTCGCCTGACATTGATCCACCTCAACCCTGAGCACAATCCAGCTATATTTATGTCCCCAAAAGAATATTCCAAAAGCCCCCAAGCAGCTCGGCACAAAGCAGTAGGGAAAGCTTTCCCCTTACCAGGGCTCACAACTGGAAGAGGGGAGGGAACCTCTATATAAAATTTTCATTTTCTGCATTTTATATAGCAACAAAGAAAGGAAAGATAGATATATATTAATGGAAAATTTACATATCAATAGGAAAGGAAGATGGGAGTATAGGAGCATGTACTGGGGGAAACACAGCACAATTTTAGCAACACCATTTTGAACAGCCTTGTGAGGGTGATACTGAAAGGAGGTGGGACCAGACAGGGGTTACCGTGGTCAAGTGAGAGGATCCAACATGTGAGCAGGGAGTGAGCAGCCCTGCCCGGCACTATAGGGATGGGAAAACAGCCTGGGCTTGGCCAGACTGAAATAAAGGAGATGCAGGTACGGGAGGATGGAGAGGAGAGCCAAGGGAAAATAAATGTGAGAGAGCACGGACAGAGGAGTTGTCAGTGCAAATACAAGGGAGACACCGTAACTGTCATCACATGCTATCACACAATTTAATGCCTTAACCCCCCTGGGTTTTGGGTAACTGACACTTAAATCTTCTACTTGTGTCAGGCCAAAGAAGCTGTTGCTCCACAGAAAGCATTTCTCCTCTAAGGGCAATTAGCCCTCGCTGCCATCAGTGGCGACGCAGTAAATCGGACGGCGGAGGGGGATGGAAAACAGCGTTTGGCTGAACGATCTCACTCCTCATTGCAAAGCTGGAATCCAAGCGTGCTCAAACAGCGATCCAAAGTGGATCACCTTCACGATGAGGAGTCCCTGCAGGGTCACGGGTGGCAGGGGCACCCACTCGGCACGTGCCCCAGGAGCATTTGCTCGGGTGACACTGGATGTTGCAGCCATTGTCGTAGAAACTTCTGCTGGGCAGCCCAGTGCTGGCGTGCAGCAGAGCAAAGAGTGGCGAGGGAGCCACGGCGGTTTGTTTCTCAGCTGAGATTCTTATTGAGACAAGTGAATCATCGGGAATGAGTCTAACAAAGATAGTGTCGTAAACTTAACAGAAAAATTATATCCCTCTGGATATGTGTTATATTTTGAGAATAAACTGAAGAACAAGGCATTCCTCAGTTTAATCCATCTCCTGTGTTTGCCTGGGGAAAAAAATACAAACCCTAGAAGCCTTGTTTTCTCATTTCCATGTAACCCGCCTTTATGAAAGTTGAGATTAAGACAGCCCTTGTTAACCTTGCTCCCTTAGACATTTTCAGAAATACAGACTGTCTGTGGATTTTTTATTCTTTGCCTTTTCAAAGAGCTGTCTTAGAAGGGACAAAAGGTCCAGACTGCTGCCAGCAAGCTGGTAGTGCCACAAGTCCCCCCTCATCTGAGGTTCACTTACCATGCAGTGACCAATGCTCTTGGTTTGCAGATCCTGAATTTTACAATGAGGATAATACAAAGTCCACTCCAACTCTGATACTACTGGTGAAAGATGGAGAGTTAAGGTCCTCCTTCCAATTTTGAGGGGACTTCTGGGACTCAGCGACTCTGATGACATCTTTCTGATGCTGCATGTACACCTGTCAACTGAAGGCACCATTTTCCTTAAAGGAAAAGCCTGGTGAAATCCAAAATGCACATGAGGAAGCCTGAGATGCTGTGAAAATCTACAGACAGTCCTTCTGAAACCAAAACTCCACCCTTGCAAGGACACGGCTGAACAAGGGTGTCCTACCCATAATTATGCTCATTTCTAACCAAAACATCCAAAAATGATGCAGACCAAAGTAAATCCTTTTGCCAAAATGCCCATTTCAGCTGTTTTCTAACACAAATTCATCTTGGGTCCATTGGTCTCTTCTGGTCAGTGCACACAGAGAACTGGTCCCTTGAGGAACCGGGTTTAAATTCAACCTGAGCTGGTAGGAAAGCAAACTTCCCTGCTCCCAGTTTTGAGTGAACATTGTCATGTTCTCCCTTTCCCACTGGCAAGGAGCTATGAAACCCAAGGCTTTGCATGCCAGGATCCCACAAGTTCCCAGTGGGAAACCAGCCCATTGACTGACAAAGACTGAAGAACAGGATCGCAGGGGAGCAGAACAGAAAGGGGCCAATTTCACAGCAAATGTTTCCGATTTCATGTTCATAGCCGCACTGTTTGGGGGTGGGGGTGTGTGTGCCTGTATGCCATGTATCAGACTTCCCTTGGCTGGGGGAGACAAAGGCAACCCCAGACAGAGCGCTTCAGTATAATGGGAGCTGACTTCCAGCCTCACAGCTCCTTTAGCCTCTCAGTTAATATTTATAAAGCTTAATATCTGTGCAGTGCTGTGCAAGGAGGGGAATATTAAGCAGAAGGTCCAGAAGGAGGGATCCAGGGGAGCAGATCTTACTCCAGGCAAGGCACTGGCCACCTCCCTGGCTGCGATGGGGCACCCGATGCAACACAGAAGATGAGAGAATCAGAGGCAAAGTTTTAGCCCTGGGCATTTAATTCAGGCTCCATGTGCAAGTGTGTCGGCAGAGATAAAGGGCAGCCAGGATAAATCCCTGGGCACAGTGGCTGAACTGCCAAAACAGAGTTAAACACTGCCACGTTCTTAGTACTGAAATACTTGGAAATCAAGCCAAGAAACTGGACTTTAGGGAAAGATCAAAGGATAAGTACATCTCACTGACTTCTTTCCTTTTTGTTTGGTGAGGATTTTTGGTTTTGGGGTTTTTTGGTTTTTTTTGTTTTTTTTTTTTTCCAAACTCCTATCAGATTTGCAGGAAGGAAAACATGTTTTAAAGAGGCAAGAACATCCTGCCCCTCCAGAGGACTCTCCCCTGCTCTGCCTGGAGCTGTATTAACTCTGCCTAAAAGAAGTAGCCATGTCATGACTCATACTTTCCACTCCCCATAATCCCTCTCAGTAGGGTGCAGACTTAAGAGTTTTCCTCTGGCTTCAGTTTTGTTATAATTTATGCACCTGCTTTGAAAGACCCTTTGAAAAATCTGACAGTGGAGAAAAAAGCAGCCTGTTTTATCTGTCTGATGGACAGGTTGAAAAAACACCCCACCGCAGTGGAATTCTGCATTACCAGGAAAAGAACGTCTGCGTCTATAACTTCCTACCAGGCTGTTAGTAATCAAAAATAAACTACTAGAAATCCTTTGTCAGAACAAGGGCAGAGCTTGAGTGAAAGAATAAGCAGTTCAACAGTCAGAAGTGTGCAGCTGACACAAGACAGAGCAAATGTCTTTTTAAAAAACACACCAGTGAATTATGGACGAGCGCACACTCAAGGGCCCAGATCTCACGTCCAGCTCCCAGGGACACCAGCAGCAGCCGTGCTGGGTCCTACACACTTCCCAAGCCTCCTCTGCTAGGCAGAGAGTACTTCTGTAAAAGGAAACTTTACAGAGTTTTGGAAAGGTCAATAAATAAAATCTAAGTTTTGACATGCCCATTACTTTAGTGACTTTTTTCCATTTTCCCTGGGTCTGAAACAGTGAATACCACCTCTCTTCAAAGGCACTTCAAAGTTGCAGTTTTATACATAATGACAGACTGCGTCACCGTTACATCTAAAAATCCGCAGTTGATAGTCCAGGAGACCTTCCCCATCCAGCCCAGAAGGCTCCTCAGGTCCACAATCAGTGTGGTTTATGCCTCACAGCCTCTCTGCAGCCTGCCCTCAACACAACTAATCCCACCTGAATCCCCCCTGCCAGTCACCTGCTTTCAGCAGTGCTTCCTCTGCCTGCCTTTTGTTGGCATCGGCCACCAATGCTTTCCCAAGGTAAAAAGCTCTTTCCAGGCTCAAATGTCTCTCTTGTTCTCTTTTCCAGCTCTCTGCTCTGCACTGCACTGCACATTATTGCAGAAGGGAAAATGCAAATTGTATCTCCTTGCTGGTCTCTATGAAAGCTGAGTTCACCTCAGAAGACGGATTTCATCGTTCCCATCCCACGACAAAGAGCTTCCAATGGGGAGCTATCTCGGTGTGTTCCCACCTGGCTCACAAGCTGGTGTCCTGTCTGCTGAGATGCATCCAGACCTCCGCGCAACACTGCCCGATGCACCCCCTCAAGTAAGATCCCGCTCTACAACCTTTTCTGCCTCACACAGAGGATATAGCTGTAAACTAGGAAGATTTCCTTGGCTCACTGTTTATTTAGCATCATTTTACAGCTCCGTTGGTCTAAGTTGTGTATTTTTACCATCTCATAGATGGCTCCCTCCATCAAGAGAAATAGCAGCAAGTGCACAACATATGCTGGAAAAACAAACAGTTTTACTGCTGCCTTTCATGAAGCTTTTGGTAAATAGCTGCACCCGGTTCTAAGTGTACTTTGTTCTAAAGTGGAGATAGTATCTACCTGCCTGATGTGGTGCTTTCTGAGGCTGTTAATTAAGGAAACTCTGAGTTTTATTGGTGTTTGCATTTGGGGCTCTGTTTTGAACACATGAATGAATGGTGCCCCTGGGGAAAATCATTATTTCTACTGGAATGCAAAACTAAGAAATATACGAAAAATAGAGACAGACCCTCTTAAAACAGCTTAGTTTATCCAATTTGTTTCTAGAAAGTCATATTACCCAGCTGAGAGTATATAAATGATGCAAAATTGCCAGGGTGTTGAGCTATTTTGTTATATTCCAAACCCAAGTGATAATATCTTGGTACTCCTGTGATTGATTTATCGAGTGCTAATCCTTCTGCATACCCCCCTCATTCTGCAGTCAATGAGTAGCTCTCCTCAGAAAAGCTCAGGAGCCTTTACCATCCATCATCTGGATGACTGCAAATATCTCTTTAATGGTGTGAGCCCCAGGAGTGATTTGCACCTTTATAAGAGCACGAAATTTTAAGAATCTTCCTTTCCCTGGACCTTCCTTGAATGTTAATAATGGGAAGGAGACACGAGGGTGGTGGGAAGAGACTTAGAAGTTTGTTGGTATACATTAAAGATGGATCCCATAGGTAACATCTCCAAGGTTACCTGTGACCTTCACCATTCTTAGTGCTGCTAATACAGACACCTTACTCCATACAAATCTTCTCGTATCATTAAACAAATTTTAAAGGAGAACATTTGTTTAGTTTCTGCACTTTTACACCCTTCCCCCAGCAGTGGGGGAAAGCATTCAGTTGGAAACCTCAATTATAACACAGCTGTCAGCTCTATAATTAGACCAGTCAGGTCATTTTGAATGTAGTGTGTGTTATTCACCTCAAATAACAAATAACCTGCCATTCCACCCACACTTTGTGCACCTTTCCAAGGGCTGAGAAATCTACATACAGTCTGGTTGCCTGCGTGGTACCATAAAATGAATCTCTACTGCTTTGAAAATCCTGGTATGGACACCTAGCTGTGGGCTTAGCTGGGACAGAAGCGGCTTGTACCTTCTACCATCAGTAGAATGCTCTCACTGCTTTTCCTACAACACAGAGCTCAAGTTCAAGACTCTGATCAAATGCTGCCAGAAACGCTGGCCGTGCTGGGAAGGGGCTCTGTGGGGATGAAGACATGAAGGCAGCCATCAGAGCAGAGTTTCCTCAGGCCCTTGCCAGCGCATAAAACACTATTCATCAGCCCCGCACCCTGGGGCATCCCAACGCACACTTGCCTCTTACTGTCTTACGAGAAATCTCATAAACCTGCGGACACCTCTGTAAATGGCAGGGGAAATATAAACAAGACCAAATCACGAGCCTTAGCCTTTATGCTGATATACCATCAGCTTCTGAACCCAAAGAATCTCTCTTTATTTTGGAAGTATCAGACAATGCCATGGCAACCAGCCTTCCAGATTGATTGTCATTTGATCAATACAGCTTAAGTCATTAATCAGAAAACCAGGTCCTGTTACCTAATCTAATTCTTTAAAAAGAAGTAATTGGCCCCATACATATGCTGTAAAACTGCCATGTGACCGAGTTATTTTGGGATAATGTGCGGTAGGGTCACAGAACACCTGTGATAGAATCATTCGCTTCATTTGCTGCACAATGCTTTTATTCTACCCACAGTGACTAACTCAATCACAAACACAAGGTAGCCTTTGCCGTCCACAGTCTCCATGGCTTCAAATACGCAATCGAGGAGTAAACTCTTACACATAGCGCACACAAAAACATCACCATGGGGAGTTAGTGCAAAGCTGGTGTATGGTAAACCGAAGCCCTGACTTCCAGCAGCCCAACATCCGCACCCGGGCAAGACTCAGCAAGCTCCCGGCTAAGCCCTTCTCCCTGCCTGAGCTGATACAGCCACTTGCCGTAGAGAAAATAACATAATTGCACACCAAACACTAAGTCTAATGAAACCATATTGATTTTGTTGTTAAGGCGTGCGTTTCCAGGATTGCTGGCCTACTAAGATATGTTTTCCAAACCGTACAGAGAGAGAAAAGTGCAGAAAAATCTCATTAATGATAAAACAAATAACCCAGCAATGCAACAGCGCTCGTTTCAAATTCAAATCCTAAAGGTGGCACATTTTAATGTGCTCAGCATTTTGCCTCCTATTTGATGATGGATATTTTTGAATAGCACTAGGTCACTGGTCATTAATTAGACACATCTTCTATACCATACCCCTACCACCAGAGGAGGGAGGGGGCTCACAATGCCAAAACTCCTGTGTTCAGGAGCACTGTGACTGAATGCCTACAGAAAATGGGAAGGGTAGTGAAGAGGGAACAGCTGTTGTGTGAGAAGGAAAATTACGTTATGGCAAGTAGTTTCTGGCTACAGAGCTGGATGGTGCTGAGCAGGGATTTCATATGCAGGGGAATGTCCAAGTTGAAGATCCATGCCCAAACCCAGTGCTGGGATCATGACCCCTGGAATAACATGGGATAAAGTTTCTCTCCCCTCCCTGCCTTTTCCTTTAATACCTTCATTACTTTTCAAAGTTTTTGAAGTGCAGAGTTGCAAAGGAATGCCTAAGAGATGAACTGAGGGTGAATGATGAAAACCAGCAAGTTTGGGCGGTTTGGAGGGGTGGTAACTCCTGCGGTCACCTCTGGGTGTGAACACCTGGAAGAGCAGGGCAACGAAGGACACCGATGTCGCTCTGAGAAAAGCCATCAAGAGGAGAAAATAAATGGTGGCTTCACACAGCATTTGAGGACAGGAGGTAAATACTGAGGCAACATGATCTGTTCTCATCTGGTCTCCTGCCTCTTCATGGGCCAAATGGGACCGGGCTGCCACCCCTGTTGCTAGGAGGGTTTCCTGGTGATAAATTTCTTCTTGACATCCTTGCCTCTCTGTGTCACCACAGCGTTCCAGATTGCCTCAATAGGCACCCGGCTCTTCTGTGGCACTGATCCTCTTCAGGAGAGCGTGAGCACACCTTTAGTCAGCTTTGGTGGGACGTACACACTTTATGAAAGCACACACTGAAAGTGAAGCCTACATGTACGTGCTTGGCTGAATTAGACTGGAATAAATCAGCAGCAGAGAAATCGCATTCAAAGATTTGGCGTAGGTATTTGTACCTGGACACTACGTTGTTTCCCATAAATATCCCACAGACAGGGCAGAAATCACTGTCCAATGTCAACAGACAAAATGTCGTTTCTCCAGCAACCTCTTCATCACAGTTTAGGTGGAAACTACGGCAAACATTGACTGTCTTTACGCTAATCACTGCACAAAGACTCAGCGCCAGCTACCTGGAGGCTTTAAGAGTGCTGGGAAGTGCTGCTCTCCCAAATTTGGCCATTCACTATCTTTCACTTCCACGCAATCTGCAGGGCAATAGCTTTCCAGCACAGCCTCCCCAGGAAAGTCTTTCTCAGAAGACAGCAGACTTTCATGCTTACAGTCTAAAACACAAGCATGCAAGAGTACACTGTCCAGAAGGAAAACAGAGCCCGGGCTGCATATTAATTACTGGTGGCATAAAGCCCAGGCAAGGTTGCTGCTCCATAGACAAGCTATAAATCTGCCCAAATAGGATTCTGACCACGTCTGCCTTGTTTATATTACAAAGTTTTATGGCCATGCGATTCTTCACCTGGAGAGGAATAGTATCCCTGTGCAGCCAGTTAAGGACAGAGATTTATTATCTGGCAAAAAAGGACCTCGATGTTCTCCGCAGGCCGGAGAGCATCTGCGCGTGCTGGCTGCTGGCTGGCTGCAGCGTTCCTGGGGCCGGGGGCTTTCCCTGGGGGAGCTGCTCGGCTGCTGCCCCTACAGTGGGACCCCTGCTCAGGAGCTGGTTAAAAGTTCCTGTAAAACTTCTATCCCTTTGTTTTCCCCAGAAAAAAAAGCTTCAGAATAACAGAAAGGTTTAAGCCGCCCTACCTCTACCAGCCTAGAGCTGCTGTTGCATGGATTTCTGCTTTCAGAAGGTTTTTGCTATGCAGTTTGGGAGGATATTTCTCTTGCTGTGAGACTGGCTCTGCAATGCTGGCAGGAGAGAGAAACCAAGTGTTGCTTTCACCAGGGAGGTGAAAGGACTTGATCCGTGTGTGCAACGGGAGACGGATGGCTGAATTAGGCAAAACACAGATCCCCCTTCCCCACTTCAGCCATACCTCAACATCTCCTGGGCCCAGCACTGTCACAGTTATAGCCACCAAGAGCAGATAAGAACTTAATGGTCACACGGGATGCTAGGGCTCAGGCTCATGAGATGCATCACTGTGGCTTGCCAGCACAGGGAGGTAACCGCTGGCGTACCTGCTCAAGGGGGCACGGTGCACCAGCTCAGCCGGCTGCTTTGGCCCTGCCTGCACGGCTGACTTGGTGTGGGAAACGCTTGCTTGTGGTTCAAGCCTGACCTGGGATTTGGGAAAGCTGCAAGTGTCTCAGTGTGCCTCAGTTTCCCCGCCTGCAAAGTGGGCTCAAGCAGACTCCTGCAGAGCACTTTGTGATCCCCTCGGGAGGAACACTGCGGACACTGACCAGGGCAGAGAACAGCCTTCCCTGCAGATATGAAGGATTCAATTTCTGCAAGCAGAAATAAGAAAGTGTCCAAACTGACAAAAAAAAAAAAAAAAGAAGATTATTGAACATCTGTTCCGCAGAAACAATCCCTCCAGGCCTCTTGGACGTTGCAGATGACACATTAACCTTAAGCACTGGAGAATTTTAATTGGAGGAGGAAAATGTCCTTATTTTCATAGAAACTTAGCCAGCACACGCGCCTGGCCTCCTCAGTGAAATGGGTCCTTCAATTGCACTGTAAGTCACTCCCTCTTTGCTACGTGCTTAATGTTAAGCAGATGCTTAAGACTTGTTGACTTCAAGGAGACTACTCACATGCTGGAAGTTATGCATCTGCTGAAGTTTTCCACTCTTAGCAAGGTTTTCATTTTGCCTCTAGCTAGATCTGGCTGGAGGGTCAGCTGGATCTGAGCATCGTGTATGCCCCAGGCAGAGCAGGAGGATCAGCTGTTTTGATACTTACTCTTAAGAGATAACTTTGAAAAAGGGTGGGGGGAAGGCATCTTCCATTCCTTGTTATTACATGGACATATAGCTCCAAAAAATCTCCATTCTGTACTGGGTCCCAAAGGAAAATATTTTAAATAATCCATATTCATTAGAGTTTTTAATCCCTCACACACCAGAATTCAGCAGGCTGCTAATGAAGACGACAATTATACAGCACTTCACACAAAAAGCAAAGCAGAACAGGTGCAAAGGCTGGAGCTTTGCCATACTTGCTCTCTGTTCTTTGGCACAGGGCATCATTACTTTACTTAAAATGTATTGAAACATCCCAACAGTTTAAGGAGTCAGTTTGAAAGGAAAAGAGGTGACATTTAAGATTAATCATTAGCTGTTGACCGTCTAAGACACTAAATCAAAAAGACGACAGCTGGCCAAACTAAGCTTTATCTGTATTCCTTCTGAAGAACACAAGCAGAAATGATGCTGTACCAGCAGGGCAGTAAAAAGACAGACTGTGTTTGTTTTGCCCCTTGAATTAGGGCTCCGATGTACATGTAAAGAGCAAAGAAGTAGTGCCCAAAGGATTTATGTCCTACCAAGGTAAGCATGGAAAAAGTGAAGAAAGATTTTCTGTCTTTTGCAGATGTTGGCCAGAAGTGCTAGAGAGAAAAATCACCTTTTGGCATTTGTGCAGAAAACTCATGCTGAAGCCATGACCCCAATCCGCCAATATCAGCAACATGTCTGCCCAACAGACCATTAACCTTTCTAAGTTTGGTGTTTCATCCCCTCCTGCATGGAGGGAAGACAGACCGGAGCAGTACAACACCATGGGGCTGAATTCAAGAACATTGAACTAAATTTTGACTCTCTGGACTCAACAGAAAAACTTTGGGAAAGATGGCAGCAAGGAGGTCAATGGTGAAGGACTTTTAGTGAAAGCAACAGGCTTTTAAAGAGGGAGTTGCAATGTACTTTTGATGCAAAAGATCATTCTGTGGGCAGGAAGAGGGAGCCCATTACTAGTGTTGTTTTCCCCAAAAAATGCTAAGGAAAATAAGTGCTCCAGCAGGTAGGTCATAATGTAGGGAACAAGAGATGAAATGACAGCAGAGATTTGAACTGTTTAAGGACCTGGTGGAAAAGGAAAAAAAGGATAAAATTAGGAAGAGACTCAGTACTTAGTTTCCCTTAGGATATGACGCCATTAATTACTGATTGAAAGGATCCAATTTGCTGACCATTTAGATACACAACTGTGTTCTGTGCAATGATGCATCTAAATTCGCAGTTATCCCATTTTTCCACACGCAGATTGAGTAATTGCTTGTGTAAACCACAAGACACATTTGCGTATTCCAACTGCCTGATTTACATGCTAAATCACAGCAACTGTGTGTACAACCTAGCTCTGCATCCTTCCCTTGCACACACATGCCTGCCTAAGTCTGCTCAAACCAAGACCACAGATTACATCTGTGTGGAAAGTATCAGTAATGCACTCGTATTGAAACTGGCACGGAGTGCCCGAGGGAACACTTCCCAGTTGCTTCAGGATTAGTTTATATCAACAAAACCTGTGATGCAACCAGCTTAGGTGTATTAAGATGGGGCAGCCAAAGCAATAACTTTCTCTCCATATCAGCTCTGCTCACCGTTTTGGAGCTCTGTGCAAGAGGAGGAAGACCAATTAGGTCCTTTAATCACTCGCTGCTTTGCACAACCTAGAGTCCTACTGGACTCACTGTAAGTGAGCAACTGGTGGTGAGGCGAGCAGCACAGTTGAGGAGCAGGCAGAAGCACGCTATCCTTCTGCCACTTCTACTCAAGAAATGAGTCGGTTTGGTTATGGGATTAGTAATTACGGAAACCAAACCCCATACCTTTCTACAGCAGTTTTTGTTTACTCTGGAAGACATATTTATGACTTATTTTGGGGTAGCATACATGAGCTGTGAGTCAGAACAGTGTTGAACTTAGTGCTATATAAGCACAGAACAAAAAGATGGAACTTCCTACAAAGAGTTTATGAATTAAATAAATTGCATCTATAACTCCTGGAAGTGGCATCACCATGCCCAAGTTCTCTGGATCATGAAGTAAGTTTTACAGGAGACAGTGCAAACTAAGAAGTATTTCAGAGCCACTTCACAGGAAGCTCTTGAGAACATCTTTAAAAATAACTACTAAGTCAAGGGGGTTTCGTTCACGGCTGTTCATTCACAGCCAGAAACTTTAGCAAATTTGTTCTTTTGCATAACAGACATGCAAAAATAATAAAATTGTACCTGCCCCAGTGTTGAGAAGAAAGAGAGGCCTGATGCATTTGCCTAGCATGATGAAAGTCTCATATTTCAGGAGGTAGACTGCATATGCTAAAGCTAGCTTTGGCCAGGGCTGCAGGTGTTAAATGAGACCATTCCTCAGGATTGCTGGAGTCTAAAGTTACTCCTATAGAATAACGTTGTGTGTAAACACAGACAGAGACGGAACGAACATGTCAATTAGCAAAATGAACTCTGATACCTGACATGATCTAGAATGCAGCACATCTTGTGTTTGGTGGAAATATCTCCTTACCAGGACAGCCCAAAAAACACCCTGTCCTGTCATGCTGAGCCACATACAGGAACCTGGAGTCGGGAAGGGATCAAAACACACACAGCGAGCGTTGGGTCTGTCGGTACCTTGGGTGGCATTAAGGACGTGTGAGGTTTTATTCCTGAAAATCTCCCTTTGATAAGATCTGCTTCAGTCAAGGCAGGGCTAGTAGGCCCCAGATCAGTGGGAATTAATCAGACTTCACACACTACACCTCATCTGCTTCAAATTTACCTTGAATGATCAAAATAACAAGATGTAGGACCCAATATATCTGCAGTCAGCTACCAAGCCCACAACTTTGTCAAAATAAACCAAAAATAAATGCCAGTCGTGCCATTTGCCATCTCCTCCAGAAGGCAAAACGGGAGGTTGACATATCTGAGAGCTCTCATGGTACCAAAGGGTCTTCAGCACTCCCGGGAAACCAGATCCACACCACCTTCTCGTAGCCCCTCCCAACACTGACACAATCTATCTTAATACTTTGCAGAAACTGGCAGGTACTTAACACTGAAAACCAAAACTGCTGTTGTGTGAGCCTGCCTTCCTCGTAGTAACAGGTAACGCGTTTACAAGACATGGCTTTTCTCGGCTAAATGTTGCAAAACCTGCTGAGCACAATCAGACTCTTACCTGGAGAAGATTAGAGGCTAAGAATAACCGTGTGTTGACTAACCTAAGTTTAATTCAGCTCACTGGCTGTTGTGGTTTGGGCTGGACTGGGCACTGAGATGAACGACACTGGCAACAAGTGTGAGGTACAGCTGTAAAGTGAGGGGACATTTGCTGCCAGAACATTGGTATTTATTTACTTTCCATCTCTGTTCTACTCTAACAAAAGCTATTCTTCCTCAGAACAAACCCATTCCTAAGTGAGGCCAGTCAAGATAGTAAGACATAAATGCTCATGCAACTCAGTCCAAGGACTGAAGTGGAAGAACTGAGACGAGCTTTGCAGTCCACCCTGCGCAGGACTTCCTAAAGCTTGGTGCATAGAAAGGCGAGAGTACGCTAGTGGGGGAATGCCACAAAAGCTCCTTCCCCTGTAAAAGCAGGCTCAGCCTGGGAACAGCTCTGCAGTGGCTCCCTGTGGAAGGGAAGGCAGCAGGGGAGCAGTTAGAGATGAAAAGCTAAAGTGAGAAGGTCTCCACACTCTGTATGATGACCCCTTGGTGGGACCAGCTGTGCTGGGCTGACAGCTTTGGGTCCCTTGTACCCATCTGGTGCTGGCACTAGGAGAGACCCCATTGCTGTGGTCTTAGTGGTCTGCTGAGGGTTAAAAAGACCCTTCATGGGACGCTGCATACACTTGATGGGCCACATCCTGGGGACATCTCCTGCAAGGGATAACAAATGAAGGCTCTTTTGAAGTGAGTATCAGTAAATCCCACCGCTGAGGCCGCTTCAGAGAACGCGCTCTGCCACCAGCTCTGCTGCTTTCAACCAGGGACATGGGTTCTGCTGCCAATCGCAACTTTCCTCTTGCCAGCAGCGATAATACTGTGTTGGTCTAAAAAATCTAACTGCTGTCTTCAGCCTGTGTCCAACACCAACCAACTTCAGACATAACAGCACCGATACCTTGACAGGCAGACTGGCAGATTCGCTTACACAAAGTGATGATATCTGCTCCAGCTTGCTTTACCTTTCTAGACCAGGTTTGCTCTTGCCTGTATCTGGGAGATTTTCTCATTTACTATTTCTTCTGCATTGTCATATTTAAGTGTAGATTGATAATAATAGTTACTGCACCAGGCAGTTGTGAGGATTACTTAATTAGTGTTTGCGAAGCACTTTAAGATCCTCAGATGAAAGGAGCTAGGAAATGCAATGTATAATTATTATGTATTATTAATAAACTTCTGGCACATTGACAGGAGAGGAGACAACACATTTTTTTCCCCCTTTTCTTTTTAGAAAAGATTTAACTTTTATGCTATGAAGGACAGATTTACCCAAAATTCACAAATAAACAAACAAGGAGTGAAAGCTCCCTATTCTATCACAGAGGCTGGATTCTCCTCACAGCAGACAGCAAACATTGTCTCAAAGTGAGTTACATTCCTTTTCTATGCAGACACTTGATGAACTCATAGTTTTGAGAATGGACAGATATGGAGAAGTGCAAGGATGTTACAGTAATTACTAATAGTGGAAGTGGTCAAATGCATCAATTACAAGAAGTAAAGAGAATGTTTAATGTGCAGTCATTATGGTTAATAAAAGCATGCGATGCAAAAGAAATCGAGCGTGCAGACAATAGATGGACATTTTGAAACTAACAGAAAGATTACAGCTGTATGAATGAAGTTTTTCAGAGCTGAGAATGTGCCAGATACAAACAAGATTCCCAGAAATATGAAGAAACCCAATCTGAGATGGATTTGTAGGCAGTTTCATGGAAGCGTTAAACTCTTAGGTATTACAGCTGCCTCTTGAATGCTTATGGCTGGAATCCAGCTACATCAGAGAAAAAAGTGGTCCAGGGATTAGGAATGGATTACGACTCTGCTCCTTGTTCATCACAGACCCTGAGAAGCCAGTTAGTCCCTCTATACCCTCTCCAAGTAAACTGGGATATTCATGCTGCTCTCCTTCACAAGACAACTGGGAGGACAAACACATTATGATGCGCTCAGATGCCAGAGTAGAGGAAACTAGGGACCAGCAGCTGCTGAATTGCTGCAGAAAGGGTTAAGAAAAGACTGGACATTATCATATAAAAAAGTTCTCAGGGAACCAGGAGCTGCTTCTGGTGCTTAGTGCCACAACATGTTTCCATTCCCAGTTTACGCTACCATCACATACCATTGAAACCAGCCAAGCACACTGAAGAGATTTCTTGTGTCATGGAGAGTGTGCTTACCTGAGTTCCTGTCCCCTACAAAAGATTTTAAGAAGTGAGACTGAGACAGAACTCTTTGCTCACATCTTCAATTTATCCTTTTAGCAAAATGAGTACTTTTAAAGAGATACTCACAAGGAATCTTAACTCTAAAATAAAATTCGTGAAGTATCATCATGTTTTAGAAACATTTCGTCCATCAGTACCAATGAGAGACCATTTCTGGTGTTTATGCTGTTTATGTACTGCAAATGAGATTTACAGCTCCATTTTGTTCAAAAATGAGCAAGAGCAAATGGACTTAAATAAAATAAAACAAAACTAATCTGCGCTTTTGGCTAGAGACTCTGCATGAATCCTGGTCCAAACAGCATTGAATAAGTTCAGCTCATAATAACTGGCACTGATTATGTACTGCAGAAAAAATGAACTTTAAAATAAATCGTTCCTTCCATTTGCTTTGAATGTTCACCCAGCTTTTGTTAGTGACACGAGTGTTTTATCGGATCAGATGGATGCCTGATGGATGTTGTTTTTCACATGAGATTTGTCAATATGAGATTCAGGTACCAGGCACTTTGGGTTTTGCTTTGCTCTTGATTTCTTTTGTCCAATCCCTGGTTTCAGACACACGACCAAGCAGCAGAGCACTGAGTTAAGGCCACCTTCCCCACACTAGAGTGCCAGCACCTCAGGGGAAGAGTCACGAAACATCCACAGCCATTGGAGCAACAGGCCACATCATTGGACCAGAACAGCTGCAGACTTCAGCAAAAACACTCACAGGAGTCACAACAGGTCTGGGAGAGACTTGTGAATGCGGAAAGGGGAAACATCCCTGAAAATGATGATACTTCTTCAAGGCCAGGCTGAAGGGAGCTCCCCAACTACTAAAAAGCCCACGCGCAGACCCTCACCTTCACAGGGATACGTTACTATCAAAGGTGGCAATTGTTTTGTCTGAGGAGATACTACTTCTGTTGAGTAACATTTGAGTCGTTCATTACATTCACTGTGCTCAAAGAGGAGCTGGTTGCTAGGATTAGTTCTTAATTGAAAATAAATACCTTCCATTAACCATACGGGTTAATTTTGGTACAAAGGAATTCCCACATGGAGAGAGCAATTTTAATATTGTATGTGTGTATACACAGCAATATACATCAGATATATATTATTATTTATCTTATCATTTCATCATACAATTATATATAGTCTAGCATACTTAGTCTCTTGCTATTCAGTACAGTTTAACAGCATCCCCTCCCCACAGTCAGAATTGCATCAGAAATTGCTGAAAATGCCCCAGTACAGACCTTTTAGAAAGTTTTTCAATTTTTCTGTAACCACTCATTCCTCAAACATGACAAAGTTTTCCAGGCTGGGCTCGTTTAAGTAGGAATACCTGTGCTCAAACAAAGAGAGCTTTGATTTCTCACTCCATTCCCTTGGATAAACTATCAGAGAGCTGCCAGCACCTTTCCCTCTGTAAAATTACACCGTAGGCAGTGGGCAAGGGCCACTGGAAGCTCACCTATACCATGAAAACAGACTAGTGACATAGGACATGGGGAAGCTCCCCCCCGCCCCCAGCGCTGCCCTGGCCTTCCTCACTGACCTTGGGCAATGATCACCTCTTCACTTTAAGATGGGGATAATACATATATCACAGGTTTGTCCTGGCCTTAAGTAATCCATCTTTTCAAAGCACTTTGAGAGCTTTGCTTGATGAGTACAGACATTATAATACTCATCTGTTCCCATTACATTCAATGGGAGTTTTACCCTCCACAGAAGCAGGGCTGGGGCTGCTGGTGTTATTGGGGGACCTAGAAAATAAACGTGCTTGGGATATTTAAATGCTAGCATTTTGGGAGGGGCTATAGTAGGTAAAAAGGCACAGCGCTCGCCTAGGGATGCTCAGCACTCTTCTAGGCTTGCTCTAGAATAAAGACCAGATATTTTTCATTAAAAAATCAGAATGAGACCTCACTGAGTCCTGCTGGTAAACATGTTCAGCTAGTGCCAGGTTGTAAAGGAGACAGGAGAGGCCAAGAAAAGCTAGGACAGCAGACAGAAACCAGAGACCAGCCAAACTCAGGGGGGAAGCTTACTACAACGTTCACTTTTGCTGTGCTGAGTAGTTGAGAATGCCAGGAGGTGAACATGCAGCTATTGCCCCAGGGACTAAACTTAAGGCAAGGTCATCCTAAGCACAAAGGATGCCAAAGCTAAAGCAGCTCAGGCACAGTGGTTTAGCAATGGGGTGCAGGGTAGGGATCCCTGAGCTGTTGCCAGCTCATAGGTCCAGGCGCAGAGCAACACGGGGACGATTTATCCACTCAGCCCTTGAAGCAGTTTTGCCCCATAAGGACACTGACCTCCAAGACCCCAGGCTATTGCCATACCACAGCACCAGTGCTCCCAGTCCTAGTGCGACACATGGGAAGCCAACCCAGCCTGTGATGGAGCTAAGCCTCTACATATAGGAAACAAATTGGGCAACTCTTATAACAGTAAGGGTCTGATCCTTGTTTGCCTTAATGTAGAAGCAGTAACAACATACAGCTTCTATGTATAACTTCTTGAGAGAAGGCTAATATTAATGACTTGCTCACATTCACTGGCCACGTTGCGCCTCTTCTGTTGCTGCCACATATCTCCATGGACTAAATCATATTGACTGTGTTTATTATAGGAACTAAGTGATCAGCTGTGAACTTTCTTTGACATAAATATTTTGCCATTAGCAATGACAAATAGCAACGCTCATGTTGCAAAAGTAACATTGGATTAAATCCTCTCCACAGAGGCATTTATGTCGAGAGAAATCAGAAGGAAATTATGATCTTCGGGATCAAGAGGAATAGGCAAAAGCAGGCATGTGTTGGCAACAATATTTATCCCACTGTGTAAGAAGAGTTAAGAATTAAAGAAGTGTTTTAAAAAAATGAGAAGAATTGGTTTTTCCACACAGCTGCAACGTGCCTCTGCATAGCTAGCTCTGAATGCTGCTGCAGTCAGTGCCCACCCGTCAGGCACGGCATGCTTGACTCAGTAGTGCACGCAAGTGCTTTGCACAGGTACCAGCTGAAGCTGTACATGCACTTTGTGCACAATACACCATGCTGGCATTTCCTGGGTGCATCAGGCCCAGTGCTTTTCTGAATCCCATTATTACCAAACCTCTGCAGTTACAGCCAAACAAAACAGGGATTTTCCATTCTTGCAAGATTTCCTACATATTTGACTGGTGATGTTGGCACCTTAAACCATGTCTGCTTGCAGGCTGAGCGGGGTGGGAGAACACTGAGCAGTGAGGGGAATTAATTTCTCAGAGAGATTTTTCAAAGGTACAAAGGAGAGCTGGTGCTTTAAAAATAGCATTGACTATACTTCCGTAGCACACCTCCTCTAAGGAATTCAGCCTGAGCACATCAGCTTGTCACTTCCCTCCCGAGGCAAGTGGTCTCAAACAGATATGGATGCTTAGGCTCGGGGATGACCACAAACTTGTTCCAGGCTCTCCTAGCAGAAAGTCACAGACAAGTTAAAAATCCAGGGGTATGCCTACGTATGTATGTTTATGCATACTGTACTTCATGGACTGTATGGCAAGTACATCAAAAGAGCTACTAGGTGTAACAATTTTACCTTTCCTTTTATAAAATTCTCTAAAGACTGCAGGTCTGCAGGCTCATGTTGTAAACTGCAGAATCCAAACCATTTTCAGGCACGAAATGCCAAGCAGCTGCCTGCCTGGATCCAAGGGCTGCTCAGGGTTGCAGTAACAGGTGTGGAGAAAGGATCACCTTCAAAGGGTGAGGATCTCACCTGGAGAGCTTAGGACAAGCTTGTTGGCAGATGTGACATGAGATGTTACCTTAGGGATGCAGGAGACTAACAAACTGATGTCATGGCCAGGGCGTCTCCTGCATTACAGGGACTCCTGGCAAGGTTCTTTAGAGCCAAGAAGAAATTACAGGACACAGTTACCAGGCTGGCAATATCACTGGATTTTACCCCAAAGTGAGAGTTTAGGGCAACTGTAATGCAGAGGAGTTCTGGGAACTGGCACCACAGTAGTACATCATGGGAAGGTCATCGGTGAGAGAGAAGCAGAGGACACATTGCAGGGAACTGAACATCAGAATTAGGACTCCCCAGACAAAAGATTTAAGAAGTTCAGTGGAAGGATGAGCACCCAGAAAGGAGCTGCAGGAACAGCAGAACAGCAATTGTTTGTGTGTCCACAGGACAGTGCTGTGCTAGAAACCCAGAAATGAGCTATAGACCAAAGTGGCAAATCCCTGAACCCAGGGGAAATGCTTTGGAATGAGGCTCTGCTTTTGAGCATCTCCAAAGGCAGGAGTTTACTTTGGATGAAGGGAAAAAGCCTCCTATATATAGCAGAAAAGCCAAGGCAGTAGCTGCATCAGAAAAATGAAAGTCATGGATACAAGCAAAATATGGGCAATCTGGCTTTAACAGACAAAGTCAACACCTGCCCAGTGACAGGAGTCTCAGAGACAGAGGAGACATGGCTAAGATGTGACCCCTGCAATTAGAGAGAGGGGTTTCCTCTGCTGAATGCTAAATTCAGGCAGGTTTAGAGATGAATGAAAACTGCATGCCATAAGGGAGGGCCAAGAATAGAAAGCCCATGTGGGGGAAGAAAGCTCTAGATGTAGAAAATGCATCTCCAAGAGGCTTTATCATTCTTATTTTGCCACTACTATCAACAATAATAAGGAAAGAGCTTACAGAGCAACCTCCCCAATCCCTAAGCAATGCATCCAGAGATTAGCAGCAGAGAGCAGCGGGCAGCTCGAGAAAAGCTGTTCAACAAATGTAGAGGCATGCATAATAAGATTACTGAATTGGAGTTGAATGTTTTCAAGGATAAACGTGATATTATTGCACTAGCAAAGATGTACTGGGAACAGGGCAAAGGATGAGAAATAGCCTGCCAGAACAGAGGGATTGCTACAGCTGAGCTCCCAACAGGACAGGGACAAGTGGGAAGTGGAGGCAGCGAGGAGGAGAGGAAGTGCATATCCTACTTGACATGCAGATATGCAGAGAAGCTTTTTGCAAAGTGGGTGATGTCATCATGTTTTTCTCAGCCTTCAGGACACCAAGGGAAAAATAGATGAAACCAGCACATGCAGAGGAGTCTGTAAGATGAGCAGACTTCCCCCCCCCAGCCCTGTGCAACACTAATTGCTCAAGTATTGATCAGAGAAATAATTTGTAAGGACTAAAAGAAGAAAGGATTTCTTCTCTTAAAAGGCAAAAAGGGCAAGGTTATTGCAGAGTTGGTGGTAAGGTCCAGGTGATCAGAGGATTTCCAAGACCATATAAGTTAATTAAGATGTTGAGTTGGTCTGATTTGTTATTTGTTTATACTGGAAAGCATGGAACAACTGCAGTCTATGATTTTTCAGGATGGCATGAAGTCTAGTTGGAATTACAGCTAGGCTGGTTCTCCTAAGGGGCACAAATATCTCAACAGGCAGGTGAGACACCCACAGATCCTAATAGCTTGGTTCGTAAAAAACAAGCTACAGGAGGGACTTGTGCTTTGGAAAGCCAGGGCTGCTAGCTGGGTTGTGGGTGACAGAAACCAGCTGCCCAGGCTTAGCCTTGGTGAGGGAAAGAGTAATTAAGATTAAAAGCCCAAACCAGAGTGGCAGAGAACTGCTTACCACTACTGCCCTGACATGGACACTAAGTCCTGAGAAAAAGCAGCAGTTCTGTTTGGCTTCTAGAGAGCTGCTTTTCTTTCCTGAGGAAAAGAAAACTACTGTAATACCTACGCCAGAAGATACCTGCACCTCATCATCTAGGGTAAATCCAGACAGAAGCAAGCACCAGCGAGTCCTCTATGGTTAAAAATTGATGTTGTGTGTATACCAAAGTACAGGAAGAATGCTATTTAGAAAAACAAAAACAAACCAAAAACCCCAAAAGCCAGCCACCAAACTATTAAGGGAGATTGGAAGAATGATAAAAATAAGCAGGAACATGCAAAAACAGTGACTGCAGAAAGAGGAGGAAGCATCCACAAAGACAGCAGCAACTATTTGTCAGGGATATACAGGCAAGAAAAGCCGCAGGAAGCAGAAGAAACTGATCCTTTAAAATATCTTGGAAGGCTAGAGAGAGAGAAATGAAGAGTTTTATTAAATAATTATCTGTTAAATATTTTTTTCAATTGGTAGAGGGAGAGTCCCTCAGTGCTCAGTTTTATGCATAGGAGTTTTCCCACTGGGCAAGGTGAGTGCAGGGGAGTACAGCACAGCAAGGGCTTCCAAGTTAAATGGACTGGTGGGTGAAATGTTCACGCGTCTGTTGCATAGTTTGACCCTGGAGAAGGGCTGGAGTGCTGCCCCATGGCTCTACAGCACCTCGCACAAGGATGGTCCGGCTTCGGTTACAGCTGTGAAAGACTGCAGCATTATAGGAAAGGAGCAAACACTCTTCTGCTAGTGCTGGGGGATAATACGGCAGTGAGCCCGGGGCTTCAACGGCTGTCTGATTCCTCATCGTAGAAGTCTCGAGGCTCTCAAAGAGCGGGTATTGTAAAAATCTAACAGAGTGTTCTTTCCAGTCACGTACAGGGTGAAACATCGCACATAAATAAGACACTGCTTGCCATGAGGTGGTTAGTTTAAAAGCCTGACAGATTAGTTAAAAGATATGGGTAAATCCCCAGTGGATAAAAGAACAACAAAAATTAAGGTCTGGGAGATTCTTCTTTTTTGAATGCTGTTTTCCACCCTGAGGTACATCATGTATAATTCCTTTAGAAAAAAAAACCAACTCAACAAAAAAAACTACAAACCCAAAACCCCCCGCGCACACCCCCCCCCCCCAAAAAAAAAAAAACAACCCACCCCCAAACAAGTAGAAAACAAGTTGCTCTCTCAGTATTTAACTGGTCCCAGTATAGCCATGAGAAGTTCTGCAGTAAGCTGTTATGGAAGAGTCAGGTTAGGTGTTGCACAGAAAATGTTAAAATACAAGCAATGCTGACAGCCAGCAAGAAAGCCCACGTTGCTGGAGCAGGAGTTAGACGACGGGGCATGGCTTACAGAGGGATTGTGGTGGGTTTGGGGGAAAACTTGCATTTGTAGCCATTTTCTAGGCTTCTTGAAGAGAAGAGGGAAGGACCCTATATTTCTTACATTTAAATGGAAATACCTTTGCATTGAGTGGCACAAGCCTGAAGAAAAAGAATAAGCAAGAGTAGTACAGGTTTTCCCAACAGTGATTTTTAGGTCCTTCAGTGACAGTCATTAAGCCTCAAAATAGTTTATTTCATTCTCTTTCTACAGGAACAGTTTGAGCTCCCAGACCTGGCAGAGCAGATGGAGTCTGGCTGTAGGAAAGGTGACAGAAGTTCCTGGAGGCCTGTGGCCTCAGTGAAAGTGCTTCACTGAGCAGATAGCTGAGGAAAGCTGGCCAGGAGCTATCAGGCATAGGCTCAGATTTAGAAAATGCAGCCTGAAACAGAGCCTGGGCACAGCTGCTTAGGTCAGATAATGGGTCAGGCTGCCAAGTCCCTCTCCCCAGGTCTTTCCATCAGAAGTTGAAGACTGGGACCAGCCTATTCAATATGTGAAATGAATCCTCATGAAGGTGATCAAAGCAAAGGGCATACTCTGGCATGAGAGAAAAGCGATCCACCAGCAGGGAGAAAATCGGATAAAGAATAGGCTTAGCAGCTCTTCTGTCCCTGCCTAGTAAGCTAATTGTTCATCATACCAATTTTCCTTGCTACACTTGAAATGAGTAGAAATCTGTGTTTGGGAACTGCTGGAATATTTCAGGTCTGAGGACATAAAGCACCATTTTCATTACAGTAACGAAGTCACAGAATGGTAGCTTTAAATGAGAAGGATAATAATGCATTACCATTCACACCCAATTAATCCAGCGCCTGCAATGCCGAATGCACGTACTCCGAGAATTTTCTCAGAAAATGAAGCTAGAGTGCATTTCATTTATAAATCACAAAAGACACTTATTTGGCAAGAATGACCCCTGCTCATATACAATAAATCAGGAGCATCAACAGTCTCTAATGGATTTTGAGTCAGTGCCACAGACAGCAAAGCCCGGGGCCTGTGTTTCAGGATTCCAGGACTGTGCCAAAGAAGCCTTATAAATGATTAATGTATTCAGCACAGTGTCATCCATGCCACTGGAGAGAAAGAGACATTCTGGGTCTCTGTTTGTCATTAAAAAAAGTGATAATCGGTTCAGCAGCTGACCATGCCTCTCCCTTCCCCTGCCAGAATGAGCCATTTAGCTCCACGCTTCATAAAATCCCTTCCCCAAACTTTCGTACTTGCTCTTGGTTCACAGTGTGCAACATTTTGATAAGAGAAAAGAGGGAAAGAAGTCTGTTTTCATAAATAGCCCAGCAAAGCCAGACTTCCTATGGGATGGAGCTAAGGTTTACATTTGTAGATGAATGTACAATATGGGGGTGATAGAAAGAGGCCCCAGCTACCTCCTTAACATTTCTTTGCCATACTGTGACAACACCAGTACATGGAAAATTCAAGTTTTGGTCCCTACTGCTCAGTCTCTCATGCTTTTCAGTTATTCATGCCACAGTTTTCAACCTCTCCCCCTTCACTTGTCCCCATGGTTACTGAATCACTGTGTTCACAGAGATTTTTCTCACTAAGGAATATGTGACTAACATGAGACAGCTAAATTATCAGAGCCAACTCTGACATTGGTTTCTCCTAACATGGATCTTATCTTCCACACACCTTCAAATAGATCTGTTGCACTGGCCCCAACTTTAGAGGAAGCAGCACTTCAACTATTGACAGAGAGCTGCAGCAGTATTGCACAGGGAGACTTAAAATAGGTTGGAATCAAGTAAAAGATGAAACTCAAATGCTAGCTTTAGCTGGCCCACAGCCTAGGAGTGCATGATACCAATAACTAGATGTATTTCACCACAAAGTTTTAAATTAAGCCCTAGAAGGGAAGGCATTATTTCCTGACTGGACCTGGGTCTAAGAGTTCAAGTAGATTTCCTCTTCTTAAAAGCCAGTTTGGTTAAGCAGTGGGAGACACACGTTTTAGGCCCAGAGAAATCTCTAAGACAAAATGCACCAAGACAGGCCACTGGATAACAGGCCTACTAACGTTCAGCCACAGCAATCAGCGCATGCTGACACAGGGGTCAGTAAAGCTGCTCCCACACTGAGCAGCCTAAACTGTCCCAGGAAAGCTCAAACCAAACGCCTTCCAAACTACCCAAAAAAAGATACATTAAACCTGGTTTGCATGTGGGAGGCCTTTCTCCCCTTCACTCACAGCATCCAGCCAGCCACAAGTGCCCAGATGCTAAATCAACAGTAGCAGGACAATACCTCATGTAAGCATAGCCACAGTCACGAGCCAATACAAAGACTTGAAGAGAAATGTGGAGATCTTACCTTGGCCGCTACTGAGGAGTTGGGCTTCTCCAGGAGGTCCCAGAGCTTTTTCCTTTTGTCAGCACAGCAAGTGTTATCAAATTCCTCCCCTTCCCTTTCCCTCAGTGTCTCGGCTTCTCTCTTCAGCTCCTCGTTCATCTGCTCCTTCTTCTGGTGGTAGCGGGCCTGGCAGCAGGACTCCAGGTAGATCTCATCCACCCCCCAGTAGTCCAGCTCCTGGCTGAAGGACAAGGCGCACATCTCCTCCATCATGTGCAGCTTGCCAGTGCGGTAGAAGTTCAAGATTGAGGTGAATGCCCCGGGATGCCTGTCGAAGAAGTACTCGTTCTCCTCCAGGTTGTAGTCATCACAGATCTCCATGAGGGAGTCGTGTGTGTTGCAGTCTCTGAGCTTACCCAGCCTGGTCCGCGGCAACCTGTCCAAGGTCCGCCAGAGAACCTCGTGGGCCAGCCCCCCCACGTTGAGCTTGACCCTTCGGGAGCAGGCCTTGCTCCTGACGATCTCCGTGGGGTCCGGAGGCAAAGAGGTAGTAGAGCGAGATCCATGCTTATTCATCCCCAGAGGCATCGCTGGTCCCCCTCAGGCTGGACGCTCCAAGGTGCGGCGTGGGGCAGGGCGCGCGGGGGACGGCTCTCCTCAC